>PVJL010000912.1:0-243826 GCA_004026885.1 Lyroderma lyra
CCTGCACGACCTCGGGCCCAGCTCCATCCCGAGCCCCTACGTCTATGCTCAGCATGCATCTCTTCTGCTCAAATCCTGCAGGGACAGTCGTCACTGCCATCTGAAAGGCCGAGGTGGGCCTGCTCAGCTCCTGCAGCTCTCCTGCTGGTTCATTCCACCCCAGCGCTCTGCCCTCCTGCCCCAGGGCCTGTGCCTGCAGTTAGCCACCAGGCTGCTCCCTGAGGCCCTGGCCACACGTGGCCTCCCTCTCCTGCTTTACCCTTCATGCCGTCACCACCACCTGCGACACTGGACACGTGCCACACCCCCCCGAAGGTCAGCCGCACTCACTGCTGTTGAGTAAATGAGTGAAGGAACGAGGTCAACCACGGGGAGGCCCCGACGAAAGCCTTTCGGTGGCTCGGCACCGCCCACGGGACACTGCAAGCTCTGGCCATCACGGGGGTTCCGAGGTGGCCCGCCCATCCCCACCTTTCTAGCATCACCTTGCACGTCCCCTCGGCACCTGGCCTCAGTGACCTCGGACCTACGTGGCTCGTGCCAAGGACCTTCACGCCTCAGGTCCTTTGCCCCCCCGGGGCCTGCTGCCTGTGCCATCTTCTCCGTGGCTGGCAACACGCAGCCTAGCTGCTCAACCTCACTGTGTGGTGGCGGTACTTGTGTCCACGTCCCCCTCCCCCATGGTGACCTGGGGTGGCCACTTGAGGAAAAGACGGCCGTGCTCTGGGCCCTGGCTTCAGCCCGAACCGGCGTGTAGGTGCTCTGGGGCGGCTGAAGGAGTAAACGTGTCCTCTTTTCTGACGGGCTTTTGGGTGTCATCACCCCTTAGCGTGGGGCTGCCTTTCTCACTGGACCCGGGGACGTGTGCGTCCCACCAACGCCCTGCGTGTGGGTGGCATCGACAATGGCTGAGCGGGCGGGTGGGGGCAGAGGGCAGGGGGAGCGCGGGGCCCACGGGCAGGTGCCTGAGCCCTGGTCCCGGCTGGGCAGTGGTGCGTGTCACCTTGGCCACACACCTGCCTCATTTCTGGATGCAGCTCCCACTCCTGCCATGAGGTGGGGCTGCCGGGGCCCCCATGGCTCCAGGGGGTGCGTGGGGAGGCCAGGCCAATCTCGGCCTCTCCAGCTAGTCCAGGCAGCAAAGATCCACCCGCCGCTGTCGCAGTGGGGACAGATGTCTGGTCTGGGTCCACGCCGCCCTGGAGCCCAGACTGACCCCCACCTTCCTGGGGGTTGCTGCTCCCTGGGGGCGCCACGCGGCCCTCAGCTCCCAGGCTCTGGGAGGTCTTGGGCGACAGCACCAAAGGGAAATGCTCCTCCTGAGGGTGGCGACAGGGATGTCTCACCCCTGGGCTCTCTCTGTCTGGCTACCCAGGGAAGCGCCCAGAAACCTCCTCATCCAAACACCAAACACTCCCAACTCTCACCTTTGTCCCCTTCCAGACACCCGGCCCTGTGGTCAGGAACAGAAAGGGGGCGGTGGCCCCTGGGACATCTCGGCAGGATGGACCAACTGAAGGCAGAGAGGAAGGGGCTAGGGGCAGGTACAGTGACGTGTCCTCTGTCCCCCTCGGGCCCCCAGCTCCGTGCCAGTGGCAGACAAAGGCGGCCATGCCCAGGCACCACCCTATCACTGCAGGGCCCTCCGACAAGGTGCTGAGAGTTCTCTGAAGATTTGCTCTACCCGGAGCCTAGTACCAGCACCCCAGGAGGCGGCACGGAGGGGAAGGGGGCCTTTGCCACCGGGGCTTTACCCCGTGCCGGGCAGCTCTCTCGGCGGAAGCCCGCCTGTGGTCCCCTAGGTCGGTGGGGAAGGAGCCAGGCTGAGGCCAGGCCAGTGGAGAGAGCACTGTCCAGTGGCCACCATCTCCATCCCTCAGGATGGTGGGCCCAGTGGGATGCCAGACAGGTGACTGAGCCAGGCTGGGCCACCAGGAGCTCATTTCCCCTCCCCGGTCAGCAAGGGCAGTTTGAGGGTCCTTCTTGCCTCCAGCAGGCCCAGGCCCCATTCTGTCCCCATGTCCTCTTGATGCTGCTGGGGCACGGGACTGGCACCCAAGGAGCCGAGGCACTGGCCTGACCCAAGGGCTGGACAGGACCATTCAAAGCTCTAGGAACTGGGGAGGGGGTGTCAGAGGACCCATGGCACCCCTCCCGAGGCCCAGCGGGGCTGGCAGGCAGGGGGAGTGGTGGGGGCAGGGGTGGACACAGCCACAAGCGGTAGGGGGATGGGGAAGCTCGCCGTCTTGCATACTAATTACATTTCTAATCAGCCAGAAAGAGGTGCTGGCATCAATCTGCTGTGGCCGGCTCTGTGAATCATTCTGGAACTGACAGGAAGGTTCCAGGGGGTGGTGACCCACGCTCAGCTGTAAGGGGTGGAGCCTGAGCCAGGTCCCTGGTCTGGGGCCGAGGGGCGGGCTGCCACCCTGGCCTCCCAACGGTGCTCCGCACACCAGACTGCACTTCACACTTGATTTTATTCCATGACACTGATTTTCTGAGACCCCCGTTTCGTGGGCAGGGGAGGCAGTGGGTGGCCCGGCAGAAGGGGGACTGGCCTCCCAGGAGCCCCGAGTACCACTGGGCACTGGCCGGGCCCCAGTCGCCCATCCAGCCCCACCCTCTGCCTTCCAGTTTGTTTAAAAACTGAGCTGCCAAAAATAAAAGAGAATGAAAAAATAAAAACAAAAACCCTGAGTTGTTAAAAACCAAATAAAAAAAATCCCCTTTGGTGCCAAAGGTCCCGTTTTAAAAGCCGGCAGGCAGGGCAGCTGGGGGGCGCTGGGGGCGGCAGGGGCCTCAGTCCTGCTCGGCGTCCTCGTCACACTCCTCTCCGGTGTCCTGCGCGCCCAGGAGGCCCTCAGTGCCCGGCGGCTTCAGGATGGCGCTGTACTTGAGGGCTGTGGCCTCTGCCCGTAGCACCACTTCCACCAGGCTGAACACGGTGATGACCTGTGGCAAGTGACACGGGTGGCTGGCCAGGGGCCCCACTGGGGACATGAGGGGCGAGGCCTGCAGGCAGAGCCGAGCTGTGCTGCTGTCCGCCCAGCTGGGCCCCCGGGACCACTCGTTCCGCCTCTTTAGGCCTGTCTGCCGGTGTGTCACCGAGCCCACTCAGGCACTGAGGCCGTGTGCTGGGGACCCAGTGAGCACTCATGTTGCCGAAGACACCTGGGGTCTGGGCTGGCCTTTGGAGCGTGTTATATGCAGGCAGAAACCCTAACAGGCTTTCCTGTGTAGGGGCGGGGGGCATAGCTTTCATCAGATTCTCTAAGAACCCCTTAAGTTAAGAACCCTGCTTCAGAGAGAGGGGCAGAGCCCCCACCTCTCCCCACAATGGGGGTCCCTAAGGGAAGGGCGGCGGCATCACAAAGCTACGACCCACAGAGGGGGTGTGGGTGAGCCGGTGCCAACCCACTGGGGAGGAAGTATGAATGATGGGGGACAAAGGGGACAGCAGTGGGAGGCCAGGGGAGGGCTGGGGGGTGGGCGGGATGCAAGGTGCTTCTGTAGCCACTCCGCCCCACCTTGCCCCGGGGCCTGACCTGCAGCACTGGCTCCTGCTCCATGTCCTCAGGGTTCCAGACAAGGGTGAGCTGCGGCTTCTTGCCGACCTTCTGAAAGTAGTGGGACCGCAGGGGCAGGGCCTGGGGGTGCACACACCTGGGTCTCAGGCCCTGGGCGCCACCTCCTAACCTTTGACCATGCAAGGCCCTGAAGCCCAGGAGCAGTCCCATCTTGGCCCACCTCTGACTGGTCTCAGGGGAGCTTGCTGCTTGACTTCCCGGCGGGGGGCGGGGGGGACCATCCCCATCCTTGCCTCTCGCCTCTGGCCAGCTTCAGGGAGGCCCTGCCAGGCCCTCTATGGCCGAGGCAGCACAAGGCCAGGGCCTCTGTGTGCTCCGCGGCGGGAGGGGCGGGCCCGCGGTGGACCAGGCCTGGGAGGCCCGAGGGCTGCCGCCCCCTGCTGGCGCTGGGTCTGGTAGCACACACTGGGGGCGGCCTCCTGGCAGAGACCATTTATTTACATGTGAACTTCCTTCCTGTTCAGTAAACTTCAGGACTCCAGATGAGAGCCCTGACAGATTTCAGCCAGACTGTTCTGTCTCTTCTGCTTGATTCCGTTTTGTGAACATCGTGTTTACTCCACACTCTGCACTGGGCTCCACACTCCCCAAAGTGCTTTGGATGTGGGGAAATTCAAAGCCAGGGTTGGAGGCCAGGTGGTGACCTGCTAACCACAAGGTCAGCTGAAAGAGGTCCGCTGGTGGCCTCAGGCAGACACCCAGTGCCTTCGGAAAAAATCTGGAGTAAACAGCCAGCCGGGGCAGGACCCACGGCACAGGCTGGGCTATTCCTTCTCTTTAAGGGATGTTGCTTCCAGAAGGGCCATGGGCCATTCTTTCCGGTTTGTCCTTCCCTCTTCTTCCCCTAAGAACCTGTTGCAAAGCCCACACACCCTGCCACCCCGTACTGGCTACGGAGGAACCTGTTTTCTCGTTGCCTGGTCCTGACCCTTAGCCTGGATCCCTCATTCCAGAAGGCATGATGGGTGGGCTTGGGGCTCAGTAAGGGAGGGGAGAAAGGTCAGGAGCTTTGTACCCTCTGCCACCATGTGCAAGCATGGCCCACACCTGAGCAAGGGTAGGGACATGCCATTACACAGCTTGGCTACCCCAGCATGGACAGGGACAGCAGAGTCCTCAGCCTGTGCTCCCATTCTCCATGCTCGTGTATCCATTAAGGGCTGTCCCTGGGTCGGGAATCCCCAGATGCTAGAGGAATCTGAAGGGGACCCCAGCAGAGGATGGGGAACAGGTCCGTGAAAACAGTGCTAAGTGGGTATCTGCTGGGGCGGAAGGTGGGGCCCAGGAGCCACGCGTCCCCGGGGACTCATTTCACAGTAGATGCCTTTTTGCACCCTGCAGCTGGCCTGTGCCTGCCCCGAGGGCCCCTAACTCCAGCTGGGGTGGCCCCGCGGACTCACGTTACAGTAGATGCGCTTCTGCACCCCATAGCGTAGCACCAGCACGTCGAAGGCTTGGCTCAGGACGCCCAGCACCATGGCTTCCGATTCCAGGGGACCAGTCTCCTGCAGGACAGGGCTCCAGCCAAAGCTCGGCCACGGGAGGTGGCACCCTGCCCCCCTTAGCACTCACCCCAGCTGCGGAAGGCCCCAGGGCTCCTGGGGGAAGCAGGTGGGGAGGTGGGGCCGAGGGTCGGGGAGGGGCACCTGGATGGAGATCTCACCTTGACCAGGACGGCAAAGAAGAGGCTGGTGCTGAGCTCCTGCACGCGCTTGGACGCCATGCGGCGGTCGTTGCAGTGGTCGGCCTGCTTCTGCAGGACATCGGGCGCCATGTCTAGAAGCTCCCTGTAGCCTGGACAGAGG
The DNA here is from genome assembly GCA_004026885.1 of Lyroderma lyra. NCBI lineage: Eukaryota > Metazoa > Chordata > Mammalia > Chiroptera > Megadermatidae > Lyroderma > Lyroderma lyra. Next base: position 5,396 of record PVJL010000912.1, read on the forward strand.
GTGGTCTGAGGGCCGCTGGCTGGGTGCTCTGTGAGTGCTGGCCATGGCTAGGTGATGGGCAGCGTGGTGCCCCTGGCCCACACAGAGCTGAGGTCTCCTGCTGCCCAGCTCCAAAGGCTGGGAATGGTGGGCGGCCACGTGTAGGGCCCTCAAGCCCCAGTCTTTGTTTGGGCTCTTAATGAGCCCTAACAAAGAGGGAGAGTTTCCCCGCCAAGCTCCCTGCTCTTGGGTTGCCCAACCCTTGGGGCTTCTACAGTCACAGCAGTGTGACCTCTGGCTGCTGGGCACCCACTCTGGGTGTGGCAGTCCCCAGCCTCCCGAGCTGTGCCCCTTACCGAGTGCGGCAGCTAGGAGCCGATGCACCAGGACGTCGGCGAAGCGGCGGATGGGAGACGTGAAGTGCGTGTAGAGCGGCACGTTGAGGGCGTAGTGCCGGAACTGCTCCTGGTCTTGCAAGACCCCCGCACAGAAGTACAGCGCCATCTGGGGGTGGGGGAGTGGGTCTCAGAGCCTGGCCAGGCTGTGAGACACAGAGCCTCGTGCTGGGCAGTCTCTGAGTGGACTGACCTGCCAAGCTGCAGGCAGCTGAGCAAAGCTGGGCAGCCCGGAGGAGGCCAGGGCCATCTGTGTCAGGGGCCCCATGGGACTGCCATGAGGCTAGCCGAAGGCACAGGGTGCCCACGCCCCTCTCCTGCTAAAGGCAAATGCAGGTCTCGCCCACGGTTGTCCAGACTCCCTCATGGCAGCAGCACAGAGAACAGGGTGGGTGCTGGGAACCGCAAAATGCTGGAGGGCCTCCCCACTCAGTCCGGCAGACCAGCCTCCCAAGCCCTCTGGGCCAGGAGGGGCGGGACGCCTGCTGGTCTGAGGGCAGCTGGGGAGGAGCCTATCCTCCCCGCAGTCTATCCCCATGGTCACTGCCAGGAACAAGGAGAGGAGGGTAATTGTTTCTGTTCGGCCCCCTCCCCAGCAAGGGGTTGGGGTGGCCATGTGGCACCAGGGGCTGCAGGACTTGTGAGAACACAGAGGCCACCTCCACCATGTGGCCGGATTGGGAGGGAGGAGGAAAGGCCCGGGAGGCCCGCCACCCAGAGCAATATGAGTGGTGGGAGCCTGGCTCTTCCACTCCGGCCATGGCCTGGCCTTTGGTGGTGGCTGACCTCATGCCCTCGGGCCCTGATGCCTGCCTGCAGAAGGCCACACTTGCACCCTGGCACCTCTGTGCCAGTCAAGGGAGGCAATGCCAGCCCGCCAGTCTCCACCATTCTTGTCCCCGATGACCTGTGCTGGGGCCAAGACCCAGAGGTCTCAGTTCTAAAGAACTTCCACAGGGCAGGAGTTCTGACTGGGGCACAGGAAGAGACATGGAGTTGCTGCAGGGACCCAGTAAATAGCCTCAGGCCGGGCAGTCCTGCTGCATGGGCGCCCTGGCCCCAGACCCTGAAGCTATTTGCCCTGTGTCCCTGAGCTCTCAGGCCTGGAATTAAGGGCACACTGCTGCCCAGGAGCAAGTGATGTCACACCCTGCGTGGTCACGTGCTGGCTCCCTGGCGGCCTGCCCACGCTCTCACGCTCTCATTCCCTCCTGTGCACTTGGCCAGATGGATGGCCGGCTCTGGTTACTCTGTGTACGAAGGCCCTGGAATCCAGGACGCAGCTGGCGGTGACCTGCTCGGCTCCCCAGTTCTGCTTCCCTTCCAGCTCCTGCTGGGCCCTGGGTTATGTCCGGGGCAAGTCGCCGGGGGAGGTGGGGCTGCCTCCACTGATCCACGTTCAGGCTTTGTTCTCAGCAGTGGCCCAGTTCCCTAGATGAGCTGGGGCGAGGAGAACAGGGCCCTGGCTCCTTCCTGGTGGCCGAAGGTGTCCCTGGGCAGAGTGGGAATGGGTGGGGACCTGGGCTTTCCCACAGTGACCAACCATCCCTGGGATAGCCCTGGTGTCCTGTTCCAGCAGCTCACTTAGGACATTCATGTTCACGGCTGCTACCTGGCCTGGTCCCCCATTCCTGCTCCAGTTGTTGGGGCTGGGAGAACAGGGCACTAGACTCTTTGGTCACTCCCTCCATCAGGTTCTGAGGCGAAGGCTGGCATCTGAGGTTACTGGTAGGCAAGGCCAGGAGAAGCCCAATGTTTCTGAGGCTCTAAATGACTCAAGAGAGGGCTCCGTTCTGTGGAGCTGCAGGGCTGGTTTGACCTTGGAGGTGGATGGCTTCCAGGGGCCCCACTGGCCCTGCACAGCACAGCCAGGAGGCAGTTGTTGGGACCCAGGGGCAAGTGGAGGGCAGAGTGGTGGCCACAGGCATCCTCCCGCCCCCATGCGTGGTGCTTTAAGGAGCCTAACATGGGGCAGACATTTGTGATAGGCCTGATGGCTCCCTTCTGGGCAAAGTGATAACGTGTCAGAAAATAAATCGGCTGTGGCCAGCTGAGGCGAGCTGGTTCTTGTGAATAGAATGAGTCTGCTGAGTGACTGAGCCCCTGAAAACTGGTTTGTCACCTTTTCCCAGCCGGGCTGTGGCTCAGAACTAGCCCCATTAGCAAGTGCAGCTCCTGCTGACCTACGTCTACTGGGTTGGCTCCTTCCCGAGATGCTTGGGTCTGCAGGAGTTGAAGCTCAGCCTCAGAGGGCTGAGAGGCTGCCAGGAGCAAGCCATCGTCTACCTCCCAGGCTGCTAGCTGATCATCCTGCCTGCAGACACAGGCCCATGGCCGGACACCTCTTTTCTTGGCTGATGAGGGAGAATTCTCTCCTTGGGGTCCTCAAGCCATGGTGAGGGCTGAAGACTGCTCCCTTGGGCTGGCTGCTACAGGAGACGCTCTCCCCTCCAGGGGCCCCATCCAGCCCCCCATTCCCTTCCCCAGGCTGGTCTGTGGGGATCAGGCACTATAGGCTGGGAGTGTGCCCTGTGGTGGCTCCCCGCTTTCTGCCAGAAGACAGCCCCAGAGGCCAGCAGGGGGCAGCAGGGCTCAAACCGGCACTCTAACAGGCCCATCCTTGGGCAGGTGAGGCTGCAAGTCTGAGCTGGAGGCTCAGTACATGGGGCTCAGGAGCCCGCGCCCACCTGCCCTAGGTGCTGTGTGGGCGTGCCCTCCCTATCCCCCACCTCGGTCCTTTGTGTGTGCTCCTGGGAGAAGGGGGAGGGTGGGGGACCAGGCTCCCCCTTACCTGCATGGGCCGGGAACACATGTTGATGAGCACCTCCTTCCGGGCCAGTGAGTACTTGTCATTTCCAAATATTCTGGTCAGACTTTCCTAGAAGCAAACCCGTGTGATATGCAGTCAGGCCTGGGGAGAGGCTCTGGGGAGAGGTCCCCCGCTGAGCATCCTAGTTCTGGAGGGGAAGTGTCAGCTGAGGGGCGCAGCCCAGCTCAGAGAACCATGGGGGAGTGCAGGGGGGCCAGCACCCCCAGGCTGTGTCCCACACTGGGCCTGACTTGAGGTCAGTCACTCCACGTCCAGCTGGTTGGCCTGGGCAGACCGCTTTCTAACGATCTTCCTCAGGCACCTCTGCACCCAAGCCTGCAGCACAGGAACAGTCTGCCGCTGGGGGCGTTCCTGAGCCCCATGAGGCTTAGTTCCTGCAGGGAACACTGGACACTACTTGCCCTAAGAACATTCCCTACCTTCTGAAGGGCCCAGGCCTGTACTGAAAGCCCCTGGGCCCAGGACTAGCCCGCCCCTGCCCACAGCTCAGCCTCAAGGGGCTTCCTCGCCTGGTCCTGATGGGGGGTGTGGTCCACAGCCAGGGCCTCCCCTCCCTTCTGCGGGGGAGTTCTGGCTGAAGGGGAACAAACCTGGTGGGACAGAGTCTGCTGCTATACCTCCAAGTTCCAGGCCTCCCTCCCCTCTGCCCCGCCATCCCCCACAGGGCCTCTCCCTACTCCCGCCCCCAGGCTCCCAACACTCACATTGAGGGCCCCGGCGGAGCTGAAGTCCATGGGCAGCCCCATCTGGTCACAGAATTCTTCCAGGTCATTGAGCATCTTGGTTTGGGGTGGGGGGTGCCGCCGTAGCAGGGCCTGCTCGGGGAAGGCCTGATAGATCTTGTGGGCCACCGCCATGTTGGCCAAGAGCATGAACTCCTCTACCAGCCTGCAGGGTGGGGAACCGCCAGGGTCAGGGGCCGCTGCCCATTCCTTCCCAGGCTCCCCGCCGGCTGACTCTGGCACCCTCAGTCTCAGCCTAGAGATGCCGTCCCATCATCCCACCCACTCTGCTCCTCCGACATGCCTGCTCTCGTACTTCCGGCCCTCGCCCTCACTGTACTAATCAGTCTGTATGGCTTCTGCTGTGTTGGCTTAGTGTGTGTGTTCCCTCCCCCACTGGACGGGAGCTCCTGGAGAGCAGGCACGGGGTCCGTCTCATTCCCTGCAGTAGCCCCACGGCCTGGCACCCTGCCTGACCCAGAAAAGGTACTCAGTAAAGATCTCTGCTGAGTGACTGGCTCCACAGAACATGAAAGCAACGTGCGTCTCTGGGGGTGAGTGGAAGGCCTGAGCACATCACTTCAAGCACCTGAACCTGACCACGAAACCTAAGATGAGGTCTGGGTCCTGGCCCCTCATGCTCTTGCTGTAGGGCCCTGCACGAATTGTGAACCTTTTCCAACCCTCTTTTTTCTCACATGCAGAACAGAGATCGCAGCACCTGCTTCACAGGGTGGCTGTGAAGACCGGCGGAAGACTACGTGTCTTAAGGACAGACCCATGGCGGCCCCGTCATCAGTCTTATGACATGAAAGGAGCTTTGCTGTCCCCACCTCCATGCCAAGTGGCTAGCCTGGGGTCTCCCTCCCTGCCACCTATGCCCCCTTCATCGCCCTTGCCATGCCTTCCCTGAAGGCCCAGGCTGAAGGCCTCGCCATCCGACCGGGTCCTCACCGCCGACTAGCCACTGGGCAACAAGGGCTGGGCTGCTCTATGGTCAGCCGTGTCACAGTCCAGCACCGTCTGACGGTTCGCATTTGGTTTTCTGATTTAGATCTTGCCAACCCAAGTGGAGTCTCAGTTCCTGCTTGGTAAATGTCTGATTTGATTCTGGGTCCCACATGGCAGGCCATCAACACCTAAATGAATCTATTCATTCATTCGTTTGTTCACCCAACCCACACTACTGCGTGCCAGGCAGTTCTGGACTCGCCTCCCCTCGCAGTCGGAGAAGCACTGTGGGCAGGGGGCACACAGTCTGTCCCTCTGGGCCCCGGAGTCTCTAGCCCAGCGGCAGGCTTGGGGTGAAGACTCTGGGCTGCGTTGTGCCAGCGTGGCCCGCAGGGGGCAGTATAGCCACACAGCAGGGCTGGTGAGGGACTGCTGGTCCGGGCAAAGCAGCAGGGCTGGGCTGGGGTGGCTTCACCTGTCCCCTCAGCCCTACACTCCCACCCCGGGGCCAAAGACACTGAATGCCCAGGCAGCCTCCCCGATCCTGCAGGGGCTCTCTTGCCTCACCTCTCAAGGTCTTAAGTAAGCACCAGAAGAGGAGTGAAGGTATGGGGACGGCGGGGCCAATGTCCAGAGCCCCAGGCAGCGACAACAGACCCCCAGCCAAGCTGCTTCTCCAGTGACCCCATTATTTGTCCTCTCTGGACAACCCCCCATCCCAGTACAGTGACACGAGTCACCTGTGGCCGGTGAGAGGAAAGCAAGTGTGCTTTATTAACCTGGAGAGGAAAGCCTGGCGAAGCGCCGGGCAGAGGCTGACCTTGGACAGGTCCCCCGGTGCCTCTGCAGGGGCCCCAGTTCCCTGTGTCGCGGCCCCTCCCTCACGGCGGGGGAGGCGGAGTTAAGAGGGCGGCCTGTGGAACTCTCTCCCAGACGGTTCGCTGGTATGGAGCGTTCGTTCCCGAAACTATCCATGTCCCCACACTGGGAGGTGGCGCGGCAATAAGCCCGGACTCCCTCAGCATGCCAGGGCTCACTGGTGTTCTGGACCACTGCAGGGACAGGGACTGTTTCCCCGAAACCTGTCCCGAATCCTAATACACGCAGGTGGGCGAAGGAGGGGTAGAGCAAACCCGCAAACACGTGAGCACGAGGAAACGAGGGGGGCCTGGGGGGGCCCCGGCAGTCAAGCCCTGGGGAGGCTGGGAGGGGCACAGCACAGACGGAACTAGGTCCCCATGGAGCGCGGGGACAGAGAGGCCAAGGAAAAGCCAAGCAGCCAGCAGTCAGATTCCAGAGTCAGGATTCACTGTCACAAACTCGGCCAGGCACCAGGGGAGGAAGAACTGGGCCGGCCGGGGTGGCATTGGTGGCTGTCGCTGCTCTCAGCTCCCGCCAGCTAAGGCCCTCTCTCACCGAGATCAGGAAGGGCCCCCAGACCCATCAGTTCCCTGGAAGTACCAGCAGGGGGCCCCCAACATCTTCCTTCCACAGGACCCGGGACGTGGCAGGAGCCGTTTAGAACCCAGAAATTTCTGGGCAGGAAAGAGCCTTAGTTTATAAACTGCAGCCCAAGGTCCAGGGGTCTCTGGGCTCCCGCACAGTGGCTACTCCTTCACCACAGCCAGTTCTGGGGCTCAGGCAGCATGAACGGTGCTCGGAGGGGATGCAGGGCACCCCTCTGGGGGCAGTGCTGCTGGCAGCCGGACCTCAGACACCCCAGACTTCTCTGGGTTAGGACGCACCTCTGAGGGCACACGGCCCACACTGGGGTCTGGCAACTCAAGTGGGGATGGAGTCCTGCAGGCTGCCTTAGCCTCAGACCTTGCTCCCTGACCTGGGGACCTGCCTTGATGGGCACCCGTCTCCCCCACCAGCCCCTCCTTCCCTCTCAGCATGGCACAGGCATGAGATCACTCAGTTCTACTGCGGGGTGCAGGCGGGGGTGAGCTGGAACTCAGCAACTGCCTGACAACTGCTCTAAATAGGGGCTCAGGAATGGTCACCAGCCAGGATCACCTTCCAGAACAGCAAGCCAAGCCCTCGGAGACAGGGCCTTGGTCCCAGGCCTGGCATCTGCTGAGCATCTGGAGCCAGTGCCACTGGGGGTCCACCACTCTGGAGGTCTGGGGCGGGCTCTGCTGTTATGGACAGCTGCATGGCCAGCTGGGGGCCAGGCGGGAGGGCAGGTAAGAAGCTCTTCATCCCAGTGAGGAACTGAGCAAGCCTAGAGGTGCCAGAGTCCTCCACCTGCTATGGCAGACGGCAGGTAAGGCCACAGGCAAGCTACACGCAAGCACACACTCCTCCCAAAGCAAAGACGGCTCTGGTCTAGAACGGTGTTTCCTAACGTGTGTCCGTGTTACTTAAAAAAAAAAAAAGTATAAACATCTATGAAATGTTATTTCATTTGACGTTTTTATTACAGGGCATCCCTTAGCCTTTAAGGTGCTAATGTGCACCACGACTTTACAAGGGGCTACTGGACGCAGCATTCGTGGCCGACGACTGAAACTGTGTTGTAGCTTACAGGCCGGTGTTTGGGGAGAGGCTGCTCTACCTGGCAGGGGTCAGTCAGTGGCTAAATAAGAAATGGGCTAAAACACCTGTCCTCCTGGAGGGAGACTGCCAACCTGTGACCGTGACCATCAAGGAACTGCACCGCATGCCCCTCTGCTCGTCTGGGTGATGGTGACTCTATTTTGTTACTCAGGGGTCTGGATGTGTCTGTGCTTGGGCTGTGGGGGGTGTCCTACAGGGCGGCTCCTGCTTGTCCCCTCTGCTGACCCTTCTTCCTTCCTGCTCTGTGTGCACAGGCCCAGCCCTCTGGAGAGGACAGGCGAGTGGTTACCAGCTCAGTGGCCTGCCTTGAACCCTAGCTGTGTCACTCACTTAGTTGGGTGATTTCAGATAAATTTATTAAAGTCTCTGAATCTCAACTTATTTGCCTGGAAAATGGGGATGCAACACACAAGTGCCTGGCCATAACTATTACATTATTATTATGCAAACTGTGGAGTGACAGATCCAGGTGGCCCCAGCCCCAGGATCTGGGTTGAACCTAGCAAGATGCCGAGAGGCTTCTGCCGTCCTCCACCACAGTGCTACCCTCCAGGACCCCTTCTCTAACCAAGCAGCCCTCCTCCCCCTCCTAGCCAGGCCTGCTGCTTCCTTCTGCACACCCAAAGCGGTGCGTTCTTTCTCTTTCTAGAAGGCAAATCCGGTTCCGTCCTTGTCTTGCCTGAAGCCCTTCACTGGCCACCACAGTCCTCTGTCCTCGGGACAATCCTGCCTCCTGGTAAACTGTGGTTTACCAGGCGTTTGGGCATGTGCCTGGGGTCACCTCTCCCTTGTCCCTTACACTGCAGCCACAGTGAATCCTTGTGGCTCCTTGCTTCTGCCCCTTTGCATTGCTGTTCCCTGAGCCCGGGATCCCAGTCCACTCTTCTCCCACCTCTTTGTCTCAGCTGTCCCTTCCTCTGGGGAGGCAGCACGAGGTGCCCACCCATGTGCCTCCTGGGTGTCCCAGGCGTATGCCAGCATGGCATTTAGCCCACACTTGCTGTGACTGCCTCTTCGATCATGGACTGTATCCCCCCAGCCCCGACCCCAACGCTGCCTATTCTGGTCCTGGTGCCAGGCCTAGCACAGTGTAGACACTCAATCAATCTATGCAGAATGAAAGCGGCACAGGATGGGGCACGTTGAGGAGTCGGGAGGACTCGGTCCCTGTCACCATGCCCTCTTCTGCTCGGCACACACACACTCGACTCCTAACACTTGCCGCCAGCAGGTGTCACGAAGTTAAAGCTCCGCCTGAGAAAAGGACTCCACTGACATCATTCCCAAATAAGATGAGAGGCAACAGGCTTTTCCCGCTCCTCCGCCTCCCTCAGTCTACCCAGAGCTCTGCTAAGGAGCCCTGGCATTGTTACCTAAGAGATAACAGAGGCCGATGCCTCCGGGCTACAGCAGCCACTGCTTCTTTGTTCTCTTACTCACCCCCAAACCTTTCTGAGCTGCAGCTGTGGGGCAATGCAGCAAGAGAGGGACCAGACGCCCAGTAAGCACTTCACTGCCACAGACGACAGGTACTGCCACAGGTTTGGTGCAGCCCATTAAACTCCCCTGTAGCCCTGGGAGGCCGCTAGATGAGGCAGTGGGGTGCTCAAAGGCTGGGGCGCAGTGCGGGTGGGGAAGCGACGCAGAACCGTGAAGATGAGAGAGTGAGGGGGGCTGTCAGGGGTGGACAGCCCTCAGGACGTTCACTGGGGGGAGAGGCAAGAGCTGAAGTCTCTCCTCTGTAATATTCTCTGGGTGCTGTTTTAAGGATCCGAGAGATTGGAACGTGCTTTCTGAGGCAAAGGAGCTAACGTGACAAGGGACTAAGGGTGACGATATGGCCAGCCTGTTCCCCAAATGGGCTTGGTGGCCCCTCCGAGCTGTGAGCTCCCAGGAGGGGACACTGGTACTCGTGGTGTGGGTGGGGAGGAGGCAGCCTGTCCGAACTGCCTCCCGAAGGCAGCCCCCCTGCAGAAGGCAGCCCCCCTGCAGAAGGCAGCCCCCCACTCCGGCGAAAGGTAGGCCCTCTGAGGACCCCGCGGAAGGCAGGCCCCCCCGAGGAGCCCGCGGAAGGCAGGTCCCCTGCGGAAGGTAGGCCCCCGGAGGGCCTCTGCATGGTCTCTCCTGCAGGAAGGGACAGCCGCTTCCTCACAGCAGCCTGGGGGTACCATGGCCCAGGGGAAGAGCGGGACTGGACACCCCATTCGCTGGCCCCTGGTCCAGAGCTGTCCTGAGGCTCAGGGCAGACATGTGGTGAGCAACACAGGAGGCCCCTGTAAGAAGCAGTTGGGTAAGCTGGGAGCATGGCACGAAGACACTGTCCCTGAAACTGGCTTTTCAAGTCCACTGGGCCCAGGAGAGAACTGAAAGGCTCAGACCCGCGAGGCCAAACAAGGAAGGCCACCTCAAAAAGGCTTAGGGGCAGGGCGGCTTCCCTGGGGAGAGCTGGGCAGGGGCGTTGGTCCCTGCACCGTGACATTGGCAGTAGAAGTCCAGGTCAAGGTCAGCACCGGGCTGACCACAGTGAGCAGGCCACTCTCCCGGCCCTCGGACTCGGCCCATCGAGACAGCGGTGGGAGGCCAGCGCTGGCAGCAGGGCTCCCGCAGCGCCTCCGAACCCCCCGCCCCGGCTACTCAGGCTCTCTGCTCCTGGGTGCTCACCCCTCGACCCTGCCTGGCGTGGGCGGCTGGGCCGAGGATGCTCTCTCTGTGTCCAGATCGATTTTACCAGCTAAACCAGGTGAGAAGCACCCCACCCCTTCCACACGGAGAACACTCAGCAAGTGCTCAGGCAGCCAGGGCAGTGGCGTGGCTGTGTCCAAACCCGGAAATGCGTCCGTTTTCAAAGACCAGGACCCAGTGAGAGACCAGAACAGCCTCTTCTGCCCTCCGCCACCAAGGCACACGCCACAACTCGGTGGGAGTCTCATGTAAATGGAATTAGGCCAATCACAGGGCTTGTTCAATTGGCTCTTGGTGAAAACTGCTAACCGGGAAGTACGGTAACAACTGCTCCCAGCCAGTCTTGAACCCATGTCTTCTGATCCCCAGACCTGCCCCACTTGGGTATGTCCTCACGGTGGGCCCGGGAGTCCTCAGGTGCTGCAGCGGCCATGATGGCAGCTGGGCCTCTCCCAGGGGCTGTGCGCCTGAGTGTGGCCCCTGCTCCGAGGCCGAGAAGGCCACAGGGCCGGAGGCAGTGGCCACCCTCAAGGGGGACCTGCGGCTTTCCCCGTGGCTTCAAGGTGAGTGTGGTGGGGTGGAACACTGACAGGCAGTGAGAGTGCTGGGGCCTGGGGACTTGAGGGATCGATCTCTGCTGCAGTTCCCGCCCAGGCCAGGCCAGGGTGGAGCTGTGGCCTGTGTGCTGGAAAGTGGAGGCCTGGAGAGAGGGAGCTGCAGGCAGGAGGCTGGGGTGGGGGGAGCCCATCAGAGGAAGCTCGGCCGATGACTGATGGGCGCCCACCCACAGCCGGCAAGGTACCCTGCTTCGAGCCTGTGAGCGGAGGGTGCCGCGGCCACAGGGCCGACCACACGGACCAGCGCGGGCCTCTTGCTGACCCCTCTCCTCCTGGGCTCGCTGCAACCTGCTGAGCGTTTTGGACATTCCCGTGAAACCACAGGGAAATGAATGGGGCCTAGTTCACAGGCATGGAAAACCCCAGAGGAGAAGGCCTCTGGAGCCAGACATAACAGGCCCTGCGGGTGAGGCCGGAGCCAGGTTTCCTCTTCTGTGAGGCGGACTCCCCTCCAGGCCTTTCTATAGGTTCGGCAGGCGGGGCCAGCTGCAGCGAGGCCCCGTTCAGCTGCTTGTTTTTCTAGCTCAAAAGGAAGTCTCCAGAGGCTCGGCCTCTGGAGCAGGGGCCCTCGGGTCCTGCCAAAGGGAGGCCCAGCGGCTGCGGTAGGGAGGGGGCCGGGGGCTTGCTGGGGAGCCCGGCTGACAGGCAGAAAGCCCTTTGTCAGCGTAAAGCTAGCCGAGGAGCTGCGCTCCCTGCCCAGGGTTCAGGGCTCTGCGCGGAGGCTCAGCGTGGCCTGCACGCGGCGGCGGCCCGGCCGGCTCGTGGCAGAAAACTCCCCTAAGCAGAACCAGGTGGCAGCTTCTGCGTGCGGCCTCGCAGAGCTGGGTAACGAGGGCTTGCTGGCTTTGCCACGGTGTTGACACACATGCCTTTCTCTACTGCTAGCTGCTGTCCAACTGGAATTAGAACCGCTGACCAGAGGAGGTGTGGTCTAATGCAGAGGCCCAGCCGCGTCAGGGAGCCACTGCGGTGCCCCCAACAGCTTTGCTGCCCTGTTCGGACACCCAGGCCAGGCTCCCTTTCGTGCCCCAGCCTGACAGTGGGGCTGGCTCTGCAGCCTTGGAAGAGCTCAGCGGGGTCAGCTAAGTCACCACTGACATTGGAAGGGATCAATTTTGATTTTAAAATTAGGCTTTGGACATGAAGATCTTCGAAAGAGAAGGGTGTGCCAGAATACACAGGTGTGCTTCTCTCTCTCTCTCTCTCTCTCTCTCTCTCTCTCTCTCTCACACACACACACACACACACACACACACTACAAAAGCCAGCTAGATAAGGGAGGATGAGACACGTTTTCCTGGGAACTCACACTGCTGTGTTTTTGCAAGTTACAGCATGCTGTGCTCACCTTCCCACACACGTTCCTGGCCCCACTGCCATGGGGAGCAGCTCCTCCTGAGCAGGGCCACCACCCCAGTCCTGTGGCCACTAAAGGCTGCAAGGGAGTAAGAGCAGTGGCTGGTCTTCTGTGCACTTCACCTTACCGAATCCTCACAAGGACCTTGCACAGGGAGGAGTTTGCACACAGGACAACTGAGCGTCTGAGAGGCAAGTCCAGTGAGCACATAGGTCACAACCAGAGTGTGGCAGAGCGGTGATCCGGAGAGTGCTCTTTTCTCTGCCCCATCCTGCAGATGCGGAGGGGCTGTCAGGGCAGCTGAGGCCCAGGCCCACCTGGTGCCAGTGGAGGAAGGAGTGATGTGGCAGAAGAAAAGGGTGTTCTGGAATGGGGAAAACGGGGATCTGAGTTCTTTAGCAAAATAGCAGTTCCTCAGTCATACAGAGGGATCTGTGTTTCTGTGCCTCCCTAACCCCACAGGGTGGGACCTGCAGAGGCTGGGGGGCTACCTGAGTGTGCTGCCCAGGGCAGCAAGGCCTGCAGAGGCTCCCAGCACCACGGGAGGCTGCGTGGTGCGTGCTGGTGCAATGAGTCTCCATTGTACCTGAGCCCCCCTCACACAGGTGTGTGTACCTCGTCCAAGACCATGGGGAAGAGAGGAGCAGGGGCAAAGCACAGGCAGGACATGCACTGGCATGGGGACCTGGGGACCTGAGCTGGGACATGGCCTGGACATGTTTGTGAAAAAGGCCCAAGTAGGCCACAACTCAAGCCATGAATGTGGGGTGGTAGCAGCTCCCTCAAAGACATTACATCTAGTAAAATCTTTTGGAAAACCATTCAGTCCCTCTGTCTCACCCTGGACCCAAGGCAGACCTGATGGTGTCTCAAAGGTTCTGCCTATGTCACCTGTGGACTTGTTTTGCTGAAGCTACTCCCACCCCGCCTGGGGCAATGTGCTGGCCCGCTGGGCCAGAAGGGCGGGCCGAGCTGTGTATGGGGCCACGGCCATCCCAACCATCAAATGCCTTGCTCCAAATGCCTGTCCTAGGAGCTGCTGGACCCATGGGCAAGCCTCACACAGCCTTTCTAGTCTGTCCCAAAAGGGCATTTTCTCAAGGAACTCAGCTGGGCAAAGAATCCAGGCACTTTCCCTGTCTCCCCTGGTGAGTTTCATACTGTTAGGAACTCCTCAGACAGTGCTGGAGGTCACCCCCTGCCCAGCCCCTGCCTGTCGACAGGGCCCTCGGAAGATGTGGCTTCTTGCTCTCTTGGCCCCTGTCCATTCCCGCTGGCCTGCTCCTGGCCTCAGCCCAGTTCCCCACCAGGTCACGAGGAAACTGGCACTTCCACTCCCTGGGGCTCTTTGTGGGCCTCCTCCTGGGTGACGGAGATCCAGACCCTCGAGGATCCCCCGCCGGGGCTTCCCCACTGCCCCCTCTGCCTGCCATGCCCTTGCCCACCTATGACGCTTGGTCATGCCGAGTTTTCAGGGCTCTGCTCAGGCCCAGATTCATCGCTGGATCTCTAGGTTCCCTGTCTGGGGACAAGGCCTTGCTCATCTGTCTCCCAGGTCCAAGGGCATGTGTAGGTTCTGATGAAATATTTGGAGAATGAACCAAGTATTTCGGACATAATTTGCCTGGTGCTCCATAGAGAATGCTGAGGGGGAAACAGGGCCTGTTCTGGGGTCTGGAAGCAGAACCCCCAGGAGAAGGGCCCAGCAGTGGTGGTTCGGTTCCGGCAGCTTTCCTTCGGCTTATCCCTGCTGGAAGGCAGGTGTGTGAGCTCGTAGACAGAACCCAGACAGCTGCTGCCAGCCTCGTGGGCCTCGCGGAATTTGCTGTCATGTGATTCCTGTTTGCCTGTAGATAGTTATCACCTAGATCCAACACAGGGTGACAGGGTGGCTGGGACTCACTTGTTGGTCACCTGATCAATGACTAGTCCTGTCCAAGGGCAGCTTGCCTCACTGTAAATATGAAACGTGGCAGATTATAAAAAAATCTCTCTCTTCCTGAGCTGTTTCCACGGAACTGATTGTCTTACCACGCACTGGGATGTGCGGTACGTTGAGTCTGGCAGAGCTCTTCATTCATTATGTGACTTTTAAAAAATTGACCCGGTTTCATGAACTAGGTTCAGAGTAGTTAAAATGAGTATGGTCCCCTCCAGGGCCTTGGGCTTCCCCAACACTGTCACATCCATGTGTGTACGCGTGCACACACACACACACACACGCACACATGCTTGCACACATGCACACACACGCACATACAACCAACGTCCAGGGCACACCAGGGCACCGGCTTGCCCTGTGTGACAGGAAGGGGCAGGTGGGGGTGAGGGGACTCCTGGTTTCACCCCGTCTCTCCCCTGGCCTCTGGCCAGTGAAGCTCCTAGACACGGGCTATGTGACGACTTGAGCCCTTTCTGGGTGCCACCCTCAACTCTGGATAGTAAGTCAGACTGCAAGGCTGGTGAATGTCAAGTCCTGACTGGACGCCATGGTTCCCCTTCCTCAAACTGCCCCTCCAAGTCCATCCTTCAGGGCGGCCAGGAGGCAGGGGGAGCCCTGTTCCTCCAGGACACAGACACGCTCTCAGAAAGCTGAGTCCCTGGGACGCTCAGGTGTTTGCATCAGCAGTGGCCTTCTGGGAGCTTCTGCATGGGTAGCTCAGGCCAGGCCTGGGCAGCCATTTGTGAGGGGGCAATCCCTGAGGGTGAGCACTGCTGTCTTGGCTGAGGCCCCCAGCACCCAGGGTTCTCTGGCCTCAGCCCGGCTGCCCCTGCCGGGCAGAGGCCCAGCCCGATGCCCTGTGCTGTTCCCTGGCTGTGTGCCCAGGAATAGCCACAGCCAGCTGGGCAGGGAGAAGTGACACCCAGCCTGCTGAGAGTTGAGGCAAGCTGCACCCAATACCCTGGCACAAAGAGTTCTGGGAAAGACACGGTGCTGGCCACGCACACAGGAGGGTGAATGGAAGAGACACATCCGTGTGCTATGGCTGGGATTGCTCCGAGTCAGGGTGGGGTGGGGACAACCACTGTCCTTCCATCCGTGCCCCTTAGTGGGTCCTCTCACTCCAACAAAGCCTGACGAGAGGGCAGTGCACAGAGCCCTAGGAGCCAGTTCTCAGCTGAGCTCAGCTTGTCAGAGCCGGGCCAGCCTCTCCCCGACACCAGGTCCCGCCCTTGGCCCCACTCCGCCCCCCAGGACACAGAGCACTTGCCTCCCTTGGGTGGGCTGGGCCTCCCACATGGTCTACCCCGCGGAGTGGAGACGGAGAACCAGTACACAGGCATCGAGCCGCACGGGCTTCCCCCGAGGGGTGGGCACATCACTGGGGGCCTGCTCCCTGCACCGCTTGCACCCCTCAGCCACAGCCCTGGTCACCGCTCACACATGCCGACTGACACACCTGTGTGCCTGTCGCCTGTGCTCAGCGTGGTAGCGGCAGCAGCAGGTGTGCAATCAAGTTCGCCCCACAAGCAAAGGAGCAGCGTCCAGGTCTGGGCTGAGACACCCGGCACCTGGCCCTCTGCCCTACGCGCACCTGTGCAGACCTCACGGCCCTCCTTCACGTGCTCGGGAACGTCCTAGAGGTCACCTTGTCAGCCTGGCAGTGGGGATGACCCACCCGGCATGGGATGCGACTCGGAGGACAGGTGCTTCCTCGGGGTTCCCGAGGTCCCCCAGCTTCAGCCCAGCGTCACAGGGACTCTGACCAGTGCCAGCCCAGGTCTCCGAGAGGCCCGGCCTGGACGGGCAGGATGCGCGAGGCAGACAGCGGTTCTCCCGTGGGGACACACAGGCACGCTTTGTGTCAGAGCACAGCGCAGGAGCAAGCTGTTGGTATTCTCGCTCACCCTGTGGAAGGGAAGGTGGGGAGCCATCCACCACACACCGCCTGGGTAACCCCAGCCTCCACTGCCTTCCCCACAGTTCCTTCTTGTGAGGATTAAACGAGATAAACTGTGTAGAGCTCTGATCTTGGGCCCTGGCATGTTAAGTGTTCCACAAATATTTATTATTATTATGAAAACCTTAAGGTGACAAGAGTCCGGTGTAATTAAAGGACAGAAGATGGGAGGAGGGAGGAGGGGTCAAATACATGGTGATGGAAGGAGAGCTGACCCTGGGTGGTGAGCACAACACACAGACGATGCGCTGTAGAAGTGTACACCTGGAACCTATGTAATTTTTACTAACCCAGGTCACCCCAATAAATTTAACAATTAAAAAACCAGAAGGACGTTAGGAACACAGAGCCCAAGGCAGAGGGGCAGACGCAGCCGCTCTGGGGATCGTGCTAGGGGCTGAGACCGAGATGCTGCCCACCCCTGGGCACAGGGAATCAGAAGATGGACACTTACACACCCCAACCCCATCCCACCTCCACAGGATTTTCTTTAGTGGGCTCCCGCAAGGTGCTCTCAGCACTTTGGGCCTGCAGCCCTCAGACGAGCTGAGGAAAGCCGTTTTACATCCACCCTCCACCCTCCGCGCACAGGAAGCACTCCCACAAAGCCAAAGGCCGGACCTCACCGGGCACACAGGAAAGGACCGGTGCTTCTGAGGACACAACGGGTACACGGGCAACCCAAGAGTTACGTCTGACGACACACACAGTTGGAAAATACGGTAGGAAAAAGCCTAAGGGAGTGAAGGCTTCCCTCAGCTTCAAGAACTGAACACGGAAGAACCTGATGGCTTCTCAGGACATCTACAACATAAAAGATGGTAACCAGCTAACTGGTCTTCCATCTGCACTGAAGATGGGTGAGAGGAAATAGGTTTAGATTAAATTGTTAGAACTGGGGAAGAACTTGATAACGTGACAAATGCATTAAACGACTGTTCGTTGTTCAAAGTCAGTTTAAAGTCAATTAAAATCAGTTCAAAGTCAATTTAAAGAGCACAACAGCCTCTCGCTGGCCAGAACCGAGCCGCACACAACTGTGAGTAACTGAAATGGGGGCAGAAGCAGGAACACAAGGCATCCGAGGGGACTCAACAGGAAGCCCGGCCTTCGCTCCTCACGCCGACGTTTCCTCTTCTCGAACAACCGTTCTCTCCCTCCACTCGGCTTCCTAACTGACCTCACGACCCCACGGGGCCTCACACTCACAGCCAGGCCGGAGAGGTGCTGCTGGCTTCTTGTACACAGCCGTGGAGGAGTGACAAGTGGCCCTGACTGTCAAGGTAGACACGGACAGGCGGGGCAGGGCCACAGGCACACGGAAAACACTTCATCTCGATTAAAACGTTGTGCACAATCCTGAATTATTAGAAAGGGGTACGTTATGTCCAGTTGACACGATCAAAGCGAACAGTGGGTATATACATGACAAGTTTTGGTTCCTGATATAATAAATCTCTCTGCAGGTGAAAGTATGTTGCTATAGAACAATTCCTTTCCTAGGGTTCCAGGTAACGCCAACGTTAAGGCCTTTCTCTAATGGTCACGGCTGGCCTAGCGCTGCGTGGGAATCGAGGAGAAGGCACTGGAGAAGGGCGCGTGAGGAAGCCGAAGGGCCCGGCAGGCCGGGCGGGAGGCGCTGATGGGGGAGTGGTGCCGCTGTGTCTGCGAGCCTCACCTCCCAGAGGCAGAGACGCAGACACGAACCATGCCAGGAAATCCTGAAAAAGGTATGGACGGGGCAGGTAGAGGTGCAGAGAAAACAAATATGCCAGTTCTGCCCATCCTCTTTCACTGTTCAAAGCATGTCACCATGTGCGAAAAACCATCCGGGGAAAAAACAGCCGAAGGACTCCAGGTGACGCTGGGGAAGCCCCAGGAGGCTCCCCAGAGTGGAGAGAACTGCAGTCCATCACACAAAGACGAACATGGAAAAAAGAAAGCTGTACAGAGGAAATTTAACTTACAAAGGAAAAGAAGTTGTTTGCTTAATGTTGCCCTGTGTTAAATCAACCAAGAAGACATTTATTCTCTTTAATAAGGTCTGAGAATTTCAGGGTGTGTAGTTTCGAGAGCTCCCAATATCCTAGAATTTTCTATCTTGCAGGGCAATCTCCCTGGTCATCTCTGGGAGGTTATCTGGGCTGTAAAAGGAGGGGACACTCCCACGGGGCCAGCCCCAGGGCAGGTTTGGGCTTGGGTTTGGGTCTCTACTCTCCCTGTACTCTTCGTTCCTCTATCCAAATTGCAGCAGAGAAGGAATCTGTGTATCTGCACAGGATTCGTAATCCTCACCTTGGGACAGCTGAGACTATTAAAAACACAGAATTCCACGCCACGACCCAAGCAGCCTGATGAGGGGAAAGCCCCCAGTGGCCACCCCCAACCCGTGGAATCAGACAAGAGCCTGCATGGCAGCTGAGGCCAGGGACGTCCTGCACCTGCCTGGCGGTAGTTCAGCCGGGTGGCTGAGGACAGCTGCAGGTGTAGCCCTTCAGGGTCCCAGACAGGAGAGCTCCTTTCCTATGAGGCTCCCATGGCAATGGAAACCAGAGAAAGGTGGGATGGGGGTAGATGACAGCAATAGAAGGAGATTTGGAAGAGGGGAAAGGAATATACCCATGAGGCAGTTTAACAAGTTTTTTCTTCGAGATCTTTGACGAAAGTGGTAATTTTGTGACCTTGGGGGTTATACATTCAATATTCTTCCGGGAAGTTGGGGAGTGGCCAGAACAGGCTGGACTTTGAGTCCAACACATCTGTCTGCATCCCTGCTCAGCTGTACCAGCTGAGAAATCCTTCTGTAAAATAAACGCTCAAAATCTTCCTCACAAGGTTAAAATAAGGAGCTACAGTCTTGTGATAAACATCAGATCCTTTTTCTTAAATAAAAAATTGATTTGCCTAGCTCCTAGCCTACAAACCACCACTGCCACATTTCCAAACTTAGAAGTATTCCCAAATTGAAAGCTCATCTTGGAGACAAGTCAAATTAAGTGTATGCGAAAGGGAATTGCAGTGTAAGTTTTCATAATCTAAAAGTAAGTTTGTGATAAAACTCCTTCTCACTGAAGCAAGACACGATGCCTGCTACCCTCACTTCCATTAAACCCTGCACAGTGCAGTAAGGCAAGAAGAAGAAATACACAGTGTGAGAACTGGAAAGGAAAAACTAAAACTGTCACCATTTGTAGATGACGTGACGGGGTGTACAAAAAAAAAAAAAAAAAAAGAAAAAGAATCTACAAGTTGTTTGGATTTAATAAATAAATTTAACAAGGTCATTGGATACAGGGTCAATAAAAATGAGCTATATTTCCATATATCGGCAACAAAGAGAAAAGGAAATCTATAAATACCATTTAAAATAGTATCACAAATATCAAACACCTAGGAGTAATATAAGGAAAGATAAGCCAGACCTCTACATAGAAAATTATAGGACATTATTGAGAAAAATTAAAGAAGACCTAAATAGTGACATATACCACATTTATGGAGAAGACAGTATTATAAAAGTGTCATTATTTCCCCAAATTGATATACAGATTCAAATCAGTCTTCATATAAATCCCAGGAAGTTTCTGTGTCAACTGACAAGTTGATTCTAAAATTTATATAGAAATTGAAAGGGCCAAGAACAGCCTAGAAAGAGGAGCAGGGTGGAACAACTAGCTCTACTGGATATCAAGACTTGTAACAAAGGTACAATAACTGGGACAGTGTGGTATTGGGACAGTGTGGTACTGGCACAAGAACAGACCTACAGATCCCTGAAAGAGAACAGAGTACAGAAATAGACCGATGCACTTCACTTTAAACAAAGGTGGCCCGGTGGTGAGGTGGCAAAGTCTTTTCAACAAATGATGCTTGGTCAGTTAGATATCCATATGAAAAGAAATTAAGCTTGCTGAACCACATTTAAAATGTCAATTCTGAAGAGATTATAGGTGTATAATAGAAAATATCATACAATAGAGCTTCTAGAAGATGATACGGTAAAAATCTGATAGGCAATTTTCTGTGCCAACCAGACTACCCCGATTAAATGGTATTTCTGAGTCTGTGAGGGTGTTTCTGGTGTGTCTATGAGCATTTGAATCAATTGACTCAGTAAAGCAGATGGCCCTCCCCAGTGTGGGTGGGTATCATCCAACCTGTTGAAGGCCGGAATAAAATAAAAAGCAGAGGAAGGAGGAATTCACCCTCTTTTCCTGTCTCACTGCTTGAGCTGGGCATCTCGCCTCATCGTCTGCCCTCAGGCTGGGATTTACATAATTGACTTCCCTGGTTCACAGGCCTTTGGACTCCACTGAATTACATCACTAGCTTTCCTGGGGCTCTAGCTTGCAGATAGCAGATCGTGGGACTTCTCAGCCTCCATAATCCTATGAGCCAATTCCTGAAAACAAACATCCATCCGTCCGTCCGTCCATCCATCTGTCCGTCCATCCAGCCATCCATCCATCCATCTCCTATTGTTTCTGTTTCTCTGGGGAACCCTGACTAATACAAACATGTCTTCAGAATTTTTATACGGATTTCTTAAATGGGATATAAGAAGAATCAACCGTAAAGAAAAAAAAAACAAACAAACGATACACTGATTTACATTAAAAAGAACTTCCGCTCTTCAAAACAATACCAATGTGAGTAAAAAAACAAGCTACTGAGTAGCAGATGTTTGCAACATGTAGGACTTATATCCAAAATAGAGAGTACTATAAATCAACAAGAAAACACAGAAAATCCAGTAGAAAAATAGGCACGAAATTTGTAAAGGCGCTCTACTGAATAGCCAATCAACACCTAAAGTCTCACACATTGCGGGTGAAGTGTTAAACTGGTACAACCACTTGGGAAGATATTAGTCTATGATTCAGCGATTTCACTCCTAGTTGTATACTCCAGGAAATACATGCACATATGCACCAAAAGACATGTACAAGCAGATTTATAATAACCCCCAATGTTGACTGAATTAAATCGGACTGGATACTAGGAAAGTCTTGCAGCGATGAACATGAATGGACCATGGCTAGATGCAGCAACAATGACGAATTCTCACAAACATGATGCTAAAAGAACAGAGTCAGGCACAAAAGAAAGGATACCGAATGATTCCATTTCTATAAACTTCAAAGCCAGGCAACACTAATCTACAGTGTTAGAAATTAGTTATGATGCCACTTCCCTTGGGGGCATAGGGGGCACGAGGGCAGTCCGGGGTGCTGAAGAGTTCCATTGCTTGATCTGGGTGATAGTTACATAGGTGTGTTCATTGTAATACTCCTTTGAACTAGATGCATATGATCTGTTTAATCTTCTCTATCCATGTCATAGTAAAGAATGTTTTCCAGAAGAGAGTTTTTGGTGAAAACCTTTTCCAGTGTGCGCTCTGGGGAAGAAAACAGTGGAGTGGGCATGAAGTCACAGAGCACGGAGACACGGATCGGCACCTCCGCGCGTGCACTGATGTGTCTGCACTCGGTTTCTGTCCAGCACAATCTCCCTGCTGTTGCTGGCTCCCACACCTTCTCACGCTGATCGGGCCTGGCCTGAGGAGGCCAGCAGGAGCTGAGGAGCTAGCGATTTCTCTGAAGGGCTCAGCCCCCTGGCCCAGCAGCATGGGAAACCTTTGCTGAGGCCATTCAGCGCTTTAAAACGTGACTTCAGGCTCCATCCCTCCCCCATCTCCCAGTAGCTGGGGAAAGGGTGCTGATGCAGCAAGCTGATTAACAGCTTCTCCCTGTCCTGGCCACATGTCACCTTTGGGAGGCTGGGTGATAGTAACCCCAAGAAAATGGAAGCAACACAGGAGGCAGGCATGCTGCCCCAGGCTGGCTGCCCTCCCCGCGGGCACAGGGACGCACAGGAAGTGCAGCATCCCTCGGGAGCTGCTCCAGGCCCACCTCCCCTGTATCATGTGTGTGAGGCAGTTTCCCAGGGAGAAGCCTGCTGGTTCTACCCGTGGCTTAGAGCTTGGCCTTGGGCAGGGCACCTCGCAGGGAATCTGGTTCCCTCGCTATAAAACGGGAGTGGGCATATCCTCTTCCCTTCCTGTCGGGAAAACTGAGATCAGATGAACATTGCATTTTGGCATCCAAGAGATTATTGTTGCTGCATGGAGGGAGGGGATGGGAGAGAATAACGAGCTACCTGCCACTTCTCCCCACGGCAGGGAAGGTAAGAGGCACGTCCTTCACTGATTACCATCTGTGTGCCCAACACTAAAGGCTGATGGGAAACAGTGAGCTCACACCTGCACATGAAGGGCCAACTCCGGCACGCATGTCGCAGTGGCAGGCTTGCTCCCCTGCAGTCACTTCTGGCACCTTTCTCTGGGCGCGTGGCTTCCAGTTTCCTCCACACTACTCCATTCCTGTGACTTCCAGCTCCTGTGTCTCCTAAGCAAGGCTTCGCAGGAGTCAGAAAGGCATTGTCCATGCCGGTGGGTGGTCTGGAGGCTCTCAGGTAATGTCAGTGCTCAGCCTGAGGAACTGGCATCAGCTCCAAGGTGCAGACATAATGCGCCGTTTCCACAGTACCGGGGAGTGTTGGTGTTGGTCTGAAGTTGTCAGGGCTGCGGGGACATAGCCTCTCTGCTTATTTACATGAAGGAAGAGGACAGAACCAGGGGGAGGGGGACACGAATAAAAGAAGGGCTCTATCCAGGAGCTTCTGCCGCACGATGGCCCAGCCACAGCCCCTGCGCCAGCCACTGCATTTGCGCCAAGGCCACTCTCTCCACAGGCTGCCCCAGTCAGTGATGGAGCACTCCGGGGGTCCGGCAGGACATGAGACTCCTCCAACAAGTGACTTTGGCGTGAGGAGCTCCCACTGGCCTGGAACCCTGCTTAAGACTGGGCCGCAGCCTGCGACTCTACGCCCAGGCTGTCCTCCCCTCCTACACAGGGGCCAGCCAGAGCTGAGGTCTGAAGGCTCTCTCGCTTTCTTCTTTGCCCATCCTATTCCTCTCAGGCCTCTCCTCCATACACCTGCACATCTAGTCCTGCCCTGGCACCTGCCTCTCGGAAGATCTGAGCTAACACAAGCAGTACCAGGGTGGACCTGAGAAAACAGGCAGAAAAGGTGGAGTTTTGGGACTGCTCACTCACCACCTAACAGGCAAAGGGACGCTCTTCGAGTGGTATGTGGGGCATGAAGAGTCCTTGACACAAAGCAGTGGCCCAACTGCTCAAAGATTCACCAGTGTGGACTGGGGAAAGAGCCTTTGATCACTGTGTGATGACAGAAGCATTTGGAAGTCTAGGAGGTGCACCGGAGGCTGGGCTGGTTACTGTGAGGTGTGCTGATGTCCAGCAGGGGGACAGTGACCATCCGAGGGCCCTCAACAAGCAGTTAAAGGCTCAGTGGGAGAGCCAGAGGGCCTCTGTGGCTGCTTACAAAAAGGTGGCTCACACTTCCCTCGGGAAGCCAGCAAGGCCCCTGTGCGGGAAGGCACGTGGAGGTCTCCCCCCACCGCTCAGGAGCCTCCCATCTCCTCCTGGGCTGCCTGGCCCGAAATGAGGGCTAGATGCCAGGCTAATGCAGCAGAGGATGTGCTGGGCCTGGTAAGGGAGGAAAGAGATTGTGCACCAAGAGCGAGAAGAATTAGCTAGCAGGACACGAGGGGCTGATCAAGGGGGCCAGGAAGTAAGACCAGATGAGCAAGAATGCACTGATTTGGGGGTCATTTCTTGGGATATGGGATTCAGCACCCTGGCAAAGACCCCAGGGGATGGGGTGAACTTGCTGCTGGAGTGGTCCTTAGGAGCCTGGAGAGTGTGACAGCTAAGGCTGTGCGATGTGGCAAGGCAGGAATCACCCTGGCGGACGGAGGAGGAAGGCCTCAAGAGGCCGAGGGAAGGGGCTATGCTGGAATGGGTGCACTACTGAGTCCAGAAGACCCAGCAGAGGCCTCTGTTCTGCGGGAGGGCCTGCAGGACCCGCCCTTCACCAGGGTCATCCAAAATGCACTTGTGAGAGGGACTCCAGCATTGTTAAGGAATGTGGTGGTGGCACATTCCTCTAACTACTGTGGTGAAGGCCCTCAACAAGCAGTTGGCCATGGGGATGATGGAGCCCAAGATACTGGAAGCCAGCGGCCAGCAGATAAGAGGAGTCCATCACAGGAGATGAGCAGGGTGCTCAACTCAGATCAGGAAGGGCAGGTAGGGCAGATGTGTGGGACCTAAGGGTGTCCCCTGGTACTCTCTTGCCCCACTGTACACAGACATACAGGCATACGAGTTTGGACAATTAATTTTGTGAACTCATCCTAGAAAAAGTGCTCCATACCTCATCATTGAATATCACTATGGTCGCCTTCGAAGTCCTCCCCTTGGGAAGTTACGCACTGATGCCAGTGCCTAGTCCATCCTTCAAAGCAATTTTGGAATTCTTTCTGGAATGACCATCAAAGCTGTCATCGAGCAAGGTTAAGATACCGTACTGAGTTGTTTGTACAGTGCTGCCAATGTAAGCACATGGTGGCAAGTTCATGAACTTAATTGTCGGATTTTGGATACGATGACAGCTCTGATGGCCATTCCAGAAAAAGAGTTCCAAAACTGCTTTGAGGGGTGGCTCGGTGCTGGCATCAGCACACAGCTTTCCAAGGGGAGTACTTTGGAGGTGACCGTAGTGATATTCAGCAACCAGGGATGCAGCGCTTTTTTTACAACGAGTTCGCGAAATTAATTGTTTGACCTCATAAGACATCGAAAGCGACCAGAGTGGAGATTTGATCATGAAGGCACCTGATAACCCATCTCAACCCATAACAAAAGAGTTCGTGAGGAAGACACGAGTTTCTCTTCTGGAAGGTAATGCACAGTTCCATTGGCATGTGCCTGCCTATTTGATTCTTTCCGCTGGATAAAATTAAACAGCTTGGATATTTAAACAATTAGAACAGTCCTGAAGTCCAGATTGGGACAGTTCTTATCACAGATGGAGTTTCCAAAAGTAGCAACTTGGGCCAACAGTTGTCTTTCATCTATTCTCCTCCCAGAGTAAGCGTGACAATGTTGATTCTGCCTCATACAGTTGTGGCCAGTGACCTTAAGCAAGTTCCCTAGACCTCAGTTTCCGCAAATACAATAACAAAAGAAAGCTCTTCAGGTTGTTGTGAGTATTCAATTGGATAACAAATACAATGTCTCAGTACTGTGCATAACACCCAGGGGGCCTCAGTGGTAGCTGCCATCACTATCCACCACCACCACTGCCACCACCATCAGCATCATCATCATCACCTCAACAAGCAGTTGCCCATCACCACCATCATCATTGTCATCACTGTCATCATCATCACGATCACCATCATCACCACCATTATCATCATCACTGTCATCATCATGACTATCATCACCACCATCACCACCACCACCGTCATCATCACCATCATCATCACCACTACCATCATCATCATCACTACTATCATCATATCACTGTCATCATCATCACCATCATCATCATCACTGTCATCATCATCACTATCACCATCACCACCACCATCACTGTCATCATCATCATCATCATCACCATCATCACCACCACCATCACTACCATCACTGTCATCATCACCATCACTACCATCATCATCATCACCACCATCATCATCATATCACTGTCATCATCATCACCATCATCACCATCATCACCATCATCATCATCACCATCACCACCACCATCACTGTCATCACCAGGGCATACCTTTGCCTCACTCACTGCCGCCCTCACTCACAGACACAAATACACAATCCAGGAGGCAGTCTGCGATGAAGGAAGGAGGTGCCATGTGCCACCTTCCTAAAAATGCCATCAAGTTAAACCTCTGTAAGTACTCAAAATCCCCCAGCTGTAAAATTCA
Source organism: Lyroderma lyra (assembly GCA_004026885.1). Lineage (NCBI taxonomy): Eukaryota > Metazoa > Chordata > Mammalia > Chiroptera > Megadermatidae > Lyroderma > Lyroderma lyra. The sequence goes on from PVJL010000912.1 coordinate 31,270, forward strand.
CAAGGTGGACAATCACAGCAAAACCTATGTGCACAAGTCTAGTCAGACAGAACCACACAAAAGCCGAAGTCACACAGTGAACTAAATCAGTGGGTGCGTGACTGGAGGCGAAGTTGGGGGTGGGTCTGGAGGGAAGCTGGGGCCCGGAATGCGCACGTAATACATCGCTACTGCTCCTATATAAGTACTTCAAGTTCTACATTCAGGAGCAAAAGAGACGTTACAGAACTACTCTGTGGCAGCTCTTTCCTAGTACAGTTGCAGAAAGAGTGATTCTCTGTCTGACAATCGCTCGTAAGAGAAGCCCAGTGTAAGACAGCCCCCAGGTGCTACCTCTGTGGGACACAGTGAGGTGACTCTCTCTCCCACTGAGCGGCTTACTTGTTGCTGTCGCGGTACTCGTAGATGTGACAGCCTTGCGGCAATCCCGTCTCGTGGTCCAGAGTGAAAGCAAGCTTTAGCTGAATAAAAAGAAAAGAGAAAAACTAAGTTTTAGGCAGCATGCTCCGCTCATTCTGACACCTGAAATGAAAAATGAAAAAATCGAGTAGAATCACATCCCTCCAGTTCAGGAGAACCTGGGCCTGCCACCTGGGAGAGCCCATGCCTTGCAGGGACACTGACGTCAATAAGGACTGTTACCAGGACTCTACTTACTCATTCAGCATGCAGCCAATGGTTCATCAAGCACCTACGTTGTGCCGGACACTGAGCTAGCCCACAGGGAAAGAACAGTGAACAGCCAGAGGGAGGGGCCTCCTTCACGGATCTTACCGTCTGGGTGGACCTCGTCCACACGCTCACACCAACGCGAGACTATGTACAAAACTCCAAATGAAAATAGGTTCTCGGAAACAGGGAAAAAGAACCCTTCCATGTTTCTGTAGAATAACCGCACCCAGACTGGGGATGAGGGAAGGAGGAGGGGTTCCCTAGACGACGGGGAGGAAGGAAGGGGACAGCAGAAGGAGACGAGGCGGCGAGCACGGCCGGGACAGAGGCCCTGGTGCAGGAGCTCCAGAACTGTGACGGTTGGGAAGCCGGAACGCACTGTGCACAGGGGACACGTGGGTGGTGAGCGGAGAGGAAGGCCAGGGCAGGACCTTGTCGGCTACGTTAGAATTTGGGGCCTTTACCCTAATAGCAAAAGAAAGTCTTTGACACATTTTAAGGAAGGGATGGATAACATGATCCAAGTTATGTTTTGGCAAGATCCCTCTGGCTACCGCGTGGAGACAGACTGGGGGAGCGCGCGGAAGCAGGAGCCCTGCGAGGCTTCTGAGCGGTGCAGAGAGCCGTGATGGGGCGGCGGACGAGACGGAGAGAAGGAAGAACCTGAGGTCTATTTTCCAAGTGAACTTTTAGAGGTAGAGGCAACAGACACACAGCTGGATTTGACGCTGGCGGGTGGTGAAGTCGGAAAAGAAGAAATCAAGGATGGTTCAGTCTTTTTGAACATCAGGCAGGTGGTGGTTCCATTACTGAGTGGGAAGACTGAACTTGGAGTGGGCGGGGAGTCACATTTGGACACGTTACTGTGAGGCCCTCAGTAGCTCTCTCTGATCAGGGGAGACCAGGAACAAAACTGGGAGTGAAGTCTTTGTTTCTTTCAGGATTCCGGAGGGATCTGCCCAAGTGAGTGTTGGGAAGCTGGGTGTCCAGCTAGTGCCCAGTCCGCTATGGCAGCTTTAACATTTCCAAAGGCAGAGCCAATGACCAGATTTACAAATCTGCTGGGTTTTTAAATCACCAGGGGAATTTTAACTCAAATGAACTTCACATTAGGAGGATCCATTATTTTAACTTTTTTTTTTTTTATTAATTGCAAGGCTATTAACATGGCTAATGACCTGTATCATTAGATGCTGGATAATTTTTCTGTCCCTTAAAGGGAAATGAACTCGTAGGAATGGACTGTCCTCTTACTGACCCAGATGAAAATGCAACAACAGAAGCAAGCCCTTCTTTACCATCATGGAGCCAGAAACCTCAAGTCAAAGGCATGCTGTCCCTACAGAGCACTGCTGGGATCTTAAGCAAAACAGAAAATAATTATTTTTACAAATCTATTAATTACAAGCCTTTCCTCTTTACCTCCCTCTTTGCAGCTGGGGCGAGACCTATGTTCATCTAGTCTGTTTCAAAGACTATATTGCTTAGTTATTTTAAAATCCTTTCACTTAGCAATTCATGTTATGAATTTAGGGCTTAGAAAAAGGATTATAAATGTAGGAGGAAAAGCTTTATTTGCACAATTGTTCACCTCAGTACTATTTACTGGAAAAGACTCTAGAAGACCAGCAATAGCAGAATGGTTAGATAAACTATACCACAGTCACATGCAGAATAGTATGTGACCATTACACTGTCCGTAAAGAATAATTAACCTGGGAAGATACCTGGGTTAGATGAAAAAAGGCAGGGTGCATGCTTGACTATCCATAAGGAAACCATGAAAATGAGAACTAACACTGCATGAAGAAAGGCTGGAAGGAATGGCAACAGACACTTGGCTTTCTTTGCATCCTCCAAGTTCTTCATGATAAGCTGAGGTGACACAAGCTGTAGTCCTTAGTCATGAAGGCACCATGGGAAATTTAATTCCAGGGGGATTCTCAAGATCAAGAAATGATGTATATCCTAATTCAACAATAAGGCAAGTGAGCAGAGGTGGTGATGGGAGCGGGAGAGAGGGACTGGAGACAAAAGAGCCCTCATATTTACTGAATAGAGAACTCACATTCACGAGCAGCCTAAGTAAAGGTTTTCTTTTATCCTGACCACACACTTGTCTGAATTAGGTATTATATTTCATTGTTACAGGTGAGGAACTCGAGGCTGAGAAAGGTTACGTAATTTACCCAATCCACAGTTAGAATTAGAACTCAACCAAAATCCACACTCTCTCCACTTTATCAGAATTACAGGACTTGGTGATGGTGTGGATGTAAAGTCTGCACAAGAGGGAGGAGGCAAAGACCATGTTTAAGGTTCTTTGCCTTGGGCAACGGGATAGATGGTACCACTACTCACAGTCACCCCGAGGGCAGCAGGTTTGGGAGAAGAGCTTGAGTTTCATTTGGGAGGGCTGACTGTAAGGTGCCTGAGAGGCATCTTAGTGGAGATGGGCAGCAGGCAGCTGTATAAACATTTCTGAAGTTTATAAGCAAGACTGTAATCTGGAGGTACAAATTTGATAAGCTTAAGATGGCAACTGAAGCCGTTACATTGGATGAGGTTGTCTTGAGAGAATGTGTAGGGAAAACAAGGGGTCTTGGATAAAATCGGAGAAACAGCTGAATTTAAGTCCTAGACAATGGAGACTGAATAGAAGTGGCCATGGAGTGCTCAGTTACGATGTTACATCAGCGAAGGGAAGAACGTGTTTTAAGGGGAACAGTCAGCAGCATTAAATCCTTCTAAGAGGTCGAGTAAGAGAAAACAAGCATCCGAGACAAAGAATCCATCGGACTTGGCGATGAAGACTGGGGAGAGTGGCAGGAGCAGAGATCAGGGTGTGATGGGTTGAAGAGTGACTAGAAGGTGAGCAAAGGGGGCGCGTGAGTATATACTGCTCATCTAGCAAATGGGAGAGTGGTGGGGAAGACCCAAGATGCATGGAATGGAAGGGGATGGGATAACAGGATGTGGGATGAAAGGGGAGGGAATTGTAACACAACAGACCTGTTGAAATGCTGATGTGAAGGAGGCACTATAGAGAGAGGGATCAAAAGTACAGGAGAAGAGGAGATACTGAAGAGTCACCTTACCTGAGGTGACAACAGGGGTTACAGTCACACAGGAGGAAGACCCTTCTTCCACTGTAGAGTAGGGAAGGCTGGGCAAGAAGGCAGACATATCTGTGGACGTGGCAGAGGGCAATGAGGGGTGATGGTGGTTTGGAATGTTCTAGTCTGATGTTTGTTCTTTTCTGAGAATTAGGAGGTCAGATTTTCTGCAAAGAATGAAGGGTTTGGTGAGGGAAGGAATGGAAGCTGGAGAAAAGGGATGAAGGTCTGAAATTCCTTCTGGAGAATAGGACTCACATGACCTGGGAAGAGCATGAGGACTGGCAGGGAGCAGCAGGGTCCAGCTGAGGCCCCAGGGTCTGAAAAGGTGCAGACACCATTGGCCCAGGTATTCAGTTTTTTCTAGAAACTTAGACACTGGCATAAAAAAAAAAAAAGATGAAAGATGAGCATTTGCCAGGAAGGTGAGAGGGAAGAATAAGGCTTGAGGGAGCAAGAGAGTGGACATGTGACATTGGCAACAGATGGACCAAGGACTCTCAGGGTGAAGAGGCAGGACATGAAAATGAAAGGGGTGGGCGGGAAGGAAATGGGAGGGTCTGGGTAACAGATGTCTTGCACAGAGCTAACAGTTACTGAGCATGCCCTCTGTCCAAACTGCTTTCCCGTGTGACTTTACTTAATCTTCCCAACAGCCCTGTGAACTTGGGTCCTATCCCTGCGTTACAGAGGTGTTTAAGTATCTGGCCCGAATTAGCAAGCAAGCAGCAGAATGGAAGTGTGGTCCATGTTGCTAACCACTGGACTATGCTAGCTTCCTAGATGTCCATGAGGTCAAGGAGAAGAGTTGTGGGAGTCAGTGGGTGAGGGGGTGGAAGGGACTGGAGGCTATGGTCACAGAGTATGCCGTGTCTGACCTTGGAGATGGGACAGTCAATCACAAGATCCAAGGAGAAATGGAAGAATCAAGAGCTGGAGATGGAGGTTGTGGGGGCGGTGGGGATGTCCTCCATAAGAGGTCTGAAATCCACCCAGGATGATGATATGCTGTTTCCCACGAAGTGTGTCCCTATAGGTGTGTGGGTGGGGGTGGGTTTGTGTATGTGAGTGCCTACTATGTGCAGGATTCAATACATGAATGAATGAGTCCAACTGGCCCATGCAACAGGCATAGATGCTCCTCTAGCAGTCATTTCCTCCTACCTAACGATACCCTCGTTCCCATCCCCGTCCGGGGGCTCCAGGAGGAAGCAGATCAATTTCCAGGGCTGGGCCTGACAGCTCTCAGGTAATCGGCACATCTTTCAGTAACGGATAGGAACCTAAGCCAATCAGTGTATGGCATTTCCCAGCCCCAAGAACTGGTTAAGGAATGAACATGTGACCCAACTGAGGCCAGTGAGACAAAAGGGGATGGTTGCTCGGGGCTTCAGGGCACGAGGGCCAAATCTGCTACAAAAAGCTTGCTCCCAGCCTGAGAACAAAGCCAGCTCACAGAGGCAGACACCTGCAGAAGCGCAGACCAGGGCCACACCTGGGCTTGGCCAGCTCTTGGTAACGCGCATCCCTTCTCCGGAGGACCGTGGCATGCAGTGTGCTTACCCAATCCCTTGGCTCTGCTCTCTAATCCACTCTCCTCCACCGGCTGACCCATCTTTTTAAAAGACAAGCCTGATGACAGACACTTCCTTAAGTACCTGAGATGGCTTCCTGCTGTCTGACCGTCGGAGTGTAAAAATGCATTAAATGCCGCCCGGGCTCCCTGGCAGTCGTCCGGTCGCAGGAACAAACATGGACGGCAACCAGGGGATGGGTGTGCTGGGCATGTGTGGAGGAGGGTGGGCCAAGCAGGAGGACCTCAGGGTAGATGACGGGAGAACCACGAGTCTGGCAGGCAAGGAAGGGGGACCCTCCTGCTCCTGGAAAGCTCAGGAACTCCCCCACAGTGCCCACAGCGTGCATTTGGTCCATATCGTGCATCTCATACCTGTGTCCCTCTTTGTGCTGAGACCGCGTCTGCGAGAGCCCTTCCTGTCTATCCAGCAGGAGCCTCTGAGCTTCAGTAAAAGTGGGTCTTTCCTTACTCTGCCTCTGGAAACGGGAGGCAGGGCCTCTCGGCCCAGCGAGTCCAAGGGCTTGGTGGGGAGCTTCACCAGGTACCCTGCTCCGAGCAGGTGCCCGATGCATGCCGGAGGGCTGAACTGCACAGCAGAGATGCGGAACGTTTTGTTTACCTGGTAACAGCGAGGTGCTCCAGTCATTCAGTTTAAACTCAGACCGTGCCCTGCAGGCGTCCGTGTCCCTCAGCACAGTCCGCCCTGGTTGAACAGATTTGCGGTCATTCGGTTTCACCGCAAGTTTTGTTATTCCTCCTCTGCCTTCAGTAGAGAAGTGTGGCCTCCCATGTGACCCCACTCAGTCACTGTGCCACCAGATGATAAGCAGTGACTCAAATCCTCTCGGTGCCCAGGGGCCCCCATCTCCCCAGGGCCTTTGAAGAGGCACACAATCCTTCACTCAACGGTAGTTACTGAACATGTCCTACGGGCCAGGCACAGCCGGAAACAGGCAGGCCTATAGCTGCCATCCATGCCAGGGCTGGCTCTGACCAAGGCCTGCAGGGACCCAGCCATGGGGAGGCTCAGCCTGGGAAGTCAGCCTGCAAGAACGACAGCACTCAGACTTCCCAAGGTCCCTCCTTCCCGTTGTGGAGGCAGCTGCCACGTCAGGAGGAAGAGCCTGCCCCAGTCAACCAGACAGTTCCCGGTACTGGGTGAGGGCGGCAGGCCGCCAAGGGCCCAGAGGGCACTACCAAGGCTGCTCTGGGGCCTCCACCAGCAGAGGTGGGTTAGTTAGAGGCAAGGCTGTCCTCTGGACAAAGGACAGGGCAACTTCCTTGGGCAGGAAACGGACGGGCCTTTCACATTAAGAGGCTCAAGCTAGATCACAGGGGAGGGCAGGCTTGGGGCAGCTAGAGTGTGAGATTCGTCCTGGGACCCCTTCTGACCTAGCCCTCCTGCTACAGGGTGGGTGCCAGGGAAACCGGCAGTGGGGGTGAGCTGAAGGAGCTGCGGTGAGTGCACGGGGCCAGGACCCCGGGAGAGGAGAGCCCTTCCCCATGCAGCGTGGGGACTGGCCCGCGGGGCTTGTTGGGACTGCAAGAGGCCTGCCTTCAGCTCCTCTGGGCTCTGGGGACGGGGAGAGGGGAGCAGGACAGCAGCGGGGGCTTCCTCCCAGCGGGTGCTGACAGCTGTGCAGCAAGCATGAGTGACTCAGGACTCAGTGAGGTTCCCTCGGGGTGCTCGGGCAGGCCTGTGGAAGACCCTGCAGTGAACCTGGGGGAAGGATGAACGCACGGAGTCCTTTAATGCAGCTATCAGAGGAAATGTGACCTGGCTTTGTACGTCCATCCGGTGAGGCCGATGGGCCAGATCCCATTCATGGGGCAAGAGAAGAGTGACGGGGTGGGACAGGGAAGGGTGGCTAAGGCGTGTCCGCTGTTCCCCTGGGCTAGTGAGCAGACAGCAGTTTTCAACCTGTTCAGGTGCACAGGTGGCTCCCGAAGGAGCACATTCCTGGAGAACGTCACCCACAGGCCACTCGGCACTGAGTCCCGTCAGCTGAGGGAGACACCAGCCCACAGCTTCTGGGGCTGCTGACGTCTGGCCTGACCTTGGACGGGCAAGAAAGGCATGAAGGAGTTTAGCAGTTGCCTGTCGTGCCCATGACAGCTCCAAATGACCTGTGAGGGGCAACCAGGTCTCTCTGTGACCACGGCCTGGACGGCACTTGCAGGCTGCCCGGTGACTGAGCGAGGGTGACCCGGGCGCCCCCTACGGGGAGGACTGCCAGAAGGAGCTGGGAAAGCGGAGAGCTAGCTCTGTGGCCAGGCTTGCTCGAGTTCAAACCAACACGGGTTCTCCGGGAGGCCTGGGAGCCTGCTTCAATCTGCTAGCTATTAGGACTAAGGTTCAAATGCGGGTCAGGGACCAGCCTGGGAAGCCTCCAGCCGTCCCCCGGTCGCCTCTTGCCCTCACAGCCCGCTGGTCCCGCGGCGTGTCCAGGCCTCTCTGAAGCTGACGGGGGCAAATCCCATCACAGCTCGGCTGGAGCACCTCAGGTTTGCCGCCGTTTAGGGCCCTTCAGGAGGACAGGAGTTACTTCTACCTGAACCTGGTTTTGCAATTGAAAAGTCTCATGAGGAGGAAATCTCCACATTCCCTGAGGTGATCTTTAGTTTTTCTTCCTCACTTTTCCTTGTTTGCTTTGGATTTCCTAGGCATTATTTCTTTTTTTCCATCCCCTCTTTGCTTTCTTTTATAAGACAAAGATGCTGTGGACTTGGCGTCCACTTGCTTCACAATGATTCTACGGCAGTGTATTAGGTTTCCTTCTCCTAAGTCCACTGAAGTCTTTTTGGACTTGGAGGAAGCTTTTTAAGAAAGAACTTGCTCATTCAGCAGGATTTTCCTCCCCACCCCAAGCTCTGGGGCTGACCTGGAAAAAATAAGAGTGAGAAAGAGCAAGAGAATCCTGCAGTCCTGACGCTCAACTTCGCAAACCACAAAAAAGAACCTTGCTCCAGTAACGTAATCACGGAGATTTCTGGCACCTGGGTCTTTCAAGAAAAATACATCCATCTGCTGGCTCAGGGACGCCGCGAACGAAGTCCCGGTCAGCGTGGGGTTCCCGATTCATCGGTGTCGGAAGGCCTGGCGAGAGGCCGGCCGCTCCCGCCGGGTGACGCCTCCCCGCAGCGCCGTCTGTAACCCCCACAGCTGTGTTTTCGCTTAAGGGCACTCCTCCCGACTCCACTGCACCTTCCTCCAGAGGCTCATTCTAGTCTCATTAAGGTTAAAAGTGACAGGACAAGGACCTCAGTGCTGAGGTTCTACGTGCTCAGAAGAAAACCTGCCTGTCTAGACGGCGGCCCTTCAGTCAGGAGCCTCAGAGGCCACCTTGCTGGTACAGTCCGAGTTGCCGCAGTGAACCGGCCAGTCCCGGGGCAGAAGAAGCCTGGTCTGTCCCGCCTGCCGGTCATGCTGTCTTCTTCCGAGGGTCATTCCATCGAGCCCCACAGCACCTGTGCTTTCGGTACTGACTGAGACCGGCCCAGAAGAGCTCACGCCCCACCCCGTGGCCACCTCTAGCAGAACGGGGGTTCCCTTGCCCCCGCTTTCCTGATCAGGCCTTATCTGGTCATGGGGCCATGCTGTAGTTCCTCGGGTTTCTGGGAAATATGACAAGAGTGACTACAAAGCATGGTGAGCAGGTCTGCACGTGCCACACGCCATCACAGGCAGAGACGTGCCACCACTCTGCTCCTAGCGGAAGCGTTTCTGACATTTTTCATGACCTTAGAGGGTGATCGTGCTGGGACCTCACCAGATATCAGGTCCATCTCTGCTCAGAGCTCTGGGGCTTGGGCCCCCACTTTTCAGAAACTGGAGTCGCCCAAAGCTTCTTCCACAGGAAAGCGCCAGTGTGAATGTGGGGACTGCACATGGCCCCTCCATGGGGGTGTTTGTGCGTCTTGGAGAGATGTCGTCTGGGGACCTTTGCATTGAAGACGTGAGTTCTGCCGCCTGGCTACCTGCTTTCTAAAGCTTCAGGTCCTGCCCCAAGCAGTGGAGAGTGTGTCCACTGCAGACCTCACAGAGCCTCCCACTTCGGATTCTTGGCTACATACACGGCCTCTGTTACACACACCGCAGAGAGACGGGACATGTGGCAGAGGCAGCCTAAGTGACAGGCTCATTCAAGCAGATGGTCTGAGGTTATCCTGAGTCAAGTCAGGCTACAGCAAAGTTACAGACGTGGACCTCAGCTTGCTCAGTCGCTCACCTGCCTTCCTCCTGCCGTTTTAATCACATCCTTCAATTTTTACCAGTTTGTTTTAAGAAATAGTCTTATAAAACTCCCTTCTTCATTTGTCAGAGGTCAAATCTGCCCACTGTAACATTCAATGGCCCCAATATCAAGCTTTATATGAGAAACTACTTTTAGGGCTAGGAAATTGTCCCTCAAATCTCCGTGAGGTTTGTTAGAAGAAACAACCTTCTGAAATCTCCTTACCCCCAAAGCAGGGCCACGTCTGCCTTCCTGACACTGAAATCAGACAGCGTGACGCACAGTCTCAGGAACCAGCTCACCCTTATAGATGTCATGTGGCTTCTGCCTCCTTTCCTTGGTTCTGTCTGTCTATTGCATACATTTCATGGTTTATTTCCTTTGTTGTAAGTCTTCTCAAATTCTTTTTGGATATAGATGAGGAAGGTATACACAAATAAAATGGGATTCTTCAAAATATGAGCCAAACTTACATAAAATTGAGACTCAGGCAGGTTCAAATAAAGCCTGATTAAACAACGGTCATGATGGTAGGCATTCAGTTCACAGAAGAAAGAAAACGGGATATTCGCATACAATCCTCCGAGCCAGTGATCAAGCTGGCTCTATTCTTGAAAAAACAGGAGAGAACAGAATGATCTTCCAGGGAATTGGCCTCAGTTTCCAGGGACTTGAGGAGTCGGGAGTTATGTAACTCCAAGCTGGGAGCCAGCAGCTCTGGGCTCCGTCTCGGTTCTCTCCTAGACTCCGGGGTGGTGGTGGGGTTCTGATGGCCGTGGCCTTTCCACCTGCAAAATGGAGCCGAGCTCCTCTATGGTGATCCCTGTGGTTTGTTTTATGGATAAACGTGAGATACTTTCTAGGCTTACTAGAAGAAGGCACTGTTCTGGGTCGCTGCTGTATCTGTGAGGAGAGAAGCCCTGAGGATTTGGGAAGGACCAGTGTTCACATCTTCAGATGTTTCAATGTGAAAGAAGTGGCAGTTACGAATTCTCCTATGTAAGGCTGTCTTAGGTAGCCAAGAGCAACTGCCCAAGTTCATGACATGATTCCATGCTAATTCTGCTTCCTTCCTCCCAGACAAGGCCAAACGTCTGGACACTGAATTCCAGGACAACATCCTGAGGTCCTCTGTGGGCCCAGGGCAGCCAATCTGCCCGTCTCCCACACGCCTGCAGCTGGCTTCAACCTGCAGCCCTGGGTCAAGCAGCCTCTGGCAGAAGAAGAGCTGCCCACTGCCATCCGGTCACAAATGCCTGCCGATCTGGTAACGCTTACTGGACTGCTCAGAACGATCTGGAAGGGACACCTAGGAGGCCCATACCTGGGGTTACCTGAGGTTCCTGTTCTCATCCAAACTAATTTAAACAACCTTTTTCTTTCTTTCTTTTTTAGAGAAACAGGCAAAAGACAAAACTTTATAAATTCAGGAACAAATTATATATTTTTATAAAGAATTACAGTTTATATTCCTTTCGTAATTTGTATCTCCCACATTAAGCCTTGTTAAAAATGCGGTGTGCCCACTACCGAAACGGGCAGTCACATGCCTGCAGCTTCGACATTGTGGGCTTGAACAGCGGCTACGCCAAGCTGTCCCGGTTCTTCCTCCTTCCCCCTGGTCTCCACCGCCCTGTCATGTGTATTTATTTACATCCAATGGGACTTGTACGTAACATACTAGTGCTTTACAGATAACGTGAGCACAAGGAGCTAAAGAGCCTTTCTCTTTTACAGAACATGTCAACCTAACAGATACCAATCCACTTACGGTAAAAACCAAAGAACATGGGTGCTGTCAGGTTTAAAGAAAGTACAGCTAAGTTGAAATGCAAACACCAAAAACTTGGAAGAGGTCAGTAGAAGGTATTAGGAAGTGCCAGGGTCCAGTAACAAGGCAAATGAACAGACCTTCTCTTGGCCTTGCTAACCGAAAACTCAGCTTTGAGAACTAGAGAACCGCTGGATAATCTCACATCGTTGAAAATCATTTAAGAAACTAGACATAACGTTAAATGTCAAAACACTACGTTTCACAATCATCTTGGGAACATTTTCATTAAGCAGTAGCTTGTTATTTTCCCTTTAACCCTTGTAGCATCCCTCTAGGGGCTCTGGGCTGGAATGTGGGGACAGTCAGAGGCTCTCACCTGCAGGGACCTTGGCGACTGCCCGTTAGACTGCACATGCTCTCCTTCTAGCACTCTAAGAGTCCGCGCTTTTGCTGGGAGCCTCCTGCTTTGGACACGAGCCACACTGTATTAGGAAGGAACTGTGAGCACACCTCCAGACAAGCACCGACACTGGGAGAAGTAGAGAGCTGTCTAATTTTGAATCCTGGCTTTGCTTCCTATTAGCTGTGCCTCTTTGTACCTCAGTTTCCTCCTCCATAAAATGGGGATAATAATAGTACCTACTTCACAGGGTTGTGAAAATTAAATGAGGAAAAACACATTAGAACAGTACCTGGCTATGGCAAACACTCTATAAATGTTGTAATAAGGCCCAAGTTTATTTCTTCTAATGAGTTGAGACCAAAATTTAAAAAAATACACAGTGGAACAAGCTGACTGGGACGCAACAGTTTCAGATGTGACCATTCTAAACACCGAAGAATTTCCACAACCACAGGTTTCCGTTTCTCATTTGGAGCACTGTTTGGGAAGCCGGTGCTCTGTGTGCAGGGCTATGGCGGCACTCAGCAGGAGGACACGGTGCTGCAAAGCTTCCTCCGTCCGCATTCACAGTGCTCTCGGTGGCTGCGGTGACACGGGGTCTTCCATCACAGCGCAGCCCGACTGGGTTCTCTGGTACAAGGTCTCCTGAGGCAGCAGGCAGGGAGGCCGGGGTGCCCTAGATGAGGCTCAGTACTCAAAAGAAAAGCTTCAAAGGCTGTCCCAGGCTGGTGCTTGTGCCTCAGCATGGAGGCTGCCCAGCGCTTCTGCACCAGCAGCAACTTGTCTGTTAACCTCTGCCTGGGAAAGGAAGAGGCCACAACGGCCCGCTAGAGCAAGGCAGAGGGCTGGCTCTGACGTCTGGATGCAAACAAGCTGCTTCTGTCGTCATCTGGTCCTTCTCATTTATTCTCAAGCTGGAACATGTCTCGAGTTTATATTTAACTGTCATACCATCCCAGCTAGATTATAAGCTCTAACAGAAAACCCCCAACTGATTACCCTGCGATCCCCAACAAGCCTCTGTTAAAAAAAAAGGCTTTAGGGGATGCGGAACCCTGCAATAAGCAACAAGAATAACAGCTTCTCTGTTCAAGCGACTTCATGTGGATAGGCAATGCTTCTTCTGTTTTAAAGGTGAGGAAACTGAGGCTCGGAGAAGTTAAGTAACTTGCCCACCTCAGGTCAGGCGACACGTAAATCAACACTTGGCAGACCCGCAAATGGAACCCAAACCTGTTGAACTGAAGTCTGTGCCTTTCCCACTGGGCCACACTTGCAATTTCTTCTCCCATGAACGGGGCTCCACCAGTTTACTTCTCTCACCTAGATTCTACCAGACGAAGGACAGCAATGGTGTTCAGAGTGTAGCCTCCCGGGGAGGGCTGGCAAGGGCATTACTGAAGGACAAGGTGGGAACTCCTCGGCCCACTGCAGAGGCTGAGCAGGCTGACCCACTCAGGTTTAGGTGGAGCAACTGGACTAGAGGAGGCGGATGCCTGGTGGGCCGGTCAGTGTCCTGCTTGGAGACTGGAGGTGCCAGGTGAGCCCACTCACATGACAGCAAGTGAGAAAGACAGAGATGGGCTGGCTCTGCTCCTCCAGTTCAGTGAAACCGCCTTCTGGTCACACAGGTAGTTAGTAATAAGACCAGAACCAGAGTCGGCCTCCTACTCTCAGGACTTGCGAAAGGCTAAAAGAAATGCCAGTCAGCTAAATCCTGGGTGGCAGGAATAAAATAAAAATTTTAAAAGCAACAAGAAAAAACTACGATTAATATAGGCTCTACTATTACACTTTTGAGCAAATGGGCTGAGGGTTCACAGGGCCAATTTCTATTACTTGAGTCACGGACTCCTGCCCACGACTTCATCTGTAAAATGACAACTTCAGAAGAGACACTCTCTTGGATTCCACCTTAGAATTCTGTGAGCAGTGTGGCTCGGTACCATGCCAGAAACTCTGGGAGGAGAAAAAGGACAGTCCAGATGCCTCCAGTGCTGGCAGAGCTCACAGAAGGATCTGGTAGAATGACCTGCATGGAGTAGGTGAGTCTGGGAAGACAGTGAGGATTGAAAGACACAGATGGGAGGTTCTAGGTAACGGGAAAAAATGAGACCTCAAGCTCTCCTAGGGCACAGACCACACAGGTCACGCCCTTTGCTGTATCCCTAGGACCTACCAGAGTCTTTGGCAAAGTAGGTGCTCAAGAAATGACTGTTGAAGGAATAAATGACCAAAACTGGAGAAATAAGAGTGAATACTTATGAGGCTGGTCTGACTAGAGAGCACAGGGTACAACAGGGGAACAGATAAAATAACATTATGATGATAATACATATGGTCAAGATTTCTTGAGCTCACTCAATAGAGCTTCCCGTGCTCAGCACAGTAATGCGCTTTCTTGCTGGAGTCTCTCAACAACCTCATAGGACGGGTGCTGGTACTATCCCTACTTTATAGCTGGGGACCCGGAGGCTCAAAGAGGTCGTGAAGCTTGTCCAGGGCACACCCTGCAGCCCTACAACTCTCAGGTATGTTCTTTCCCAGAAGACAAAGGACCTCCGGTTACCTGTGAAAGAGTCTAAAACCTGGACTCTCTTCTAGGTGGTGCTCCCCTCCCAGGGCACCCACACCTGTGTGATAGGTCTACTTTCTGAGAGCAGCCCTTTGCCCAGGTGCAATGCCTATGTCCTGCACAAGTGAAGAAAGAACCCACTTTTTGTTTTGAGATATTACAGATTTACAGAAATCGTAAAGATAGTACAGAGAGGTCCCGTGTACTCTTCAGCCAATTTCTGCCAAAGGTGACACCTTACATAATTATGACACAATACGACACCCAGGAAACTGACATTGGCACATGTGCCCAGTGCTATGTCATTTGTCCACACGTGTAGGTTGTAACCGCCACTGCAATACGGATATAGAACTCTTGCCCCCACCCCACCCCTCCCCGCCACCCCTAACTCTTGGCGGGTACCAATCTAGTCTCTAGCTGTACAATTCTGTCATTTTAAGAATGTTATATAAATGGAATCATACAGTATTTTAAAATAGCTCTTCAAAGTTGATACGCAGATGATCCTAAAACAACAATCAACATGAAAAATTCTGAAATTAAGCAGAATAAGGAATGTGTCTTTCCTGCTCCACTGCTCTTAACTATGTGACTTCTGACAAGTTACTTAACCGTAGTCTCAGTTTCCTCATCTGTAAGAGCGGGTGTGTTCTCGGGACTCAGTGAGGTAACATGTGAAAGCGCTTGGCAAACAGCAGGTGCGTAATAAATTCTGCTGGTTGTTACTATTAATTCTGAGCCAAAGAAGCTACTGTGCCTCTTTATTAGAAAATAAGGCTTTTAACGGTCACAGATGATTAAGGAAATGACCACGCCAGCCCTTAAATGACCCCAGGTTATTCTTCCCTTTGCTTCCCAAGACTCCACCGTGGAAACAACCAGGGGACTTTTAAAAAGGGGCTTCGAGCAGGCATCTTCGTGTGCACACCCTCATGAGAACAAGCAGCCACTCCCTGTGCCAGATTCACTAGGGGGCCTAGGATTCTGAAAGCAGGGAAAAATGGCCCAGAGCTCTCTGTGTAGCACAGAATGTCCCCAAGGACAGCCGGGGCTTGTGCGGCAGCCCCCAGCAGCACGCTGAGCACAGAGAGGGGACCGTGCCAAAGAGAGGCAAGGGTCAAATGTGTGACTGAATTAGGTGCTGCATGGATACCCCACAAAGCTCAGCATCACTCAAAGGCTGCATGTGTGAAGAGTGACAATGGCCCGTACTAACCCGAGGTCACCTTTACTGACTAGCTATGGAAATCTGAAGACATCTTCTCCAAAATCACACATGCAAAGAGTCCATTACATAGTCGAGAGGGCACTCTAAGTAGCTGGGAACCCAGCACAAATGGCTGGCTATATCTTAAGCAATATGCCCAAGGCCCATTGAAAATGGACAAAAACGGGTATTCAGGATCCTTCAGGATTTATTGAAAGTGGCATTGTCTGTGCCTTTGCACGGCACCAGCAGGGGTGGGATTGAGGGCGCTCCTCCTGATGGTGGGGTCACCCCATGTGTCTCCTGTTTCCTTGGACTTTTCAACTCCCGTGGCCTACATTCACTCACTCACTTTTTTTCCCTTTGAAGTTAAAGAATACCACCTCATCTATCACTGACATGTTGGGTTTCAAAAGGACTGCAAGTGAATGCACTTTTTTTTTTTTAAACAAGTGAGAAGGGCTCAGCTGGGAAGAGAGAGAGGAGGAAGGAAGGAGGGAGGGAGGGGAGCAAGACCAGAGCTAAGGGGTGGCTGCCTTCCTCCAGCTCCACGCCAGGCAGGAGGCACTCATGGGGGCTCCTGATGGGGGGACAGAGGTGTGCCACATGTTACTCCTCAGTGCCAGCCTCTCGCACTGGCCTTTCTACCGTGTTTCTAGTCCTACTTCCCGTACTGTGCTGGACGCACGTGCTCCTGACGCTTCTGGTATGCTTATGTAACCTGAACAGAGGAAGAGCCTGTGCAGGGTGGGGGAGGTGACCAGACTTCCATGGCCAGCTGCCTTGTGCCTTCTTTAACTGAATGACTCCAATGCACCTCAGGCCCAGAGGGTCCCCAACTGATGGCTGCTCCTCTTTCCAGGGTGGTTCCCAGTCAGAGAAACCCAGGAGTACCCAGATGCCCCTGCTTTTGGCTGTGATCCTACCTCCTGAGTACCTCGCTCATCTGGGCCTTCCCGTCAGCTCCATGACTGCAGGTTAGGGCCCCAGCAGGTCTCACCTGGATTACCCCGCAGCCGTCTACCTGTCTCCCGGGACCCCTTCCAATTCATTCACTGCAGAGCTGCCAGAGAGATCTTTCTCAAAATCAAGTCCCATCCCATCACTCCCACATGTAAAATGCCTCAATGGTACCGAGTTGAATTCAAGAAAATACTCATGGGAGTTCCCTGATGGTGTAGTGGCTTTAGGCTTCAGCTCTGGCGCTGTCGGCACTTCGGCCTGGGTTCGATTCCCAGCCAGGGAGCTACCCACATACCAAAAAAAACAAAACAAAACAAACAAACAAACAAAAAAAACTCATATTTCAGCACAAAGCAACCAAGGTCCTTCAAGATTAGCCCTGGTTGAATCCCCAATGGCATGACCCATAGCCACCGCCAGCCCTTCCTGTGACACAGCCATGCCAACCGCCTGCATATCCCAGAACACACCAAACCCCTGCACTGCTCCTCCTGGGACGTCCCTGGAGGAGCCATTCCCAACCCACTCTCGGCGGCTCTCCTTTACTAGAACAGGAAATCTTTCCCCAGCTCCCACAGCACAGCACAGATCCCGCCCTGGACCCTGCATTTCTTGGGAGACAGGGCCTGGGCTTATCTGTTGTGCGATGACTGACACAAAGCCAATAATCAGTGTTGTTTTCTGAATATTTTTGCTGCAGTTCATTTTCCCATGGAGGAAAGATGGCAGGCCTCTACTTAGCTTGGCTGAGGTTGGTCATTTCACAGACTTCCGTCAAACGTTAGCTGCACATCCTTCCCAGGCAAGCAATCCTTGGCCTCTCACCCACACCAGGCTTTCTTCCCACCAGCTGTCCTAAGGAAAACTCCATTTCAATGGCTGTCATAACTAGCAAACTGCATTGTTGACTATAGTTTTTAAAAGCCTCACACTTATAAGATTAAAGCATGATTGGGTGAGTCATTGATATGGGTGTTTGCATGTAATCGGTCAAGTTCTGTGCTTGGCACCATCTGCCATCCCGACTTTGTGTACCAGTCAGGAGGATTTATCTAGAAAGTTTAGAGGTTTTTCTCTTATCTTCAGCACCCTCCTTTAACAATATATAATCTTCACTTTTATGACAAGTCTTAAACCAGGGAAGTCTCCTATCTGTTTAAAAGCTGCTGCAGGGGCAGCTTCTGATGCCCCTAGTCCTTTTTCAGATGGTTTCTGGGGGCACCGTGCCCTGCCAGGCTCCCAGGACTGTCTCCATCTCAATCTGCTCAGGTGTGTCTGTCTCTGTTATTGGCACTTTTCCAAAAGAAACTTCTGTGCCCAGGAAAAAAGTCTTAAAAAGAAAAAGAGAATTCCTAAAACTATAAAACTTCCAGAAGAAAACAGGAGAAAATCTCGGTGATGTTGAGTTAGTCAAAGATTTCTTAGCCCCCCAGAGCACAATCCATTAAAGAAAAGTTTAATAAATTGGACTTCAATTGGACTAAAACATTTTTCAAAAGAGGATGAAAAGACAAGCCAGCGAGAACGAAAAGACAAGCCAAAGACTAAGAGAAAATATTTGCAAATTACATATCTGATAGAGGATTCATATCCAAAATATAAAAAGAATGCTCCAATCTCAGTAATAAGAAACCAAAGAACCCAATTAAAAAATGAGCAAAAGACACTTTCCCAAAGAAGATATGCAGATAGCTAAAATGCACATAAAAAGATGCTCAGCGTTATTAGTCAGTAGGGAAATGCAAATGCAAACCACAATGAAATGCTACCACACCTACTAGCACAGTTAAAAAACAAAACAAATGGAAGGCAGACAACATCAATTGCTGGTTGGCATGTAAAGAAACTTGACCTTCCCTATACTGCTGGTGAGTGGTATGGCCGCCCTGGAAAACAGTTGGGCAGTTTTGCGTGAAGTCAGATAGACGCTTACCGTATGACCAGGCATTTTCCCTTGTAGGCATTTCCCCAAGTGAAAAGAAAACGTAATGGTTACGCAAAAGCCTGTAGGCAAATGTTTACAGCAGCATTATTCATAATCACTGAAAACTGGAAACAACCCAAACATCTTCAACTGGCAAACGGATAAACAAATTGGTACATCTCTGCCATGGAACGCTACTCTGCAATAACAAGGAACAACAACAACACACACTCACACACAACCACATGCGCTGATGGACCTCAGAAGCATGACACTTAGATTCAAAAAGCTACTGATTGTATGATCCCATTTGTACAACATTCCGGAAAAGGCAAACCTGTAGGGAGAGAACGAACAGACTAGGAACCGCGAGGGCTGGAGGGTAGAGGTGGGGGGCTGACTACTAAGGGACATGGAGAAATCCCCTGGTACGACAGAGCCTCTGTATCCTGGTTGTGGTATGGGCAGCTTGTAGAGCTGTACACTAAAGGAGTGAATTTACTGTCTGGAAATTATACCGTCCCAGGGAGAAGAGTGGTGCTGCCCTAACGCAGCTGCCGTGTCGCGTTTAGGGGGGTAGGAGACTCCAGTGATAGGATAGTACGTTAAATCTGCCCCAAGAGTTGCTCGAGCCCAGAAACAACGAAACAAATGCACGTCAAAACACTAATAGAACACCATTTCCAACCTACTGTATCAACAAAGATTAAATAAAACCCACAAACTCTCAGTTTGGTGAGAGGCAGTCACAATGCACTACTGATTCCTGCCGTGGAAAGCCTACATTAGTCTAACCTTTCTGGAAAATTATCTGACAGTTTGTATCAAAAGCTCTGAAAATGCACACTTTTTAGGAAACACGGAAAAATGTTATTAGATGATGGGTGACTGGTGGCTATGTTGGCTTACTTGTTAATTTCTAAATTCTTATAAAACAAACATGCATCACTTTCATAATAAAATAATAGAAGTTAGCAAAAGAGGGAAAAAGTATCACAGAAATAAAAAAGCCAATTCTCTTCAATCCATGTATCTCTAAGGAAATAATCCAAAATGGTTTTCGACCTTTTTGCATAAGAATATTAATCGCCGTGTTATTACAACTAAACACTACCAGTCCCGACATTAGGTAGGGCTATATAAGCCACGGTACAGTTACACAAATGGAACATTTTGCAGCTCCTATTTGAGGGACTGGGAACGGGAAGTGCAAAGCTCCATCCCCTGCCCTCGCTGACTCACTACCTGTGTGCAGGGCACCCCGTTCACGAATCTGTCCAGGGCCCACCGCTGAGCGCTTCCGGCCGCCCGCCCTCTCACAGCCCTGCAAACTGGACCGCCTGCGTGGAGCAGCAGCCGCTGGCCTTCCTCACCCCTGCTCCTGCACTTCAAATCACCCCGCTCCGTCTGGACCCTCTGAAGTATCACAGATGAGGTGAATTCTTGTCCTCTGCGGGCCCCTGCCCTGTATGACAGACAGCCCTGACTATGTTCTTCTCTGTTAGAGGTAGCTCTTCTGCGAGCACAGAAATGGCCTTCCGCAGCCTCTGGGCGCTCAGCGGACAGCGGTTGGGTGCTGTGTGTCAGGCACTGTTCTGAGTGCTGTTTTATGGGTACAACTCATTAGCCATCCCATAGGTATACTATTAGTATCGCCGTTTTGCTGAGTGTCAAAGCAGGAATGTGTTATCTCGTTTTGCTCACTATTATCTTGGGAAACTGAGGCACAGACAAGTTCAAGTCAAACAGCTAAGTGAGAGTCAGGACCCGAGCCCCGGCAGTGTGACGCAGGGTCTGCTCTGGTGGCAACAGGGGAGAGGACTCTGGGTCTGGGGCAACATGGAGCAGAAGCATGTGCCAAACGGGAGCTCAGAGTGAGGCCTCCGGGCACACAGGACAGATCTCCACGGGGACTAAGCAGTCCTGAGCAACCAGGAGTCAGGGACCCAGGCCAGGAAGCCAGACGGCCAGGCGGGCAGAAGAAAGGGAGAACTGAGTGGAGTTCCGCTCCCTTCCGCTGAGCTCAGCGGTGTGCTCCACAGGCCAGCAGGGAGGCAGCAAGGCCGAGCAAGGCTGGCCAGAAGCATGTAGAAGAGCCAAGTCCCTGCACTTGGCTGGGGTGGAGGGCAGGAGACTAGGAGAGACTCCATGCTATTTCCAGAAGGAACCTGATTGTAGCACATCAGTTTCAAACTGCCTGATTGCCACGCCCGCGTTCTCAGAGCTCAGTAACAGCTCCTGGTTCAAGCACACTTCAAGCCCAGTGGACTGTTGATCATTAGCAAATTTTCTTACTTGGGACACAGCCAGTTTAATGCTGACAAGCAGATAAGACACCTGCTGGGAGCACCTCCCTGGGGGCTGTCCTCTGGGTCTGCACTCATTTCCTTCCACTCCTGCAGATCTCCTTGACCCCAAGAGGCCACAATTCAAGGGATGATTAAGTAATTTCTAATTTATTTTCAGCATTTCTAGCATTTTCTTAACAGCAAATTGCTAATTTCTATTTTGCACAGGAGAAAACTTTTCTAAACAGAATGACCTTGTTTCTCACCAACTTTTAAAATGGCCCCTTTATACCACTGCTAGTGTGCTCCGTAAAGCACCGATACAGCCCAAACTCAACATGCCCAGGCCTTTCCCGCACGTGCCCTGGTTCTATTTGTCTGTTTCCTCCATGAGACAGTAAGCTGCTCTGAGGGCTGGGACACCAAGAGCTGGAACTGTGTTCAATTTATTTTGTCCCCAACAGCTAGTATAGTACTTTGTAACTGTAGACATTAAAAAATCGTGGGGGAAATTAAAAAGATAAGTCAAAAGGGATATTCTAAAGTTACAAAATAATTTATAGCTCTTCAATTCTCCCTATTAAAAATGTTTGCCACACATCATTGACAATGGGAATGGCATGAGTGTTACAAAACAAAACGAACTTGTGATGACACTACTATTCTTTAAAAATGTGGCAATTTCATGAGAAATAGCGGGACCACATCTTCAGGTTCTAGGCTGTAAAGCAGGAAGAGTATCCTGAAGCACCCACTGACCTTGGGTGACATTTAGAGTGCTGGGAACAGCTTTTAGCATGCCTCTCCTATGCCAGCACTGAAGATTTATGGGTGAGAAAGAAGTGACAGCAAGGTATGCGCCTTCTACACAGCTGGTAATCAACAGTGGAGGCAGGGAGGGAGAAGGAAGGGAATAAAGACACAAAACTACAGAATGGAATGAATGCAAAACCAGCAAGTCCTACATCCGGCACCTGGAGGAGAGCCGGACAGGGAGGCAGCCTATTTGGAACAGGCTTCTGGAAGAAGTGGGGGTGTGGGATTGTGGGGAGCACGGGGAGGCCCAGGCTACGTGAGGCATGGAAGCACAAGAGAGGAAGGTACAGAGGTGGGTGGGAAAGGGGGAACCCCAAACGCAAGCCATATCACAGAGGGCCTTCAAACCAGAAGATGCTTGGATCTGAGGGAGCGAGTCAGCAGTTCTCGAAGGCTGGTTGGAGATCACCAAGTAGCCAAACGAGAAAAAGGATTTCACAAAGCCCAGTCAATGTCAAACACTGTCCCATACTGTGAAATTACATCATTCATTTTTAAATGTTTTCTTTAAAAAATCATGGAGACAGTAGATGGTCACTGGCTTTTTAAGAAAACATCCTTGTTTGGTAAAATAAAAACCTGGCCATCTTACGTCTCATCCCAGAATATTTATAAAAGCCTTAAGGGTCCATGAAAGTCGCTTCAGGAGACTGTAGGTTCTTAGGTAACAGGAGAAAGCAGCATTTGGGGGAACTCGGTCTGGCAGCAGTTTTTAGGACAGACTGAAAAAGAACAGAAGCAGAGCCCCCCAACTCACTGAGCCACGAAAATCAAAATCTCTGGGCCTGCCCAAGAAGCAGTCATGGTTGGAAGGGAAGGATCCGCTGCCAGGGTGCCCCTCCCGCAGTGCGGGGTTACTAACGTCAAAGGATGCCACGGCTCTTGTGTAGCTGCTTGGCTCCTATTCGAGTGACGCGGGGTGTGACATGGAGGCAGAGCGAGGACGTGCACAGTGTCTCATGAGTAGGAAGGGGAGAGAACGAGAGCTTCCTAATCATGTGCACAATTACCTGAAAGACGGGCCGGGGTAGCCAATCCCATCCCAGAGGTCCAGGCCGCTAACGTGAAGGCTCGGAGAGAGACAAGGGGCACCGGCCGCAGCCTGCTCGACCCCCAGGAGGTTCTTACACATCATCTGGTCAGTGTGAGAGCCCTCTGCCCCGTCTCACTGCCCTCCGGAAATGCTAAGGACTTCGGTTTGAGTCATCTAGGCACACTCTCAACCCCAACTGGGATGCGCGCTCTCTTCTCAGACAGCCCGGCAGCAAATGCCAGAACCTGTCTCATGGACCCGCTCCCACAGGAAGCAAACCCGGGCTCGGAATTCCCGGGGGAGCACGCGACTTGAGGATCCCACCGTGGTACACAAGTCATTTTCATCTTGTCCTGGGAGTGGGGAGAGCAGCTCACATTAGTTCACCCCAGAAAAAAATGTTTTTGAGGGGCAGGTGCGGCAACGTGGTGCCTTGCCCACGTGTCTGTGCCAGCAAGCCAGGTCTCGGACAGGCCTGAGCATCTCTTCCCAGGGTGACACACTGGGGGTCTCTGTGCCTTCCCCTGGAGAGCCTCTCTGCCAGGCTCCCCGAGGGCCACAGCTCGGTCTAGGATGCAGAGGCGAGCACACAGTGCCCGGGATGCCTCAGAAGCACTGCCAGTCCCCCGGGGTGCTGCAGCTTCCTGGCTCCTCACACCTGTCCAGGCAGCTCCACCTTGAGAAAGTCCTCATTACACCTTGTGCTACACCCTGTATGCCCTGGCAAGGAATCAAACACCCAACCCCTTTATTCAAAAGGGGAGGGAACCTCTCTGATTCATAATGCGCAATTAATTCTCTTACATAAACACACCTCTCTTCTAAGGGCAGCTGCTCTCCCAGATCACAGCCATCACATCTTTTTAAAAAGACCAATACCATATAGACAGAGATGCTTAGAGACCTTGAAACCCCTGGTTAAAAACAAGCGCTGTGCAGGCGCTGGAGAGAGAAAGATGAACAAGACGCTGACCCTACCCTTAAGGGACTCAGTCTTAGAGCAGACAGGGCACAAATGGAAAGCAATGGGCAATGAGACAATGTGATCCTGGGGAGGTGACAAGTATAAATAAAGAGGTAGCGGAGCCCCGAGTGGGAGGGATGGAAGCCGGCCCAATGCAAATGTCTCTGCAGGATTTGGAGTTTCACTCTGCAGGTTCCCAGAAGCTAAGAAAGGTTTCTGGGGATGGGGTTGCGGGGAGGAGGGCTTTTCCCCATCTCTATATAAGAAATGAGCCTGGATATAGGTAAGCAGAAAGAAACAGAAGGCAAGTTAAAAGCTTCTAGACCAGTGGTTCTCAACCTTCCTAACGCCGTGACCCTTTAATACGGCTCCTCATGGTGTGGTGACCCCCATAACATTATTGTCGTGGCTACTTCATAACTGTCATGTTGCTGTTATGAATCGTAATGTAAGTATCTGATATGTGTTTTCCTATGGTCTTAGGTGGCCCCTGTGAGAGGGTCGTTCAACCCCCAAAGGGGTCACAACCCACAGGTTGAGAACCGCTGCTCTAGAAGCAGGGTAGGAACCAAGATTACTTTCCAATATTATATAAAAAGCAGTCTTTAGAGTTGTGCTGAAGACCTGTGACGGCCATCCTGAATGTTGGTCCTCATTGGCAGCCACTACCCTGGAGGGCACCTGACAGTGAAGGCCACATGGGGTCTGTCCCCGGAGTACCAAATCCGGCTGGCAGAGGGCATGCTGCTCTCTCTGACTCTGGCTAGTTACTGCTCCCTCTCATCAGTCCAGTCAGTTTCTTTTTATAACGTGATTTCTTCTGGGCTGTCCCAAAGCACTGTGCAAACCCCGAAGCTGCTCATGCTGCCTTCTTTAACCCAGAATTCACCAGTAATAGACGGAATACTTCGATCTCCGTCTGAGTGGCGTGTGTATCTCTCTGTGGGTTCAGAACTCATTCTGACAGGACACAGTCAGCCCTTGGAATTCATGCCTTTTACTTCTGAGGATTCAACCAGCTGTATGACTATTTTCAGCCCACGGCTGTGAAATGGTGGCTGTGGAGGGCTGACTGTGTGCATCGTTCATTCTACACCATTTTATACACAGCACGTTAGCATCCGCGGATTTCATGTCCACGGGGCTCCTGGACACAAAGCCCCGCGATCCTGAGGGACAATTGTATACTTCTGGCAGCAGGGTGGTCCATGGACACTTGTCAGCCCTTCACCAGTCCTGCCCTCATTTCCATCACCTGTCATTGAGGGCTTCCTTCCCAAGCCAGCCTTCCTGCACTAAACCCACCTGCCTAAGAACCATCAGGCTAGGCATTCCTGCAGCCTGTGTCAACTGATGAGGCCCTTTGTTTTATCTTCTTGGAGTTCCTTTAAGGACATAGAGTTCTTCTCAAAGTCAGTGTGCATCTTGAGGGTAGAACGTCAGTCTTCCCCTGCCTAAGGCTTCTTCGTAGAACTATGAACAGTATTTGTAACACAATAGGAACTCAAGAAATATCTGTCCCGTGAGGGTTGGAGATCATGTCTGAGTCTGTATTTTTAACAACTTCCAGAATAATACTACCCGTATTCCTTCTAATTTTTGAAAATTATGAGTAAATGACTATGTGGCTTGCCTGAAGGAAGAGTGAGTACATGAAGAGTTTAGGGTTATAATAACAAGCTGCTCCACAAAGTTACTCTGAAACTTAATGACAGATGCTGGTTTTTATGTGTATGTTAACAAGCCACAAATAGTGATCAGCTCACATAAGTGGCTGTAATTAGTGTTACATACAACCGGGTCAAGTTTTCAAGTCTGTCTCTTGTTCAAGCCTTGGGATGCATAAATATGGGTTGTCTTTCCTGATTCCACATGAAATGCAAGTACAATAACTAAATCAATCTCTCTCTCTCAAAGGGAAGACTTTGGGAGCCCTGGTCGGGGAATTCCTGCGCTCCCCCATTCCATCTCCAGCTGCTCCACTCTCCCGCCAGGACCATCCTAGAAAGCCTGGGGACTGAAGGGCTCCAAAGAACACAGACTCCTGGCTGTGGATTTATTTACAAGTGAGATGGATACATCTAAATGAAAACTTTGCTAATATGATTATTATGAAACGGGTAACTGAGAAAAATCTGACAGGGTGATACATATTCTTTAAGCTTCACTGGTTCTAGAACTATCTTCATGGCTGAAGTAATGCACTGTCAGCATTTAAATGAAAGCCTGAATTTGCAGTAGAGGTCTTCCTGTGCCGCAC
The DNA here is from genome assembly GCA_004026885.1 of Lyroderma lyra. Taxonomy (NCBI): domain Eukaryota; kingdom Metazoa; phylum Chordata; class Mammalia; order Chiroptera; family Megadermatidae; genus Lyroderma; species Lyroderma lyra. Next base: position 57,079 of record PVJL010000912.1, read on the forward strand.
ACCACTGCCTTGAAGAGAAGCACAGCAACTCTTAGGGTGGCCCAGATTATAGAGCAACTCTGTTCTCCTTTGTCTCAATTCCATTAGATTTCCTTACGATTACTCACGTCAGGCCAGCCCAAACACCTGCCTGGGAGCTATTATACACGGGAGGTAAGAGCAACAAAACAGGGCTAGTGAAGTTACAAATGTTCTCTGAGGATCTAAAAGTGCAAAAGTGGTGCTCAACACCATTTCAAACAAAAGGGGTTTCTTTACTAATCCTAATGAATGGAAAGAAGGACTTTAGTTTGGGACCCAGATCGATATCCAGTCTCAATATTAGCAGGCGCTTAGCAAGATGCTTTCTACCACCTCTCTCAGTCGTTTGAACTTTTAGGACTCTTAGGAGTTTTGTTTTGTTTTTTTTTTTTTTATAATGGCTACTGCAAATAGGAAGTCTTTGGTGTAACATCAAACAATATGAAAGATGAAGGAGTAATCCAAGACTATAGTCACTGGGACATTTCAGGAGACTTAGACACAACTTAGAGAGAGAGAGATAGAGAGAGAGAGAGACAGAGAGAGAGACAGAGAGACAGAGAGAGAGAGAGAGAGAGAGAGAGAGAGAGAGAGAGAGAGAGAGAGAGAGAGAGAGAGAGAGAGAGAGAGAGAGAGAGAGAGAGAGAGAGAGACAGAGAGACAGAGAGAGAGACAGAGAGAGAGACAGAGAGAGAGAGAGAGAGAGAGAGAGAGACAGAGCGGGTACTGGACAGACACAAACACCCCCTGAGCAGGCAGAGAACTACTGGCGGGTACTTCCATCACAGGTGCTCTTATCCACAGGCTACTGGTACGACCTTTCTAGAACGGAATGTGGCAATGTTTCAAGATTCTTAAAAATGTCTGTGTCTCTGACCCTACAATCACAGTTCCAGGAATGTTCTAAGGAAATAATCAGAGATCAGGGTGAAGACTTATGAATACAGAGGGCCAAGGCACCATGATTTACAGTATCAAAAACTCAGAATCTAAATATCCACAACTGGGGCATGGTCGAGTGTTTGAGAGCGTATTCATACGATGGGATATTATGCAGGCATTATGTTTTAGAAGGGTTTCAAATGCTATGGGAAAAAAATCATTACATAACACTAAAAAGCAAAATTTAAAAACTATGTGTGTTATGCTAACTTTTCCTCCCTCTTACCATAAAGTGGTAAGAGAGGGGTTCATAAGAAATGATAATGTCCCAAAATATTCATTGTGGTATTTCTGGGTGAGGAGATTACAGGTGATTTTGGTTTCTTCTTCACACTCTTGTAATTTCTAAATTTTCTAACATTAGAATATACTACATACTTTTATATAAGTGTAATATACTTCTGCTTTTATAATCTGATTTCAAGCTTCCTTTCTAAGAAAAATGAGGGGATGAGCGGTATCTGAGAACTGGGCAGGAGGAGCGTTTCTCAAGTCCATCAAGCAGCCCGTGGTGGCTCATTCTGGAGTCTGCCTCACAAGAGCTCATTCCTATACAGCCCATGGAGGACCTCTTACTTGCTGCTGGCCACTCCTAGATGAGCCCACCCACATGACCTCCAGACTCCATGCCCACATGCTTATTCCACATCTCTTCCTGTCTGTCTGCAGCTGGCCCCTCAAACTCAACAGACCCTAAGCGGAAGTCATCATCTTTCTTCTCAATTCCCCTATGCTACAGCGTCTCCCAGTCACTACACGGTGCTGCATCCAACCACCCAGGTGCCTAAACCTGCAGCCTGACTCCTCCCTTGTCCCTCACTAGCCACCCCTCCCTTCCACATCTAATCAAAACAGTCCATTTGTCAAGGCTTGCTGATTTTCCTTCCTCTCTTGGACCCGTGAATCTCTCTTTCCCCACAGTCTCTATGTCAGGCCCCTGTCACTTGTCTCTTGGAATAGAAGCGTCCTTTATCTTGTACTTCTTTAGTATGCTCTCTATACTACAGTCAGTAAGCTCTTCTAGAACAGTTCTGATCACGTCACTTCCACATATCAGATCATTCCATGGCTCCTCCAGCTGGCTTCTGCAGACTTCAAGGTCTAGCCTCTGCCTCCTTTTCTAACTACTCCGTCTCTTCACACTCTATGCACATAATCAGGAGCAATCAGCCATCGCCCAAATGTGTCATCTGTCCCCCTTACCATGCGTGCACCAGAGGTTTGCTTGCAATGTCCTCCCTTTCCTTCAGAGCCTGGTAAGCCCCCCAAATCCTTTAAAAGCCTTTGTGTCCACACTGTCCCTGCTGGGAAATCTTCTGACGTCCTGAGGCTGGGCTGGTCCTGCCCAACACAGTCTCTGCCCTCGCGCGAGCTCTGTCACAGCACTTTGCGTTGTGTGTGTGGTCTGCTGGCTCCTTAACGACACCATGAACTTAATACAGGAACTGACTGAGTCTTATTCCTTGATCCTTCATTTTCAGCATGTAGCACATGCTAGGCCCCCAATAAATGCTTTCTGAAGACATGCTGAATGAAGGACTCTATGGCTAAGCAAACAGAGGCCGATTCTACAAACATATCCAACCACTCGATCAATAGCTTACTCTTATGTATAAGTCACGACATAAATAATAAGACCACGGAAGAGCCAGACAGGATGGTTAGGCGTGTCTTTCTTACCTTGCACCAAATAGCATACTATACAAAATTAAACATCAAAGAGCTGGAATGCTCATATCTTGGAAACAATTGTATTGGAGAGAAGAAATAGAAACATTCTATTTCTATAATTTTTAAATGCATGACTCAGTAAGACTTTTCTACATACAGTGACAGGGATGAGTTATGGGGAGATGTGCTATAGTTTCCTCAGAGCCGCATCTTGCGTGAGCGCTCCCCACCTTCCATGTACCCTATAAGACAGTGCATCTTTGCAGGCGCGCTGGGGAGGCAGGCTGGGTGGGAGCGGATCTGACTATGAGGAGGCTGCCCAGCTTGCAGAGGTGGGAAATTAGAACCACGGCTCTTCTTGCTTCAGGCTAATTAAAGCTACCTGGCTGTAAATAGGGTAAGGGAACTGGTGCTAAACTGATTTATTCCTCTACTTCTGGCCTCCAATTGGACCTGCTAAGCATGGTCCTCATCAAAGGGGTAATTTAGTTAATTGCGTGAAACCATCCTGAGAGCTAACTTAGCACGACTGTTCACATTACCCAGCCAGTCCCCAGGAGCAGCGATGATGAGCTGCTCCAAGCTGGCTAGGTAATGGAGCTGCATTTGCACTGAATCAAGGTCAGCAAACTGTGGACCACAGGCCTGCCACCTGCTTTTGTACAGCCCACGAGCTAAGAATGGTTTTTACAAGTTTTAAATGAATGAAAGATAATGAAAGGAAGAATACTATTTCGTGACATGAAAATTATACAAACTTCAAATTTCAGTGTCCTTAACATGTTATTGGAATACAGCTACATTCACCTGTCTGTCTCTTGCTGCTTTCAAACAATAGCAGAGCTGAGCAGTTGACAGACCATATGGTCCACAAAGCCTAAAACATGCACTATCTGGCTCTTTATAGAAAGTCTGCAGACCCCTGACTTAAAGAGTGGCTAGGCCAAGGTCATCTACAATAGTATTCCACAGCAGCTTGGGTCCCAAGGTATTTAAAAATTATTTCTATTAATAAGTTTATCTTTACCATCAAGTCCACTCAAAGAAATGGCCTGAAGTTTGAGCTTCAAAACGGTGCTGGTGAGAGTCACATAAGGCTCAACTGAGAATTAATCTAGTAAAGGCTGCTTCAGTTTGGAGGAATTTGACCAAGAAGATGGAAATAAATCTTCTTCACTACAACTTTCTCTAAATTTAGAAAGTCAAAGGCTCACTAGGAGCTGGTCACATCCCCTGATCGCCTGCTGGAGACCCCAGAAGCGGCACAGTTTCTTTCAGGCAGGCAGGCCTGCTTCTTCAGAAAGCCTCATACGGAGTGGCCTTTCTCTAAGTGCCGTCACCAGACTAAGGAATGTCAGGCTGGAGAGAAAGCCCCAGAAAGCTGTGGGTATGGGATCCTGAAAACAACCAGTATTCCCTAAGATGTTTTTAGCACCTTGCTACCCTCTCTGGCTATCCTTTCTGAAGGCAATGGCTAAGACACAGAATGTCATATCGTACTCAAGCAATGTCATCTTCCTCCCTAGAGGGGAGGCTGCCTGGAGCAGGCTTTGCCTCTGCGTGAATAGAAGGGCCAGGGAGCCCTGCCAGGCAGGCCTGAGTCACAGACCAAGAACTGGAGCAAGGAGTGAGGGCTTCCCTCAGTTCCTTTCTCCCAAAGCTCAAGATCTGCATATGACTATAAACCATTATGATTCCTTTAACTATATTTAATTCAATCAAGCTAATAATAATCTGACATGGTAACCCTTCTCCGTTGTTGTGCTTGAAGAGATGGTTGGTTAGTTATTCTAGAAGCTGGCTAAAGAAGGGACTCACACAGAAGAGACACATATGTAACCAAATGGTTGTTTTAACTTAATTTACATAAATGTACATTAACTTTTTTAATGTAAATCTTTTAAAAAGTTATACTAATTGGATTTCTATATACTTTTTTCTGAATAAACTGCACTATAAGTCATTGTCTATAATTCATAGTTTGTTTTTTAAGAGAACTTAGACCTTGTAAAGCAATCTGAGTACAGAATTCTTCCTGAATTTTACGATTTTTCTCCCATTCTTTTATAGCTGTCACACCCAAGCAGCAGACTTTTTGAACATTCATCTTCATCAAATCTTTCCAAACAATTTAATTTAGTTTTCAGAGAAACAACAGCTTTCTTTCTTACACTCTTATCTGATCAGTTTACCTAATATTTAAGTAAACTGCATAATTATGACGGCACATGCAAGCATAACTGGGTTTGGGAACCAGCAGGACAGAGCTGACATGCATGCTCCGGTGGGAGCACGAGCCATGTGTGCAGCACGGGCCAACCTGCAGGCACTGATCGCCGTGTCCACAGGACGGACCTGACAGGCATGCCCTGGCGGGAGCATGAACCACACATGCAGCACGCGCCATGAGCCCTGATCGCCATGCCCACAGGACTGAGGGACTGGCTGAGAAGACCACAGGCATCCAGACAAAGAGTACGAGAAGGCAGATAGAGCCTGGGGAGGGCAATCGGGGCTGGAGGGACAGGTTTTGGTGTCACCAGCATCCAGTCAGTAGTTAAAATCACAAGAGTGGAGGAATTTATTTGGGGCGGGAGTGTGGATAGAGGAGAAAAAGCGAGTAGGGTGGACCCCAGGGAATGCCATCCCTAAACAGGTGAGCAGAGAAGAGGTTTCTGTAGGACATTACTGGAGATGAAGTAGGGGAAGCAGAGAACTAGGAGGTGGTGAGCCTCGAAGGCCCAAATGCACGATAGAAGTCTAGGAAGCAAGAACCAAAAAGCCTCCTCAGATGTGACAACCGGGCGGCCACTGGGAAGTGACAATCAAGAGTGTGTTCACAGCTCACAGAAGGAAGGAAAGTTCTGTTGCCTCCTATGCCTGAAGTCCCTCTTTCACAGCTTCGTGTTCAGCAGCCACTCGGCCTGCTGCCTCCCATCAGCACTCTCGTACAGAGGCCTGCTCAGGCTGCCTGAGCCAAGGCAAGGGGAGGGGGAGCAGGAATGTTCCAGAAGATACCTGGACTCTCCCAAGCACAGGCAGAACAGGTTGCTTGCTAACTTACTCCCAGGCCCCGGGCAGCCACTATTTGCAATGCCTGCTGAGAAGTTCATCACAAAAGGTGGGATGAAATGAAATCTTCAATTAGCAAGTTCTGAAACAAGGCCTTCGAGACCTCTCCAAGCTGAAAGGCTCAGAGAAAGAATTCTTGGTGAGGCTGCACTCTGCCAATGGTCTGAAAAGCAGCTCCATCAGCCAATCCTGCTGCCCAACTCATCTGTCAAACACCCGGAGTCATCCCACAGCATTGTGACCAGAGAAGGAGAGGGAGCTCTCTAGGGTTTGGGTTAATAAATATGAACGAGAAGAAAAACACTGGACAATATAGGACACAGGCTCCACCCTATCACGCACTGACAGGGAATGAGCAAAGAGTTCCTGGATCTTACAGTCACCGACTGCTGGCCATGGAAATGTCGGCCAGATTTGAGTGACAGTGCCTAGGTCCCAGAGGGCTGCTGGCATGGCTGTGACATTTAGGAGCAAGCAATACCAATCGGGGCCATCATTTTCTTCAACAGCCAACGTTCTACAGTCTCCTCAGGTCTCTGCTTCTTCAGATATTAATCTGGAATGTGCGAACAGAGAACTCTTTTTGGAAAACGAGGGATAAAAAGAAATACATGTTTTTTTAAGCCTCACGATCAGATACCGGTCAACTCATAAACTTCCACGTTTCCTATTCCTAGCTTAGATAAGAAGGATTAGAGATGGAAACCAAGGTGAGGATCAAGCGCTGTGTTCGGCCTTACCAGGTCGGGCTGCTGGGAGTTTTGGTCACAGAGCCTCCCACACAGACACTGCCCTTTTGCCTGGACTCATATCGTCAGGCCTCGTGCCTGGGGAGTGGGTGGGTGGGAGTCAGTTCTTGCCGGCCTCAGAGAACACTGCTGTAGTGCACTGACTGGGGAAAGCACAAGGCGGGAAGAGCCCCACCCTGCCAGGCTGACGCTCATGCACACTGGGTTTGGGCACAAGTCAAACTTGTTGGTTGCACTGAGAAAAGAAAGTCACTGACCTGATCCAAACGCAGGGCGCCGTCCAGAAACCGCTGTTTGCGTAACTCCTTTGCAATTCTGTGGAGATTCAAGACCGCCTGGTGTACCTCCTCAGTTGTGTGCTCTGGGGAGATGGGGGGCAGCTCCACCTCGGGGATTTTCCTAGTTGGGCTTTCAATCATGCTCTGCGCATGCTCGTAGCTCAGTTTGGTGCAGGAGCGGATGATGGTCCGGCCAAACCATTCACTAAGGATCTGCAAAGATGGACAGACCATGAGGGAGTTGCAGGGAGAATTTCTTTTCAAGTTTTTCTTACATGTAACTGTTCCTCCATACACGTTCTACAGAACTTCCTGAGCACTGACTCTTTGCTTAGAATGGTGTTAGAACCGATGGGGAAGCTGCCATCCGCAGGGGGCCCAGGCTCTGCCAGGCACGGACTGAACAGGCGTGACCTGGAGGGCTACAGGTCTCCAAGCTCACGGGTGCTCAGGCAAGGCCAAGCAGGAGACTCGAGGTGAAGGGCCTGTTGGAGGCTTTATCATTAGTTTGGGTGAGTGGTCATCAGCGTCAAAACTGAGAGAGAAGAAGGGACAGATGTGACAGGAAGGGCATCTGTGGGAATGGATCAGATCTCAACCTCAGCACTACTGGGTTGTCTCTTTGCTGTAGGGGCTGTCCTGTGCATTGTAAAATGGTTAGCCGTATCCTCGGACTCTCCTGGCTAGATGCCAGTAACACCTCTCCACAACCCCTGAGGTGACAGGCAAAACTGTCTCCAGATATTGCCGAAAGTCCCCCGGGGGAAACTCGGCCTGGGCTGAGGTCCACTGGGCTCTAAGCAGATGCGCCCAAGGTGAGCGTTGGTGCTCGATGAGTGGTGGGATTACCACTGATTTGTATTTTATCCTTTGAGTTTGTCTGTTTCTTTCTATAACGAGCATTTATTACTTTTAAAACAAATATACATTAAAATATTTAGGGGACTCCTGAGTCTGAAACGCAGGGATGAGATCCAGATGGGAACACTGAGCAGCACTTGGGGTGTGGCTCGGGCCTGGGTGATGACTAGCCTGGAGGTGGGAGCTGGCCTCATCAAGTGAGATTGGGGGGGGAGGAGAATGATGGGGAGGGGGAGAAAGCGGGGAGGGACGGGGAGGGAGGGAAGGAGGGAGGAAAAGAATCAAGGCTGTATTCTCTACCACCTCCTCCACACTAGGGAGCAAAAAGAAAAGCTGGAGGGTGAAAACTAATAGAAACAAGAGAGCTCCAAGAGACAGGAGAAGAATCCAGAGCTTCCAATGTTGGGGAAAGCAAGGGAAAAGGGCTCAAAAGCAACAGCAGGCCCTTGGCTAGCACTCCTGATGAGGTAGGCGTTGTTGATGCACTTCCCGCGTAGCAACAATGTAATCACACAGCAACCCTACCAGGCAGGTATTTTATTATCCTCATTCTGCAAAGGAGAAAACCAAGGCACAGACACAAAGGAACCTGCTGGAGAATGCTAGGCCAGGAACTGAACGCAGGCAGCACAGCTCCAGTCTGCGTTCTTAACCACCGGGCTGTGTTAATGCCACCTGGATGTCAAGGAGGGTGCAAACAAAGCACAAGTCCTTGTACTTAGCAGTTGCTTGCTGGTGATCTTTAGGAAGACTGTTTTAGGGGGGTCACATGGCAGAGGGCAGGGAGAGTCAAACTGCAAAGATCTCAGGCATGCGCCCTGGGCGGGTTATGGAGACGCTGCCCCAGGGCAGCCCGGCACTCACCTCCTATCAGCCTTCGCACACAGCCCTGTGCCATTCACACAGCAATATCTCCTGTGTGTGTGTGTGTGTCTGTGAAAAAGTTCGGGAAATTCTATGTAAAGGACAGGTGGCTGGCTGGCAGTGGAGGTACCATGTGGGTGACCGCCTCCCAGCTGCCAGGACAGGAATACTGTTGTTTGTAGGGTAAGGAGAAGGAGCCAGTACAAACAGGAGACTGAAGATGCAAAAGAATGACGGGATCCTGGGTCAAAGGACCAGGAGGTGTCCCATCCATGAGAGAGCACGTGCCTGGCGGGGAGGACAGGGGAACAGGGCAGCCGATGAAGGTGATGTCGAGGGGAAGAGGAGGCAACTTGAGAGCACTCATGAGACAGTCCCAATCCACGGGGTCAAATGTAAGGTGAAGAATGAGGGGGGCTGAGTGTGGTTCAAGGGCGTGAGGAAAGTGGAAAAGCTCGAAGATCAATGCCATGGGAAACGTGACTCATGAGCAAGGGAAAGCCAGGTGTGCTGAGTGACAGAGGGCCCGGGGGAGGGAGCAGCATTAGCAGAGGGACCTTTCCCCTCCTTCCCACCAGACAAACCATGCCTCCGACGGCGCAGGGAGAGAAAGGAGCAATACTCCTATTTTTCTTTGATTCGGCGCAAAGAGCCTCATTGTGAAGCGCCTGGAATCTGTAATACCCGACCTTAATTTTTCTTAAAATAAAACCTCCAAATACACTTTCTGATTTACACCAAGAACCATTCCTCTCCAAAAATACAAACACCTCAAACGTCGTGCTCCTGCCTCTTCAGCTGCGGAAAGTGGGCCCTGAACTTGGCTCACAGGCGATATCTGTGTGCTAGTTTCAAGGGAAACTGTAGAGCCAATTCCAGGTGTCCTGCGACAGTCGCGGTGCGGCAGGAGCCGGCGGAGGCCTCCAGGGAGTCCCCGTCAGGGTCAGCCCACGCCTGTCCTCCCCTCACACCCACATCCCCTGAAAACTCCCATTAACGAGTGCTTCCAACCTCCTCTAGAACGGCAGGGTCACGGCCTGTTCATTCTTGTGGCAGCAGTTTCCCCCCCGGAGACTCAGCTTGTTTCCTTTTCTCCATCTCGTTCCAAACCCAGTCGGTCCTCCCTCCTCCGTGTATCCACGTTTTGTTTGACAGTCCGTCTTCAGCGTGCTCAGGAAAACTTGCATTTCCACTCCACGATCACTCCCTTCTTTCACACACTCTACAAGCAGTCCGGCAGATTCCCTCAGGCCTCTGGGTCCCCGGACAGCTGGCCGCCTGGGGTCCTAGTCCTAGAGGACACAGGAGACCACTGCACTTACACAGGGTAACCTCCAGGCCCGGCTCAGGGAGACGGCTTACCAGGAGTGGGCAACTATTTTCAAGGAAACTGCTTAAGTGAAAGGGTTAAGAACTACACTAAAAACGTAGTGAAAGCTCCAAGCCTTTCCCCCTGAAATATTTATGCACAAAAGTTTGCAGGAAGTCCCACGAAGTTCCTACACACCCCGCCCCCCACCCCGCCCATGTGTCCTGGCTCCATGCAGCTTGGTTGCTCCCTCTGGACCCACAGATCGCAGCGCCGAGAAGTCCTTAAAATGGATTACCTGTAACATGGCAAAACCAGAAACCTACCACTCCTTATCAGAGCTCGCTGACCACACGCCCTGGCTACACTTTCTCCGTTAGAGTCACTTTTTCCCTAACGGACCCCTCTGCTGCCATCTTAACAGTACACGCGACCGCCACTGGAGCTGAGGCTGATGAGAAGTTCCCGATGGTGCCTGCGCTCCGGCCCTCTGTTTGAACTCACACATACACAGGGCTGAAGTAAAAGTTCTGAAGAGCCATCAAGAACTTCCTGGCCCAGTGACAGTGGCCTCGGGCAGCAGAACCCATCCTGACTTAACACCACGCAGTGATTCTGGGAATCAACCTGACACGTGGACTGAAAAAACGAGTCCGAAAGCACCTCGTGGGAGGCCGCAGAGAAGCAAGGATGCCCGCCTCAGCCTCCAGACCACGAGTGGGGGCCCCCAGGGGCAGCACGCCTGACAGCATGGGAGGAAGGCCTCGTTAGGTGGAACACCTCATTCACTTCTGATCTGGAAACTGTGTTCACGGCGATGCCCCGTCCATATCCAGGGCCAGGGGCACAAGACAAAAGGACAAAGAGCTGTCCGTGGAAACAGTTTAAAAAAGCGCTTCACAAACAAAACCCCGCGGAGAGGCCGTGCCCTTCCCGCAGGCGGCGAAACCCCTGCACGCCCTGTAGCCGCCACCGTCCAGAACGCCAGGTTAAGTAACGACGCCCACCGAGGCCACGCGACGACCAAGAAACCCTGGTTACAACGGAGCCAATGACCCACAACCCACAGCCTGCTTCCGGTACCAGGTCGGACAGGAAATGACACCACTGCCGCGGAGCACCTGGCCCCCCTCCCGCCCCTGCCTGCTTCTGATGCCTTTTACAATCTCTAACATCCAGAGAAAACACGCCTGGGACCTGTGAAAAGTCACACCAACTTCTAAGTGGCAGCCAGGATCAGATTCAAGTCTAAAGACTCAAGAGTCAAAAACCTGGTGTCACCTTTACCACACACGCAGCTAAAGGGCACATAATAGAGGCGGGTGGTAAGGAGCAGGAAGCGCGCGCAAGCCTGCGAGAGTGTCGACTTCGTTTTACAGATCTAAGTTGTGAAGATTCCATATCCTCTGAAAACCATTCAATTCCATCCAAATACATTTCAAAATTTATCTTCTAGAAAATATAAGTGCTTCATTAAGAAACCTCTGATTCAAAAAACAGCAAATGGGGTTAATTTGTCATTTTAAGTACATACATGCACAATTACTTCCACAGCCACTCTGGGCTTCTGTAGGTAAAATACGTGGTTCAAAAAGCATTATCAGGAAGGAATATTTTCCTGCATGGAATAAAAAGCAGGCTGTTTGCAGTGGCCAGGGCTGGGGCAGACGTCTGCCGCCTTACAGCAGGAACACGAGGCAGTTGGCATGGGGGACGTCAAAGGTGCCAAGAAGAACGGGTCTGAAAAGGAGCTGCGCAGGAGGAGGAGAGGCCGCAGGACTGTGACAGGAAGGCCCTGGTGACGGCAGAGGGCTGGTGGCTGGCTGAGGAGTGAGCAGGGACCCCTCTGCCAGGCCCACTCCCGGCACGGGCCCCACGGTGACACAGGGAGGCGCAGCTCCCTTCTTAAAGGAGAACAGAGAAGATCGTGGGAGGATGAGAGTATAACAGGATGGCAGAACCGCAGGCAACTCCCTCCATGTAGATCTAGCTGTGTCATCTCCTGTGGGGAGGCCGCCCTGAGGTCGCCAGGGGCCTGGCCCACCTGTCCGCTATGCTCTTTTAGTTTATAAGGCAGTTGGTTCATGTGCTAGAATTTTCTGGAAGATTCACATAGAAAAGAAAAAAAAAAGCCTGAGCAAACTGCACTCTTCTAATGTCTCAGGTCACCTGCCATCATGCCCTACCCATCTTGACCTGGAGGCAACTATCTACATTTCTAAGCCTAACAGGTAGAAGAGGAAAGCTCCTCAAGTGCTCATCTTGCAACAGTCAGAGATGGCAGGACCGGAAGAGGAGCCCAAAGGCCCAGGTGTGGTCGGGAGACAAGAACTCCATTCCTCTGACAGCAGGTGAGGGCCCCAAGCCTGCACAGTCCTTGAAAAGTGGTCCCTTTACCAGGACGGCTGCAGGAGGGTGGGGCGGGGCAGGAGAGGCTGGGAGGACCCAGGGGCCTGGGAAGGAAGCTGGAGGCAGCAGGAGGGGAGGGGAAGAGGGAGCTGGAGAGGGAGCTGGAGGTAGGGGGCGAGCCAGGAGAAAGCCTTCGAGGACTGGATGCAGACAGACCCAGGAAGCACAATATCACCGACTGACTCCTAAGGCCAGGAGGTTAACTCAGCCCCAGTCCTTCAACCTAAGAGCTCTCAAACACGATCCATCCTTCTTTGAAGACACCCAGCACAGTGACCTGTTATGTTGTTCAGTATGCTGAGGGCCCAAGTCCTTAGATTTTAATCAAATCCACTATTAATAACATCCAAATGCAGGAGAAAAGCTGATTAAAAATTTTTATCTCTTTGCATGACAGTATTATAAATGATAAGTGTCTTTGTTTTGTTTTCTTATTTTTTGAAAACAATTTTTATTTAAATAAAAAGTCTTTATTTTGGGGTAGAAATTTCTGAGTTCCGTATCATTTCCATCATGGACTGAAGGCTTCCATAATAGCAGTGATGATCCATGGATGTCAGAAAATGGGTCAACTTCCAAACTGAGATGAGTTGGTTTTCTTTAAATGCATCACCTCCAGAGAGGTTCACTGCCATCATCTTGCTGTCTATGTGCAACGCTTCCTATTATTCCAAGTCTTGAGGTGGCTTCTTCTGTGTGTAAGACTTCCATTCAGCTAGACTTCAGGCGATTCTCAATGGTGGTTGTTCTGCAGTTTAGTTGTAATTCTGATGTGTTCTTGAAAATATTTGACTTTGAGTTCTTAGTAGCATTCCAAAGATTCACAGCAAAAATCTGTGTTCATGATTTAGCCTGCTGTAACCTGGAAGTGATTAGATAAACCTCTAATCGCCTGGTGCCTTCATTAGGAAACTGAGACCCAGGGGACCAAGAACGCAGTAGAATTCTTCCAAAGACCCCTCCGGTCACAGGCGGTCTTCACAGGCCTGAAATAAAACCCTTCTGACCCGTCTCTGCTAAGGACGAAGATGAACATTCTGGGAACTTTTCTATTGTTCTCAGAAATATTCTGGGAACTTTTCTATTGTTCTCCAAATCCGCCTCTGAAGCTACTGTCTCTCCTGGAAGCTGCTGGGACAAGATTTGCACTGCCGCATGTGTGGGTGCCACAAAACCCAACAGCTAGGAGAACAGTTAGGACACTAGTGTGGTGCAGGAGGGGGGCGGTAACTTGGCCCCAGGTGATAGTGCTGGTAGTGGTTAAGGCAGGGCACAGATTCTGGAGGGAGTCAGAAGGCAAAACTCAGATTTACTGGTGGACTGGATGTGAGGGCTGGGGACCAAGGCCAGTAGTGGACCCATGGTTTTTGGCTGGTGCAAATGCAGAAATGAGGATGTCACTGACTGAGGGTGAGATGGGCGACCACCGGAGTACAGGATGGCCTCCGGAGCCAGAAAGCACATGTCAGGGACACCGCGTGAGAGGCGAGCTGTGAACAGCACTGTACTTGTGAGATGCTTCTTTTATTATGCTGACCTTTGCCCCTGAGATATTGTGGTTTTAAGGTCTAAGGCACGCTTGTCTAACCTGCAGCCCAGAATGGCTTTGAAATGGGCCGAACACCAATTCGTAACCTTTCTTAAAACATGAAAATTACGCATAGACCTTTTTTTAGCTCAACAGCTATTGTTTGTGTTAATATATTTTATGTGTGGTCCAAGACAATTCTTCTTCCAATGTGGACACCCCTGGACTCTAAGGACTTAGTTATCAAGTTGGAGTCATTGCTTCTGACCTTCTTTAAAGTGTTAAGATTGGTGTTTTTACAAAACTGACTTCAAATTATGATGCCTATGCTGAGTGGAGCAAACAGATATGGTCTCTGCTTTGCAGGATCTTAGTACCAAGTGAGACAGAAGTGCTGCGGGTGTTTCAGAGACAATGGGGTCATTGGACCAACACAGTCAGAGTGGGTTTCAGGACCAGAGCTAGATCTTACAAAGAACAAGACTGAGTTGGACGGGTTCATCCTTACCACAATATACAGTCACAAATATCTCGATCAGAGAACAGTGCTCTCACCACCAATATGGGAGAAAAACGCCAAAAAGAGACGCTTCAGAGTTTACTGATCTAAAAATCTGAGTGCTGGCTTAAGGAAGGTATATATCACCAAGATTTTCCAGTGGGTGTTTTAAAAAAGTCTACTGGGTGTTTTTAAAAGTTGGAATAGCCTTTCTTTAGCTGGTCATACCTGCTCCGGCAAGGAAGCCATCGCAGCAGACTACGGGAAAATACAAAACTTCCTCCGCTTCAGCTCCAGGGGAGATGGGCAGCCACGCGGCGCCACCAGCGGTGGCTCCTCCCGAGTCCAGGGCTTATACCAGGAGACAACACCACCATTGGCAAACCCGGACCCAGGCGTGGCCGCCCTCCTCCTCCCTCATTCAGGTTCTTGCTGCAGGGCCACCTCCCTCCTCACTTGGCATGCTCTGGGCTCCTGACCCTCCCATCTGTCCCCCAGGACTAGCCAGCCAGGTCCATGTGCTCTCTTGGTCTGGGTGCGGTGGTGCTCTCGCATCAACACAGTACAAGGAGTGTGGTTAGTGGCTCCACAACTGTTCCCAGTCCAAAGCCTCACATTTCCGATTTGGCTGGGTCCCCAGCATCCCCTCACATACCCTGTGCCTCCTTCACACCTGCTCGGCAGCCCCCTTGTGCCAGAAAGCCTGGTTAGTAGACACGGCCTCCAACAGAAACCCGAAAGACCAACCGAGTTTTCAGGGCACCTCTTTCTAGTGCTCCTTTTATGACCCTCATATTTTAGAAGCTCATTAGATCAAGCAGCTTTTCATTCCTTGGGTCTGCCCCTGGCAGGCATAATTCAAAGTTCTTTTCTATTGACTCAAGTTAGTTTTCCTCTATGGGCTTTTATTTTCTATTTAGTTAAACTTTTGCAAAAATAAGCATTTACAAAAACATAAAAGTAATACGGTTTCAAAAAATATTAGAAAATACAAAAAAGTAGAAGACATTGCTCATAGTTCTACTACCCAAATACAACCACTATTGACATTCTATTTTATTTCCTTCTGGTCTTTTTTCCATTCAGTTTTTCCCCATGCATGTTCCCACCCCCACCAAAGTAAGACTGCTGGCATACTGTCTTCCCAATTCCTTCTTTGTCCTTCAGATCATGTTGGCTTCTTGACTCCCAAAAAGGAACTTATTATCAGATACACAGGAGTCGTAAAAACCAAATGCAATGTATGTAACTTGTTGTGATTCCATTTCGGACAAATCAATTAGAAACAACCTGGGAAATGCAATTATGGACTGGATCTTAGATATGACACCAAGGCATCAGTATGATTGTTAGGTGTGCTAACGGCATTGTGGTTATGTAAGAAAATGTCCAAATCTTTTAGAGTCACAGATTATAATAATGTATGAGTGAAATAACATGATGTCTGTCTATGGTTTTCAACTACTTTAGCAAAGAAAAAAAAAACCGCTGATAGTATTAACAGTTGAAACTAGGAGATGGGGATGGTGGATATATTGTGTTATTTACTTTCACATACACATGCAAAATTTCAAAATAAAAATTAAAAAATTCAAGTGTCCATAGTTCACATAAACAGTGTTAAAGCCTGGTTATGAAAACCAGCAGCCTCTGTCCCCCTCCCAAAGGGTAATCACTTTCACCTGTTTTAACCGATCAGACTATTTTGGTATTACTTTTATCTTTCTATTAATATATAAACTGCTTGATTGCCACTTCATGATTTTTCAGTTATAGGAATTAGTCACACACTTTTCATTATAGAAGAAGAGAATTTAATTTTTTTCCATATACGTTCCCTTCCCCCAATCAAACCCACATGACCATTCCAGGCCCTCATCCTCCCAATACAATTATATCATTAACTATCAGAATGAACTATTACAGTTATATAAACATTAAGTGTTACCTTTCTTTCCTATAAAACTTCTATTTTCACTGTAATTAATTGCTGTCTTGTTGAAATCTGCTTGGTTTTTCTGTATACTACATACATTAAGCCACCCCAAACTTTCTACCAACTGTCTGAAACAGTGGTTCTCGAAGTATGGTCTGTAGACTCCTGGGGTCCCTGAGATCCTTTCTGGGATCCGTGAGGTCAAAACCATTTTCATAATAACACTACAGCTTTATCTGCCCTTGGCCGCATGATGGCATTTATACCGAAGGAATCAAAGCACTGGCGGGAAAGCTGCTGTTGCCTCGGCAGCAGTCAGGCAGCACCAACAAAGGTGACCGGTGCTCAAGGTACTCGTCGACATCTCTCACTCACAGGGACAAAAAGGCAGTTCACTTAAGAATGTTTCTGATGAAAGCAGTAAAAGTTATTAACTTCAATATGTCTCAACCTTTGAGTGCTTGTTTTTCTCACACTGCATGCTGAGGTCTGTTGGGTAGCTTGAGGAAAAGCATTTCTATAACTCTGAGTTCTGAGCTGAACTGATTGCTTTTTTTTTTTTTTAATTTTTATTTTTTATAGAACACCATTTTTACTTGGAGGAACAACTGACATACAAACTATGGCTATTTGGCACTTCAAAGAAAACAACTCACATTACTTATTGCTAATGATAAAATAAAAGCTTTCACAAAATTAGAACTTTGGAAACCTTGTAGTTGACAAATAATATACATGTGTCTGTATTTCCTAATACTTCCACTTGTTTAAGATCAGTAGTGATAGTAACAAATGTGCTTTCTTGATATCATGTAATGAAATATGTCCTCATTTAGAAGATCAGCATAATAAGCCAATATATTCTAAATGATCTAAATCTCTCAATACATGATAAAAAATCATGCATGGGGTAAAAGAGTCATTCAGAGTATAAGACAGACAATAGATTTTAATGTAACGCAGTAAGAAAAGTTCAATTCATATTGTATTAAGACTGCGAGGGCTGCCATAACAACACACCACTGACTGGGTGGCGCTTAAACTATAGCCATTAATTTCTCACAGTTCTGGAGGCTGGGAAGTCCAAGATCAAGGTGCCAGCTGATTCCACTCCTGGTGAGAGCTCTCTTCCTGGCTTGTGGATGGTCACCTTCTCACAGGGCAGGGAGAGAGAGCGCAAGCTCTCTGGTCTCTTCTTATAGGGATACTGGCCCCACTCATAACCTCATTTAACCTTATTTATCTCCTTAAAGGCCCTACCTCCAAATACAGTCACACTGTCTACGGAGAAGTCTGCTGCCTTGTGATCTAAGTGATTCTTTTCATGTCTTTCCTGGGTTGGTTTATTTGTTTCCTGAATCCCTCATCTTCCTCCTTCCTTATTCACTTCTTAATTTCGGTGAAGCACATCTTCTGGTAGCTTCTTGAGAAAAGATATGAGAGGTACAGTTTTTTTGAGACCTTGCATGTCTGAAAAGGTCCTTTTCTACTCTCACACTTTATTGATAGCTTAGCTGGGTATAGAATTTTAGCATAGAAATCATAGTCTTTGAGAAATTAGAAAGCTTTGCTTCATTGTCATCTACCTTCTAGGGTTATGACCGAGAAGTCTCAAGTTAGTTTCGATTTACTGTGTGTGACTCTTTTTTTCCCTCTTAGAAGTCCACAGGGTTTTCTCTATGTCCTCAGCGTTCTGAAAATTTTATGACCATGTGGCTTAGAGATGTGTCTCCACCATAGTGCTGGGTAGTGGGGCTCTTTCAATCTAGAAAGTTACACCCTCCAATGGGGCATGGCATTTCCTTGAATTATTTCTTTCTCCTGTTTTCTTGGTTCTCTATTTCTGAAATATTTATTGAACAGATGTTGGATATTTTGGACTGGTTCTATAATTTTCTTACCTTTTTGATCTCTTTTTGGGATAATGCCTCAACTTTATCTCCCAACCAGAAATCTTCTTCATTTCTTCTATCATGTATTTAATTTCTAAGAGCTCTTTTTTTCCCTCTGAACGTTTCTTAAGTATCTAGATCTTGTGATACAGATGCTTTTTCTTAAAAACAATTCTCTGAGGATATAAATCATAGCTTCTTTTCTCTGTATAGTCTGTTTTGTCATAGCTGCCTTCTTTCTGTTTGTTTGCTTTGATTTTCCTGTAGTATGCTAGGGGATGTCCTCTTGGTTGTCTCCGCATACATGAAAGTGAAATACTGAAAGGCAGATTTTTAGTGAGATGCTATAAAGCTCTGCTTGTGTGGGTAGAGCAATTGTCTGTAAGCGTTACTGTAGGGGGATAGAGCTGGCCTGTTGGTTTGGAAACCTGTGAGGTTCATTATCTTTGAATCTTCTTCACTAACTCCAGATTCCTCAGAGAAGGATTTCCCCAATTCCTTACTCAAGGGTACAGGCTTGGCTACCAGAATTCCAGGGTTGGTTATATAGTAAAGCTGGGATTCTTAACATTCAGTATGCCAGCATGCACTCAACCTTACCTAAGGGATTACCACCATTATGTGTGTTTGTTGTCTCTGAGTCCAGACATCCTTTACTTTATCTTGGCTAGAGAATAAATTTCTGGTCTTCTTCTAAGTTATGGAAGGGGCAATCTTTTAAAATAAACTTCCAAATAGAATTATTTTCCTCTTCACCTAGCTCTCCCTCACTTTACAGAGTTACCTGGTACTGTCAGTTTCTGAATTTCTTTAGGGTTCTGCTATGTAAATTGGGTTGTTTCTTGGCGTTCTCTACCGTTGGCTCAGAATTCAGCTTTCTCAGGACTGCTAAGTCAGTTACCACTCATCCATCTGCTTCCCAGCTTCCAAATTTTTGTTGCCGTTGTCTCCTCTCCCATTCTCTTTGTCCTTGTGGGTTTGTGTCTTAAAAAAAATCTCCTCACTGTTGTTTTAGTGAGGTTTTGGGAGGGAATGAAAGCAAATGTGGGTATTTGATCCTCCATCTTTATTTGGAACCTCTTTATAATTAAATATCTCTTTTTTTTTTAACTTTCATTTAATTTTACAGCACAAATATTTCCCATGTTCTTACATGGTCTTTGTAACAGCTTTAGTAATTGCATAACATTCCATTGAATCAGTACCATAGCTTACTTAATCATGAGCCTATTTTTGAATGTTTAGAGTTGTTTGTTTTGAGGAGGGGACTAGTTTTTCCTAGAGTCATCTTTGATTTGTCTCATTTAATTCCCTCTATTTAGGGGATGCCTGCTGACATTCTTTCCCTGTCTGTTCTCATTCTGTGGTTTTATCACCTTGTGCCTTGATTACTACCTTGTGCAAATTTAATTCATCTTTAAACCACCAGGTCATCCTGCACAATGATCTAAGCTTTCTAAATGTCGTCTTTCTCATGATACATCAGAGGATACCTGTCACCTACCATGCACTTGTGACTGGAATTTGAGGCTCCCTATACAAGTTTACCATCTTTTCCCTAAACGTCCCCTTCAAACAGGGCCTGCTCTTCTCACTGAGCCCAGGCTGCTCCTACTGCCACTGCCAAGCCACATTCACCCTCACTGAGACCCAATCTCCTGCTCTAACCTGCCCCACATGACCTTGCTTACTCAACTTCTTCCTTTATCTGATAATAGACAAGAAACAAACAGATGGTTTCTAATTGTTTCGGGTCAGTTTTTCTCTTTAAATGAACACACAGCTTTTCAGAGGCAGGAGCTCTTGCACGTGCTTCTCTGTGGCAGCTGCCCCATCCCGCCCTTGTCCTCCACCATGGGGCTCCAGCCAGTGCCAGGCATATGGTGGGAGCTGCAGTGAATGGCATGGGCATGAGTGTAGGTTGTTACCTTGCCCTCCGGAGTCAGCGTCCAGATCACGGAGAAGGTCAGTTTGTCGGTCATAGGATTGAGGCTGCAGAGCTCCTCACACAGCAGCCTGGGAAGCATGGGGACTACCTGCAAACAGAGAACAGGTCCGTGAGTACCTCTCCAATCCATGGGGGTTTGCCACAGGCTCCAAAGCAGCCCAGAGCACAGTTCTGGTGAACGTCCTGAGCTTCCAAAGTGAGCTGAGGATGGAGCCAGCTCTTCTCCCTGACGACTCTCAGAAAGACCATACTACCTGATACTTTTCCATGATCCTTGGGTCAAATGGGAATACGAACTGAAAAGTTAAGAAGAATTGGTAAAAAATACCTTAGAGCTCTCAAAATGATGTTTGACTGTATACTAAAATGGAAGTGCTAGACTCAAGGATGACCTGTATTTTTGGTTGATAGTTCAACTCTTCTAGTTGAATTATACACTTAACAACTCAAGGTTTTACATTTAAGTCTTTAATTCATTTTGAAAATTTTTATGTGTAGTGCAAGTTAGGGGTCTAGTTTCATTCTTTTGCATGAGGCTGCCCAGTTAACCAACACCATTTATTGAAGAAACTGTCCTTTTCCCATTGTAGGTTCTTGGCACCCCTCTCAAAGATTAGTTCACCATATATACATGGGTTTATATCTGGTCTATCTATTCTGTTCCTTTCATCTATATGTCTGTTTTTATGCTAATACCATACTGTTTTGATTATTATACCTTTGTAATATATTTTGGAATGAGAAATGGAATGCCTCTAGCTTTGTTCTTCTTTCTCAAGATTGCTTTGGCTATTCAGTGTCTTTTGGGTTCCATGTGAATTTTGGGATAGTTTCTTTTTTTCTATTTTTGTGAAAAATTCTATTGGAATTTTAATAGGGATTACCTTGAATCTGTAGATCACGTCAGCGATAGGAACATTTTAACAGTATTAATTCTTCCAATCTAAGAACAGGCTATCTTTCCACTTATTTGTGCCTTTGTCAATTTCCTTCATCAATGTCTTCGCTTTCAATGAACAGGCCTTTCACCTCCTTGGTTAAATTTATTCCTAAGTATTTATTGCTTGTGATGCTACTGTAAGTGGGATGGCTTTCTTGAACCCTGCTATCAACTCACATCTGTTATGACGGTTATTATAAAAACGACAAGAGATAACAAGTGTTGTCAAGGATGTGGAGGAAAAGAAACCCTTGTACATTGTTGGTGGGACTATAAATTGGTACAGTCATTGTGGAAAACAGTATGGGGGTTCCTCAAAAATTTAAAAATAGAACTACCATGTGATTCAGCAATCCCACTTCTAGGTGTATATTCAAAGGAAATGAAATCAGTGCTTTGAAGAGATGTCTACACTCCCCTTTCAGTACAGTATTATTCACAACAGTCAAGACATGGAAATAATCTAAGTGTCTGTCAATGGATGAATAGATTTTTTAAAAAAGTGGCGCGCGCGCGCGCACACACACACACACACACACACACAGAGGAATATTATTCAGCCATAGAAAAGAAAATCCTGCCATTTGTGACAACATAAATGAAACTGGAGGGCATTATGCTAAGTCAAGTTCATCCAACCCAAGGCCCGCAGGCTGCAGGATGGCTTTGAAAGTTACTCAACACAAATTCATAAACTTTCTTAAAACATTATCAGATTTTTTTTTTGCAAACTTTCTTTCTTTTTTTGTTTCTTTTTTTTTTTTTTTTTACCTCATCAGCTATGATTAATGTTAGTGTAGTTTATGTTGTGTCCCAAGACAATTCTTGTTCTTCCAACATGGTCCAGGAAAGCCAAAAGACTGGACACCTCTGTGCTAAGTGAAATAAGCCAGACAGAGAATTTCAAATATTGTATGGCACCATGTAATGTGGAGTCTTAAAAAAAGAAAACAGAGAGTAGAATGGTGGTTGCCAGGGGCTGGAGGTAGGGAGAAATGGGGAAATATAGGTCAAAAGGGACATACTTTCAGTTTTAAGATGAATAGGTTCTGAGGATCTTGGGTATAGCATACTGACCACAGTTAATAATAGGATATCATATACTTGAAATTTGCTGGGAATAAATCTTGTGTGTTCTCTCACCACACACACACACAAAAGAGTTAATTACATGAGGTGGTGGATATGTTCATTATCTTGATCTTGGCAATCCTTTCATAATGTATATGTATATGTATATCAAATCATCACATTATATATTTCAAATGTTATATTTGTCAATGATTCTTCAATAAAGCTGGGGAAAAATAAAAGAACCCAAAGGCTGAATATAAATAAACTGATAGGATTTCATCAAAGTAAAATTGCTGAATCAATGCTTTAGTAATTGAAAATGACACAACTGACCAAATCACGTGTTGGAACATTAACGGAATATGCCCATGAAACATCTCTGAAAGGTTCATAAATCCAGGTTCCCTAAATGAACTACTGTGCTCAACTAGTCATTCACTTAACAGTGTTTTAAGTCTAAATTGTTTCTTTCCCTTATTCATCTTTCTGTCCCATAATTAACTGATTCAGTGGTACACCCTCTTTAATTAAAAAATAAAAAAATTAACAATTTACTTTCAAATGATACCTTACAGCTATCCCAGAATGTTACTTGTTTTCTCTAAAATTTCAAAGATGAAATGAGTATTTCTACCTGGATCTCCTGAAGATATTTCAAACTCTCTCCTTCCTACTTTTAAATCTATTCCTTCTCCCACTGTTTTCTGGATTAATGTCTTTATCATTCACCCTACCTCCCAAACTAAAAACAGCAGCAGCGATAGCCATTTGTTCAACACACTGATGTGCAGTTACATAACGCAGTAGTAATAAGCAAGAGAAGCAACTACACACTAGTTGAGGTACAGCAGCGAGTT
The DNA here is from genome assembly GCA_004026885.1 of Lyroderma lyra. Taxonomy (NCBI): domain Eukaryota; kingdom Metazoa; phylum Chordata; class Mammalia; order Chiroptera; family Megadermatidae; genus Lyroderma; species Lyroderma lyra. The sequence continues at coordinate 79,929 of PVJL010000912.1, forward strand.
AAGTTTCTGTATCAGCAAAAGCAAAACAAACCCCAGTAGTTTCTTATTCTGTGTGAAGTGTCTGTATCTGTAGCTTGTTTCAGTACAGTAAATAACCTTGGGTATGAAAAAGTAAATTTTAGAACTGTATGGCATTACCTGGCATTATTCTGAAGGAGAAATGCCGTGTCTTTTTAACACCTATGTAAAGCCTAATGACCACCTGAAAATGTCTGGTAACAGCTTTTATAAGATAACCACTTTGGAAAATTTTTTCTCCCTATTGCTTTTGCACCATCTGTTTAGATGACACTATATTTTCTTTGACTTATTTAATGAGTATTAAAATGTGATCTCAATATTTAATATTTTCTTGCATGTATCCAGTGTTTTACAAAATAATACATTTTTACTTGAATAAACATACTGAACAAAATGAAGAAAGTTTCAATACCACACTGTCTCATGATTGAACTGTAACAATTTCAAGGTTAAATGAGGTAATAACGGTAGGGCCCTGATCCCACAGGGAGAGATAATACCCCTCCCTGCCAGGCATACACACACAAAAGGCCACGTGAGGACACAGCTGTCTCCAAGCCAGGAAGAGTCCTCACTAGGAACCAAATTGGCTGGCACCTGCCTCTGGGACTTCAAGCTTCCAGAACTGTGAAAAAGAGTGTGCTGTTTAAACCGCCCAGCCTATGGTATATTGTACGAAGCCCAAGCTGAGTCAGGCTAAGTGGAGTTGGTCGGGGGTACAGTCTTGGATTCTTCCCTGGGCTGCACTGTCAGATAATTATGCCAACTGTATTTCGGTAGCAGCAGGGTGCTCAGCCAGCAGGCTTGTGGTGCAGGGCTTACCACCTTTTTTACAGATAGTTAGTATCTTTCCTCTAAGTGTGCAAGGCGGTATCTGAAGCTGAACAACTGAGAGTGTAATGTCATTCCCGACGTCAGGTTTTAGTGTTTGTCAAAAGGAAGTCATTGCAGCTGAATGCAGTGTGGTACCTGGGCTGGACCCTGGAACACAAAGAAGACATTGGTGGGAAAACTAGTGAAATCCACCAAAAGTATGGCTTTTAGTTGACAGTAATGTTCCAATGGCAGCTTCCTAGCTACACGAATGTGCCATGGTAATATAGATGGTAACAATGGGGGCACTGGGTGTGGGACCTCTCTGTATTATCTCTGCAGCTTCTCTGTAAACCTAAAATTATTCCAAAATAAAAATGCTTATTGAAAAAAAAGGCACTGTCAACATTAGTGGATCTCCTAAGTGTTATACATTTAAGTATGGAAGAAATTTATGCTAATAAAATACAATCTGACATGTTTTTATATGTTGGGGTTAAGATTTTATTGGCAAAAAAGGCCTTTGCCACTAAACAAACAGTCTAAAAACCATTAACGAATCGAGTGAAGTGAGGACTCATCATCAGCACAACAGAAAAAGAGCAAAGGCTGTGAAGCTAGATGGACTTGGGGTCTCATCCCGGGGGTCCGCCACCTTCTATACAAGCTGGGCAAGCTAGTCAAATTCTCGGAATGTCTGGGTTGTTATTTATAAAATATTGAAGATACCCAATAAATCAGCTCCCTGGCCATCCCACGGGCTAGTGGCTCTTTGGTCACCTGGCTGAGCTGTCCCCTCCTGCCTTTGCCCTGGTGCTCTTCCACCCCACCCGAACCAGAGGCTGCTCACAGCACGCCCTTCACCTGCCAGGCCTGCCCACTGCGCTGGCTTCTGTTGTTCCTTCATTCTGGAACACCGTTCCGGATGTTTTGCTGCAGGCCAACTTGGGCACATCACCATCTCTTACAGGCTTAGACAGATTGCCCCAGATGAAGCGTGTGCTGTGTTCTGGATACCCGCTCCACCCCATCCCATTCCTTCAAGGAGGAACTAAGGCAGTCATCGACGGTCAGGTACTCCATCCGCCCTGCTCTTCCACGATACTTCCTTCGCAATTAATTCGCGCATCCTCGCTGCTTCTTTATGTGCCCCTCCCCTCCACGTGACCATGAAAAGTTTGGGAATGAGGACCAGTTTCAGTTCCTGTCTCTATACCCAGCACCTAACACACAGCAGGCTCTCCTAGTCTGAAATGACAGACTTGTGTCCAGAAATGAATCACCTATTTTGTCTGTTTAGTGTTTATTACATCGCATAGAACATTTTATGAAACACATGGTAGACTTATATTTTAACATCTTTATATTAGAATTTCATAGTGTCAGATGGGTAGTAGACTTGTTGGGGTGATCACTTTGTGAGGTGTATAAATGTCTATCATTATGTTCCTTTGTACACCCAAAGCTGATAAACAAACAAAAAAAGAATGTCATAGGTAGCTAGTATTTTAAGTATAAGACAAACTATTTGGGCTACTTTCTCCTAAAAACTACCGGCACACACAGTTGCTGCCCAAGTTATATATAAACACTGCCTGGTATACTTTACCTTATACAGAAGACAACATTTTACTATTCACACTGCAATGGTCAGATAGATGCCAAAGAGCCCAAGCGCTAAGGAAGAAGTTAAACATTCAAACTTTTCAGGGAGTATAATTATTTTTAAATTTTTAAGAGTATTCCTTTTAATCAACTCCCTAAATCTTGGGGCAGAATTCAGATGGAATTCAGAGAAAACAGTCTTTTGTCCATGTAGTTTTATAAATAAATGGTTATTTCTCTGTCTTTCAAAGGAAAATGAATGAACCACAACCACAATTGTGGTTCGGCATGTCATGGTGTCTCATAAATTGGGCCTGGTTTCTGCTAGGGTCGCTGGGAATGTGCTCCGTGACACACGGCGCAGCAGGGGTCCCCATGGGAGATGGGGCTGGAGGGACAGGCAGCTGCCCCGATAAGCTGCTTCCTCGAATGCAAGTCTTGGTACTTCAAGGGGAGGCCAGTCTGGACAACAGCACAGCGGTCCCCATACACTCATCGGCTGCAGATCTGCCACGGGACCTGGAGAGGCTCTGAGGCAGGGGTGACATGTGCAGAAAACGACATGTAACTGGAAAAGAAAAGCAAGGCCCCTCCAGGACCTGAGAGACTGCTGGCTGTCGTTGGCATGGTGGGGACGCTTCTGCATCCCCTGACGCCTGCAGAGTTGTCCCAACATGTCCTGCTTTGTCCTCATTAGCTTCACTACTTAGAGGGGCCACATAAATAACATCTTCATAGTTCTCAATCTCCCTCACTTTCACGGTCCCAACTCTACAGACCCCATGGTTAGTTATACAATCTGCCTTTCCTGCCTTTGTAAGTCGTAGCTGAGCGCGATGGAGAAAATCACGGGGCTGCTCCCCAGCTCCGGGGAGGGTGGCAGTGCTTGCCTTTGTCTACGGTTAGTTCCTTTCGCTGTGCCCTTCAGACTCTGTTCCACAACTTTATTACTCTCCCCGGACCTCCTCCCAACCACCTTCTCCCTCGTCTCGTTCTCAGCAGAAAACCTCAACTCCTCTTCACAGAGAAAATGAGAACCTCAAACTCGACCGTTCCCAAGCATCCTTCCAGCCCTTCCTTCAGCCAGTTCCTCCCGACTCACTCCATCTCCCCGAACTTGATCTCTGTGCCCCAGTTCCCTCACGTCGCACGTATTCCTGATGTGCTCAAAAATCAACAGCTTTACGAAGCCCCTTTGGCTATGACACAAATTCCTCTCCTACCGCCGACGCAGGCAAACACGCCTTCTCTCCCCTCTGCAACACGTCTGCAGCCTGGGAGGACCCAGCAGCCGCACGCAGGTAGCCCAGTGGGCTGTAACCGTGTGTTACGTGTCCGCCTCCTCTGACTTGCCTCAGGCAAGACCGGCATCTCTCTCATCTTTACACGCCTGGCCCCTGGCCCGTGGCACACAGCTGGCACTTGGTAAGTGCTAACTAGATAGAGACTGATAGCACTTGAAGCAGCAGGAAAGAAAAGGGGCTCACAGGGTGCTAAGCCTTCTTAGACGTGTTTCGGGGTCAAGATTAAAGCTGGGCCAGGCCAGAGCTTAAAAGCTGGTCACGGAAAGAAGGGACACTGATGACAGGACACTGACTTTCTAAGCATTCTGGACTAGGGCTTGAGAGAGTTGAGAGAAATTGATCATTTAGGTAAATACACCACTGCCCAAGGCAGCTGGGTGGGGGTACCAATAAGACTATAAAATCTTATATTAGCCTCAGAGCAGAAACATCTGCTGAAGCCACAGCAGGCAGGCTGGCCAAGTTCAGCAACGGGTTAGCCAGGACAGCCCTGTGACCAATGGAAAGGGCCACAGAGGGGAAGAATCAATCATCTAGGCAAGGTGGGACAGGAAGGACCAGCAGCGACATGAGGGCCGCGGTAGTGCAAGGGGACCAGTCATCCACAACGCACTGGGGTTCCTCAGTGCCAGGAGGGCCTGCAGGAGCCTCTTGTGACCCTCTTGGCCCAGGCCACTGCTGCTCCCCCACCTGCGGCATGCCCTCAGAGCCCTCCCCTCTGGCTGTCTGAGCCCGGGAACCTGGTGAGTTTTTCTCCTTTTCCCTGGGAACTGGGAGATTCAGTAAGGCACACTTAGCTAGCTCCCCAACACTCATACACCAACACAACTTAAAGGACAGAGATAATTCACTTGGAGCCAGTGTCTCTGTTGAAAGAGTTTTCTTTTTCATATCAACACTTCCATGAATTCTGAATTCGATCAACTCTTTGCTACACAGTTGGACATTAGGAAAACATCAACACTGACAACCTGCTGGGGTCAGAAAGAAACATCTTAAAACTCTTTGGACTCTACATTAAGACAGGATTCCAATCCCAATCTTTGATCTCTATTATAAAGCAGTACCAATAAAATATCGCAGAGATTTATGGGCGAACTTTCATTTGAGCTGTTTCACACCTAAAATAACACAAGTGCTTGGGCCAATAGGCAGAAATTTTAGGTTTAGGTTTCAACTGTTTAGGTTTTCTTTTACTTTTAAAATTCAATTCACTTATTTTTAAAATCACCTTAAATTTTACAATTGCATTCTATTTCCTTCTCAGAGAAGACAGTTGGGAGACATTAACTGGGTAGATGTCATGCCCTTCTGAGGAGGACAGGCCTAAGTGTGGGTACACAGTTGTCAAAAACAGTGTGTTTTCTCAAGGACAACATTTAATTTTATCTTTCCTCCTGAGTACATCCTATTGTCAACAAGCATAACCAAACACATATTGCTGTGAATAAAATCCCAGCAAGGAGAATTTCATTTAGAGGACAGTACGATGGCACACGGCCCCCAGATCTGCTTCATGGCATTCTGTCCCAACCTACGGCAGAGGTCCCTGAATCAAGCTTTGACTGTGATTCTGACATCAGTTACTTACAGGTCAGTAGCACCGGATGAAAAGAAATCAGTGCCACACTTCCTGCCGATGGGAAGTCAACCGGCACCCCCACCCCCACCCCACCCCAACACTCCTTCCCCCATCGGATGAAGCTGGGGTAAACGATTCTGCCAAATGAGAGCGCAGAGGATCTGGAGAAGGATGCAAGCAGCTCATCCAGCTTTTAAGAAGACCTTTACAGGCGAAGCAAAGTGAAAACAGCAGGAAAGTTCCTGGACACAATCCTTCAAGAAACAAAAACGAGTGGGAAGAAAGGTCAGCACAGTGGTGCCAAGGACTCCGAGGCACGGCTGCTGCTGTCCAAGGTTGTGGGCGGTGCCACCGGCTCCTGCCAGCCTGGGGCAGCGCCGGGCAGCAGCAGCCGCAGCCGCAGCCACTCGGGCCCGTGGGCCCTTCTGCCACCCGGCTGCCACCTGCAGAGCTCAGGAGTAGAGTCCCAACTCTGCCGTCCCAAAGAGAAATTCTAGAACTGTGATAATCATGAAACCAAAGTAGAGAACAGAAAACATGGTTAAGTTATTTAACCCAATTTTGGTTTTTCACGTTCTGATTTTGAAACATAATTCCTGGTTATAAAAGGAGAATGCAACAGCTAGAGAAGAGAAGGACAGCTGCTTAGAAGAAGAACCTCTAATTGTGACCAAAATTCTTAAATATTTGAATCTGAAGGGCAGAATTAAAGGCCAAATGACATTATGGTTTACTGGATCTGGCAGAGGTTTGCCTGGAAGTCCAACTTCCCCGTGTCACAGATACTTCCCTCTGGAGCAGGCAGTCGGTGAACGGATCCCAAAGCACCCTGGCCGACCAGGACACACCGCTGCTGAGGGCGGTGCTCAGGGCCTTCTTCTCCTTCTGCCCACTGTGTGGCCCAGGTGTGGCCCAGGTGTGCGGGCCATGGGAGCTGCCAATCAGATTAGGCAGTGGAGGGAGGCTGGGCAGCTGCACGCTCTCCCTAGATGAGACATTTGGAAATTCCCAGAATGGAGCAGGTTTGGCACCTGGGCTGGTTTCTTGCCCCACAGATGGGGCCAGGTAAAGGGTTCCCAGCTCCCAGAATGCCACGGTATGTGCAGGTGGATGGGGGGCATATACCTTTCACCTCGGTGCAGCCAAAGAGCAGATACCAGAAGTCATGTCCTAGAGCACGGGGGGTGGGAAAGTTCAAGCTATATGGGTAGCAATCCAGAACCGACCACTGGAGTCGAGGAAGCCAGGAAGGAAGGGAGAGTCATGATATTGTCAAAGACAAGATGACCCAAATCAAATCAGCAGATGAACAGAGTGTCAAAGGAGGAGAAAGAAACCTGGAAGAATCAGGAGCTCCAGGGAAGGGGTAGAAACACCTCAAGTATGGTCTTATTTACCACTGCCCGCAGGGCCTCGGGCAGTGCCTGCCAGGTAACTGGTGCTCAATAAATACTTGTGAAAGGAGGTCTAGAGACTCAGTGACTCACCAGGAGTGACAGCATCAGGACTAGGAGGAAAAGCCCGGACTCCTCCTGGGCTCCGTTTGCTTTTCCATCTCTGAGACTCCAGGTTGCCTTATAAAGGGCAGGCAGATCGGGAGCAGATCAGATCCCACCCCTTAGGACAGGGGTGAAAACTTTTTCTTAAAAGGCCAATAGTAAATCTCCATTGCATTCTCCTATTCAAGTATGATCGTGCCAGAGGTATTACAAAAAGAAATGAGCATGACTGTGTTGTAATAAAACTTTATAAAACTGTGGCTGGTGTGGGCTGAGCTCGCAGAGCCCTGCTTTGGAACAACAGTATGGCAGTGACTACCTGTTTCTGGCCGTAGTATCCCTTCAGTCTGGTTCTTCCTGAACATATACGAGCCTACCAGGAAAACACACAGTAACAGAGGGCAGACACTTTTCCAGGGAAAATCTTTTTCTTCAGACCTTATTAGACGTGAGAAAAGATGTTCAGACAAGATTCTTATCCCTCAGGAATTTTTTTGTTTAAAGAAAAAATTGGGGAAGGTAAAATAAAGAATAAAGAAAAGAAGGGGAGAAGGTTAAATAGAAGCATGTTTTTCAATCCGAGACTGATCTTTACCTTCTGAACCAAGTAGACGCTCGTAGCTCTCTTAGCAGCCACCTTATCTAGTTCGGATGCCTCGGGAACGAAGTAGCTGACGTCGGCAATGTGGACTCCCACTTCGTAGGTGTTACCTGTAACGGTGCAAGAAGACTGATCAGCCTGGCACGGAAGGCAACGGCGATCCCTCCCGGGGCCCCTTCCCGAGAGTGCACGTCACTCCCCGAGGTCACAGGAACTGAAGTGCAGGCTGCCACTTCACTGCGGCACCCCACCTACCCCTCCCTGTGATTTCACTGTTGTTACTTTCCTCAGAGGATGAAATCTGTATCCTGAATAAACAGCACTGGCCATTTTCACAGGATGTTCCCCATTCCTAAAGGCTTCTTGTCTTTGAGGAAATACCAGTAGACTCGCAAAAGAAGATTCATTTTGGATGATCAATAAATCCTTCAGGTCACGAGAAGCAAGTTCATCCCAACTCCTGTGAACTACCTCTGAGAGCTCTGCCTTGCCTGTCCATTCCGGCCACAGCCTTTATTTAGCCCTGTACCTGCCTTCTTGCATCGATTCTGTCCCCTCTTAGCTAGCCTTCCATAGCTAGTAACCTTCTTAACCATGGGCCTGGTGTTGTCACCCCTTAGCCTGCTATCTATGTCCTTGCATGGGCTCACCCCGATCTATCTCACCAGCCTTATGAACTCATCCTCCACATCCTGGACGCAGCTGTCATGGGAAGCCTCTTTCCAGTCCCAGAGTGGATCTTCCCTCATTCCATCCAGATGCCTGTTTGGCTCATGATTTTTCTTATGCTTGAGATAACCTCAACAGGATCTGCCTATCAAAGTCCTTCTTACTTTATAAGGATCCGTTGAAAGAGAATCCCAGAACAAGAAGAGATTCTCTGTCCTCTGTTTCCTCCACCTGAACTGTTAAAGCACCTACCCCATAAGTGAGGATGCTCACTGTGGTCTTCTCTTCAGAGCTCTCAGAACTACCAGACATCACAGGATATCATCACTGGCTGACATGTTTACTGTCTGCCTCTCTCCCTACAGTGCAGGCTCCAGAAAGGCAGGGCCTTTTGTGTCAAGTTCACCACTGTAGGTCCAGGGCCTAGAAGAATGCCTGACACACAGGAGGCACTCAACATATACTTGTTGGGTGGATGAATCAACAACGCATTTGCCTGCTGCCTTTTCCCTTCTGGTAAAAGACTCTATTTGTTTCCCCTCTTAGGACCGCCCTGTCCCTTGCTGGTGGAGCTGTTTTCTCAGCAGATCCTGCCTTCCCTAGAGTTATACCAGAGAGATGGTCAGATGATGCAGGCCAATGAAAGTGCACCCAAAGTGAGGTCCAGGGGCCACTTACATTATAAATTTAGGACTTACTCTTGAACATCTATAGATCACCTATCAGATACAGCATACAGAATTATACACACACACAAACACTTACGTGAAATGGGCAGGATATGAAAGAGTACACATGTGAGGTAAGTGCACAGTTTGTAGAGAGCATTGTGGGCAGACAGAAGCGTGCTGACAATACCAGCACAAAGGTGAATTTGCTTAAATTTAAATAAATGCTTGATTAATTCCATTCATCCCTGTTCATAGTGACTGGTCTAGCTATAGGCGTGTGTCTCAGGTGGATTTATTCTGAGTCTGTTCTCAGGGACTGAGATGGACTTAAGGAAAGAGGATCTCTCTCTCTTTCTCCCTCTCTCGGGACCCTGACAGTAAGGACCACTTAAGTCTGGAAGTGCGAAGGAAACACCTTTGCCACATAGTTACGTTAATATAGAAAATAACAAGTCTAAGAAATAATGGGAGAATCATAAGGACCTCATTTGAACTCCAGGATCCAGCTGAACTTGAAACCAGTCAACCTGTGGAGTTGGCAGTTCATGAGTCAATCAGTTGCCTTTTGGTTATGACTCCTTGCAGGAATCCTAAATGATGCGCAGTTGACTCAGAAGAGTTTACTAACACATCCCCCTTTGCTCCTCTGGTCACCCGGGGAATCAGCGCTAAGGTGCCACACATTTTATCTGCAAATGTTGTAGATATTGATTGTCCTCCTATTCCGTCTTCACTGGGAGTGATTCTTCCCTCAGTTTTTAAAATGCAAAATGTTTAAACAGGGGTAAGTTAAAACAAGGGGTTCAGGGGAGGAAAAGCATTTAAGGTTCCCCATTCTCTATCTGTCTCACACCCCAAGACCACACTCCCACGGGGCATTCACTGCGTTTTCCCGCCCAGTCCAGTAACATCAATGCATCGGGGAAAACCCAGGTCCATCTGAGATCCCGGCCTCTGTGGAATAACATAACAGGCCTGTTTCCCATGGGGGAGAGAGGACTGTCTGCACAGCTGAGGGAAACGAGTGTGGCTCCGTGTTCAGGCCTCACTCTGAGAGCCACACAGCTGTGTCGCTGGGGCGCTGGGAGCAGTGGAACCTGCCCTGCGATGATCGAGGAACTCAACCCGAGGAGAATGTGGCCAAGGATCTCAGACGGCTCAACTTCCAGTTCTGATATTACAAGTATCTAAAACCAACACTTGGAGAAGGTAAAATAAAGTGTCTTCTTTTGAAGTCAGAATTATAATATATTGGCCTAACGGGTAAATATTGACTGAAGGAAAAGAGAGAGGATTATTACATCATGATATAAACCATAATTTTAATTTCAGTCTGTGTGTTGTTACTACACATGAACTTTCTGTCCTTAGTCAAAATTGACAAACTGACAAAGAGTTCATTACAGGAGATAAAACATGACGGAGGCCAATGAAAACATATTTGAGAGGCTTAAATTTCACTCAGAATTCCCAGCAGAGCCTCTAAAACCAGCAGAGAGAAGCTCTCTTATTCTCTCCTTTGGACATTTTTAATGGAAACCCTAAGTAAATATTTTATTACATATATTTACATAATGTGGACTTGCAGATCTCTTGAGGTGGTGGTACTGTAGTTTTTATTCTATGAAAGAGAAAATATACATCTAAAAGGTTATGTAATATATACCGTCAAAACATTTAGGGCAAATTTGATGTTTTAAAAAACACTGTCTTCCATATAAAAGTATTCTTAAAAATGTCTCTTGGATTGGAGCAGTTTCATCTCCTGGGGCTAAGGTGAGTGCTGTGAGCTGTGAAGCACTGTGGAAGCAGAGGGAGGATGTCCCCAAGGCCAGCCTTGTCTGGTTAACTCTGCGCAGGGCCCATGAACTTAAGTGAAAACAAATGCTCCTTTGAATGAACTTGAGAGCACATCAGACCTGCTTCATCCAATTAAAACATGAAGAGAACCTAAAGTCGGGGCTTAAGAACCGTCTACCACACCAAGCCTCCTCCCAGCCACGTCCCAACAGTGTCCCTGCCAGGTGGCCCCTGACATACCCTCAAGGGGGTGGAACTCACATTTTGAAGTCACTTGTTCTAATTCTGAAGAGCTCTGGTCAGGAGAAAGGGCTTCCTTACACAGATCCATGATGCGTGGATATGGAGCCACCAGGCTATTCCAGCACTGGACGTCCAGAAGAGGCACCTCTCTGTTTAAGTAGCTCCCACTCTAATGAGGCTGGCAGGTATACCAATGTGGTGACAATACAATTACTGGTGCTGTGACCGAGGAAAGTTACAAAACCTCACTGCATGGCAGAAAGTTGAGCTAAAACCTGTTTTTCCTCCACGGAGAACATGTGAAGTGTTTTATAATTTATAACAACTACATGAATGCAATGTTGAAAGTGGTGATCACAAAAATGATAATAAAGATAGCAGCAGTTACCATTTATTTAATGTCCTTTGTGCCAGGGCTCTACACACATTAATGTAGCTTTGATGACAGCCGCGTAAAACCATATTTCACAGATGAATCATCTAAGGCTCAGAGAGGTTCCAAGTCACTTGCCCAAGGTCACCTGTCTGGTAAGTAATAAACCCTGGATTCAGAACCAGGTCGGATTCAGAGCCTTTGCTTCTTTTACTACCACCCCCACTCTCCGCCACTGTCACCGTAACTCCAGGACGTGATACAACCCAATTTTTCATCTCAGCAGACCAAAGCAAAAAATCCCTCCCCAGGTCTTACAGTTCAAGAGAAGCCATGTTCTTGGCTATGGAGTCAAAGTCCTGTCAGGGACCTCCCCCAGTCTTGTTCACAGCCACATTTTGGTTCCCACTGCCAACCTCCTTAGCCACTTTTAATAGGGCCTGATTACAGAGCAAGCACTACATACCATCAGCTCTAGTTCTATCTAATGTGAAGTCCTTGAGAGCCAACGATTCCCTTCTGAGTTTCTAGTATATAGTCATCATGAAGCTGGTGGCAGAATAACTGTCCTACTTGAAAGGGCTGGGCCTGTTACAGGGAGAAATGTACCAGGCTCCCCCTGCCTTGCCAGAGCGATACCAGGGCCTCTGACCTGGGTCACTTGAGCTCACCTTTACCCACTGCTGAGCCTAACAGTGGTGACAGAGGCTCTTCTTGACCCAGTAGGACATTCCTTTTAATCTAGGATGTACTAAGTGTACTTCACCAGCAAAAAGTAACTGCTTTTGTCCAGGTCACTAAATGGCCGTTTGTGTCACTACATGCACACACTTTTAGGCCTGACTTGGCCTGCCCTTAGAGGCACCTCCCACGCACGCCTCCCACAGGCTCCGCCCCAGCAAAACCGTGTAGTCTTCCTGTGTGGTCCATCCTAGGAAGTGGGATCACTTCCACTGAATCAAAAGGGCACCATCATGGCTGAAAACCCAGCAGACACCCAGGCCCGCCTCAGCCTGCAGCCATCAGGCACACTGAGCTCTACTCCCGACATCCCTCAGGTCTGCCGCCGCTCCTCTGCCCAGCCTCCCCCCGTGGCCGGGCCACCATCATTTCTTTGGAGGAAGGTCTAACAACCTCCTTATTGCCCTCCCTGCCATTTTTCAAACCCATTTCCACAAGGAAGGTAGTGCTCTTTCTAAATACAAATGTCCCTGGCACCCTGACATGTAAACCCCGCAGCCCAGACCTGGCTTCCCTGCCCTCACGGGCCTGTCCTGCCATTTCTCCTGCCACCCCTCCTGCCACCCCTCCAGCCCTTTTGTTTCATTTCTCCCACTGCTTCCTCCGCACGCTAGGCCTGATCGCTGCTTCACAAAGAGGCAACGTCGACAGAATTCTCTGTCTATGCCTTGAGCATGGTCATCTCTCCTGGCCCTCACCCCTTAAATGCCAATCGTTGTCACAGAACTTCTTAAACTGCTTAAACCCATCAGGCCCCACGCTGCTCTCCCATGTGGGGTGTTCTTCCCCATTTCTCTCCCTGATATGTCCTAGTAGCCTGCAGACCACTGTGTATACTCCCTCCGGCTGGCTGGCGTTCCTGGGGGCCCCAGACCAGGGCCCCAGACCAGGGCCCCTCCCTCCTGTGTCCTCCTATAGTGTCTTATACCCTTCTGACCCCCATTCCACACAATTTACTGCAAGTAGGTCATGAGATCTTGCCCCACCTTCTGTAATCAGCACGAAGGGCAGAGAAAGGGCCGAGCGAAGAGTCAGTGCCTGTCATCTACTGGATGAATAAGAAAATAACAAAAAGGGAGGATAGCTGTGTTGCCACTCTGGGTTGAAAGGGGTCGTAAACTCTGCTTGGTCTAAGGGGGCAGAGTCCTCCCCATCCCAGGTGTCCTCAGACCTGGGTTTGCACACCTCAGGGGATAGAAATCACTACTTCCCAGCGCAGTCCCCTCTGTCCTCAGAGAACAACGACAATACCTTTTCCCGTTTGAAGCCCAAGTACACCTTCCCAGAGTTTCCACTTGCTGGCACAGTTCTACGTCATGGGGCCCCAAACAGGCCCATCTCCTCCGAGGGCAGCCGGCTGGCTACGAGAAACGAGAAACGAGCGAAGCGGCCAGCACCTCCCAGCGGGGCTGGGCTCCGCCTTCGGAGTAGCACTGGCCTTGACTGTTCAGACACTTAGCACGGCTCTTCTCTCCTTCAGGCTAAATACCTACCGGCTTGGCTCCGAGTCACCTGGCAATCCTCAGCATCTCCTCCACATGTTACTAATGACCACCTTCATTCACTCAATTAGCCACTCAACAAATGCTTAGTAAGCACCTACTATGTGGCAGGTTCTCTTCTAGGGACAGGGGACATGTAAGTCAATAGGGTTGACAAGGATAGGGTCCACCTTCTCTGGTAGAGCTTCCATTCTAATGAGGAGAGGAAGACAATAAGCAGACAAATAAATGAGAAGATTACCTCAGATAGTGAAAAGGACTTGGAAGAGAAGAAGACGCGGCGAGGGGATGAGAACGCCCGCCGCCTCAGGTTCAGCTAGGAAAGGTCTCTCGGAGGAAATAAACCAAGATGTATGTCTGAAAAGGACCACGTCACCTGATGGCTTGAGGGAGAACGTTCCAGGCTGGAGAATGACCAGCGCAAAGGGCCGAAGCAGGGGCAAGCCCGGCGCGTCTAGAAACAGAAAGAAGACTGGAAAGAAGGGGAGAACTGGAAGCGAGGAGGCTGGTGAGGTGGATGGAGAACCAGGGGGAGATGCCCTGTGGGGGCACGATGAAACTTTTAGACTTTATTTCAGGCACAGTGGGAAACCACCAGAGAGTTTTAAGCGGGGAAGTGACACTGACTGAATAGACTGTACTCACTGTCTCATTTTGTCACCTCCCTCATTCTACATACAGTGGCTCCACTAGTGGTGCGGTTCAGGGTCATACTGAACTGAAAACAGTGACCTGGAGAAGACCACAGTCTCTTGGGAATGGCGCTGACAGCAAACAAATGAAATCAATCCTTCAGTGAAGTAATACGTCTGGTAAACAAAGGCACATGGTGCAAAGAAGCAGAACCTAACGGACGCACTGCCAGGCGCAACCCAAGTTGAACTTCCCATCCTGCAGGCTGGTTTCCATCCAGCCGACACAACAGGAGCACGATGTCCTTGCTTGGGTCACGGTCACCCTCTTGACCCTGTGGCCAGTCTTCTCAACATGATGAGCCTTAGGGAGACAGAAAACAGTGTTCTGGAACCTCCGAAGGGGTAATCCAATGGAGAGAGCCGAGGAAAGGGACTTGGTGCCGTCCACACGTCCCCAGCAGCGAGCGGCCTCACCGAGGGCAGCACATCCAGCCGGGACGTGGGCCTGGCCTTAGCTTGGTCCCACTGAATTTTAGAGACCAGCTCCATAGCTGAGAAACAACTGGGCTTAAGTCACCTTGTGGCCACACAACAAACTCCACCTTTTGGCTGGGGTAAGCAAAGTCCCTGATTTCGGTGGGAACACTGACTGGCTTGCCAGGTAAGAGGGGCAACTTAAACCCTGACGTCTTCCAGTTCCGTGTGGTGTCTGGTTATGTAATAAAATGAAGAAGTTGACCACTGGTACAGCAAGCCATGGCAGAGCTCCACGGCCATGACGTGGTGATGGCTTGAGGATATTTCATAAACGTAAAAGGAGTCAGAGTAAAAAAAAGTCTGCAACAAGTAAACGTGAGAGCAATGCAAGCTGACCGTGTCTGAGGAGGGGGCTGTGCAGGATTACTTCTCAGGTTCTTCGGAGAGCCAACATTTGAAGAGTCTGTGGCTTGTCTCCCCTACCCCACCGCACCCCCATTTTCTTTTACTATTCAACAAAGGGTTAATGAGGACCTTTGGTTGCAAACTCCTTAACCAGTGAGCTCACCTTCTGGAACTAAGCAGCTTAGAGAACCTTTTTGCTTCATTATTACAAAGGGCTCTATCAATCTGCAAGTACTCAACTAAACTGCCCACACAGCAATTTTTGTCATGTTCAATCTAATTCTCAGGAATCTGAGTATAAATTTATATGAACAGCATGGAAGAGGAACACCCAGGTAGTAAATTCCACTTTTCCCCTTCCAGATGATTTGAGCAATGGTCTCCTTCATTAACAGGAAAGAGAATGAGGAGCTGAACATGTGAAGCTGGCACACCCACGGTCTGGGAGTTTCCAGGCGGTTCAGAAGTGAGTGGGGAAGCCCAGGTCAGCCAGTCAGGCCTGGGACAGAGTTGAACGCAGGCTCGCGGGTGGGAGGACAGGCACTTGGTCCTTCCTCATTGCCAAGAGACAGTGAAGTCAGAGGGGCCAGGAAGGACCCTAAGTGGTAGTTACAGAGTTAGCAGATCCAATAATAAGGGCTGGGAGATGGGGTGGGTAGATGGGGTGTGAATGGGGCAAACTGGCTATGGTTTCAGGATTCCCGGGGCTGGATGACGGGAACAAGGGGTTTCATTATACTGTTCGGTCTACTTCTGTGCATGTTCAAAATTCTCTATCCAAAAATTAAAAATAAAAAGAGTTTGCAGGGGCTGAAGCCAAGGAAAGAAAAAGTTTAAAAAGGAAAAATCTAGTTAAGTAAAACTAGCTACAAGTTTTAAAAGACAGACAAGCCAACTGAGGCAGGAGAGGGTTACCACTTAAGAAAAGCAGAATTAAAATGTCCCCAGTGATGATCTCTCGAAGTTGAGGATACAGGGACTATTTCTTTCTAAGTTATACACATTTGTAATGTTTCCAGCTTTCGAAGGCTGGAAAACCAATAATGATAAAAAGTATAAAATAAAAAATGCATGTCTGGCTTGAAAATGTCTAGAAAGAAATATATCAAGATAGTAACAATGGTTTTTCTGAGTGGAAGGATTATGAATGTTTCTTTCTGCTTATATGTAAATTCTAATTTTTCTATCATAATGGATTTTTTACAGGTGGTTTTTGGTTTGTTTTTTTTCAAATAACGACACACCAACAAAATGCTGTGTCCCCCTCAGCCACCTCACTACCTCTGACTGCCCACCACACAGCGAGAGAAAGCTGGCCAGCCTGGGCAGGAGGCAGCAAGGGGTGGGGGCAGCTCATTCAGCAACGTTCGTGGTGGGTAATGGCCATAAAGCCCTTTGTGGGCAGTTCTGCTGGGGTGAGCTCAGCAAATGAAGTAGCAGGAACTGGACACAGCCCTCCTGAATAGGAAACAACTATTTTCATGCCAGAAATGTGACTCGTTTAGGGCAGTTGGTGGCTTTTGTCACCCCTCTATGGGCTCAGTGTGCGTGGCTAGCGAGGAGCCTGTCCTTCCTCCTGCCTGCGGGGACCAGGGGAATGAATGCCTGTGTGATCCCAGCAGACTGGCTTCCTAAGGATGCAGGCTTGAACACTGAACTTCAGCACACTTTCTTTCACATGCATTTATAGATTTTCCTATTTTTAAAAAGCCTCCCTATTAACAAAACACAATTGCTAGTCTGTAATAGCCAAGTTGAAAAGATTTATAATTTGCAACAAGTTTTGGTGACTATACACATCTATGTGGATTTAAATGCCTAATCGCTAAATGATAACTGGAATCAACAACTGCTTAGTCCAATTCCAGCCGTCCTTCCTTTCAGCTGAAATTAAAGCAATTTTCCTATTCACCTTGAATTCTGAGAGGCAAAAGTTTTAAACGCTTTATATCCCTGAGACAAAACCCTCTAGCAGCTTTTCTCTTGTTCTGGAGAAGGCTTTTTGGGTTCTTGTTATTTTTTCACCATGCCCAATGTGCTCTTTTTGGATCTAATGACTCAGTTCCATTCATTAATCTTTTCGCACGTAGAAGAGACTGTTTTTTGATTCCCCAGGGATTCACAAAGTTAACAGAAATGATACCCATCATTCATGCACGTTTACGATATGAATCCACGTGCAAACTGTCCCAGAACAACTGCTTATTGACTGCTTGCTTTTTGGAGCACTTCATTTGTATTGATTCGCTTAATCCTCCCAATGATATGAGTCAAACCTTCTTCAGATGAAGAAACTGAGGCCCATGGGGGTCAGATATTTTACATCAAGGTCTGGCCTCTGAGACTGAACTCCTAACCCTTACTGCACGGATCCGTCCCTCAGCCTCAGGGACTTGACTAACTCACCGTTGCTTCTTCCTCAACTCCTGCAGGGCGTAAGCGCGTGTAAGCACGTCGGTGTAACATTTAGAAAGGGTTATACGTTTACTCTGCAGAACACACATTTTAAGACTAAGACCACAGCATGATTTTCAACATGACCAAAAGTGACTCCTTTACGAGGACAATAAATGTTCACTGAAATAAAGACCTGTCAGGCAATCCTGTAACCAATGGTCACTCTCTAGTTCTGAACTACCCATGTATCGATTACAGTTGTAACTCAGTTTTACAGGTTTTTTATAAACTCAGTTTTCATATAAAGTATTCTGAATTGCCAAGGTTTCTAGGTAACTGAATGCCAACCATGGTTTTAATACTTGCGGATGAAAATCCTCTATAAATGTGTTCTATGTTTCCTTTTCTTAACAGTAGAATATAATTCAATATTAATAACTCTGGGTCATTAATATGAACATTTATTTTGTATTTTGCAGTAGATGCTGATGTAGTCCAGCAGGAAAAAGTTATCCTGTCTTCAGGACATACTCTCATATTTACTTGTCACCTCTGTCACTAAAATGGAGTAAAGACCCTTTAGGTGCAAAATCTCCTGGCTATTTGTAACAACAGTTATCACTGATTGGACCTGGCACATAAAAGATACTCCAATATTTCTTAATTAAAACAAATGAGCTATCTTCACAAAAGTTCTATGGGCAGATACTAATTAATATGCATGTTTTACAGATGAAGACGTTTGGCTCAGAGAGCTTAGGTGATGGACCCGATGTCACACAGGCAGTAAATGGCAGAGCCAGGGTTAGAATGCTGTAGGACTCCAGCATCAATGCTCTTAAACATCACACCACAGGGCCACATGGTACAGCCTCTTCCTAAGGGGTTTTAGCCTCCATGGTTATCAGCATCCCTCAGCTTTTAACCTCACAGCAACTTCATTGAGATTTCATTCACGTGCCAGACAACTCCCTCATTTAAAGTGCACAATTCAACGGTCTGTAGCATACACACAGAGTTGGGCGCGACTGTCACCACAATCAACTTTAGAACATTTCAACACCCCCCAAAGAAACCCTGCATCTGTTTCTAGTCTCACCCCATTTCTTCTCCCCAACCTTCGCAGCCTCTGGCAACCACCCATCTACCTTCTGTCTCTACAGACGTTCTTATTCCGGACATTTCACGTAAACGGGATCACACGGTATGTGTCTTCCCTCACCCAGCACAATGTTCTCTAGGCTCATCCGCGTTGTACAATGCATCAGTACTTCATTTCTTTAATGGCTGAATTCTATTCCATTGTGTGGACACACCACATTTATTTATCCAGCAGCTGGCGGACATTTGGGTTATTTCCACTTTTTGTGTGTTCCTTCAGTTTTTAAAATAACTTTTTATTGAGGCATAAAAAGTGTGCACACGTGAGATATACAAACCTTAACCATACAGCTCTGTTACTTCTAACAAAGTGAACACACTTAGGTCATCACCTTCCCCTTCAAGAAACAGAACCAACCCAGAATTCCAGAAGCTTCTCTTGTGTCTTCCTCTCAGTCTTTACACCTATCAAATATAACTGCTTTTCTGACCTCTGTAATCTGTAACCATAGATCAGTGTTGCCTCTCTCTGTACTTTTCATAAGTGGATTCATACAGTATGTATGTATTGTGTGTGTGTGTGTGTGTGTGTGTGTGTGTGTGTCTGCCTGCCTTCTTTTGCTCAACATATTTTTGAGACTCATCCATGCTGTGCTTCGAATTTGTTCTCTACCATTCATTATACATCACTGTAAGAACATCTGACTACGTATCCATTTTATTATTGATAAATACTTGGTTTGTTTTTAGTTCTTTGCTATCATGAATAACATTGCTATGAGTATTCCGTACATATGTACTCATTTCTGTTGGGTATATTATCTAAGAATGAAACTGCTGGCTCATGGAGTATGAATCTATTCAGCTCCATTTTGTACAAGTTTTCCAAAGTGGTTGTACCAACTTATGCTCCCACTCAGTGTATGAGAGTTCTAATTGCTCCACATCCCCAATAACATTTGTTAATGTTAGCTTTAAAAAATATTGAGCTATTTTGGTATGAACACAGTAGTATCTCATTGTGGTTTTCATTTCTATTTCCCCTGTGGACTAATAATATTAAGCACTTTCATGTGGTTTTGACCACTGTCCATTTTCTTTCATGAAGTACCTGTTCAACTATTTACATATTCTTAATAAGAGTATTTGCTGGATATATATATATTACAAATGTCTTCTACTCTCTGACTTGCCTTTTCATTATAATTTATCACTCTTCTCCTTTAAGGTTAGTGCTATTGCGTCCAGTTTAAAAAATCTTTGCCTATCCCAAGTTCATTAAGTTATTCACTGTTATCTTCTAAAAGTGTGAACACTTCAAGAGCATCATTGTTTTTACCTTTTTACACTTAGATCTGTGAGCCACATGAAGTTGACTTTCACGTACAGTGTGGAATAGGAGTCAAAGTTCATTTTTTCCCATATGGATCGCCAATTGAGCCAGAACCATTCTCTTACAAACCACCCTTTCCTCACTCCAGCGCAGTGAGGCCTTTGCTGAAAACCAGGTGACCATGTGTGGGGGGGTCAATTTCTGGATTCGCTATGTTGTTCCCACTTTGACTTTTGAGCAGCAACTGAATTACTTATTACTTCAGCACAATTTTACTAGGATTCCATGTCAATTTTATTTTATTTTTAGGTAGGCATCTATATAACATAGGAAGTGCTTCCCCCGATGGGTCCAGTGTCCACCTGACACCACGCATAGCTTCTTCGACGTTATTACCTATACTCCCCAAACTATACCTTGCATCCCTGTAACCACTATGTGTCTATCCCTTTGCTTTTCCCAATCCCTTCACCCTTCCTACCTATGTCCCCATCTTCCCTCCCATATGATTCTGTCAGCTGGAGTCTACTTCTATTCTGATTGTTTATTCTGTTCCTTAGATTCCACACATAAGTGAGGTCCTGTGGTATTGGTCTTTCTCAGTCTGACTTATTTCACTTAATATGATAACTTATAGTTCCATCCATGTTGTTGTAAGTGGTTAGATTTCATTCTTTTTTATGGCTGAGTAATACTCCATGTCAATTTTAATGTTTCCACTTTTATATTAATAATAATTTTCACTGAGCACTTACTTTTCGTCTGGCACACTTCTAAGTGCCAGGGATTATCTGATTTAATATTCCCAGCAATTTTAAATTAGGTATTATTATCCCCATTTTATAGACTGGGAAATGTGAGGTATTGAGGTTCATTTTTCCCTCTGAAATATAGAGTGTGCCACTTCTCATTTTGTTGTCCTATTGTCTACTTTTATGGAAAAGCCTCAGTAGCATATGCAACTTTAGGTAGCTACTGCTAATGTCTTTAAAGCTAGGTTGTGTTTTTGCAACAACAGGCATAAATAGAGCTTTGTTTCTTTAGCTTTTCATATACTCAGTATTTTAGAACTGGAACACACTTGAGAAACTCTCTAGTCCAAACACCCATACGGCTGAGGGAGAGTTTTAGAGAAACCACAGACAAGCCCAAACGGACATGATGCAGCAGAGGCAAAGCTGGGACAGGCACCCAGCTCTCTGCTCCTGCCCCAGTGGTGTCTCTGGTACACCACAACTGCCTCTCATCGTGCAGTGAGTGTGCTGGCTCACTGAGGCTTCTTAAGTGGCTTCCAGGTTTACCTTGGTGCCAGATACTTGAGGATGCCTGACTGGTGGGTGCCAGATTATCTTGGCTTTAATGAGCAAAAAAACTGGAACCAATCAGCAGAGCTGGAAGCAGATGAACAGGCCACAGTCCAAATTTGGTTTAACAAGGTGCACTGAGACATCCATGAAAAAAGAGAATTTCCGAAGCCCAGACCCCACAGAAATCAGGCTTGCAAGATTCGAATGGAACATAGGAATAAGACACTTAGAGGGGTGGAGCTGTCTCTCTACTTAATCTTTCCACTTAGATTCTGTGTCCTCAAAACAGGAACTCATTGGCAAACATCCCAGAAGCCCACTTCCATGCCAGACTACTCGCATGACTATTCAGTTACTTGGAGTTTTCAAGTCAAGGTACGATTCAGTAAAAAATTATCATACTACAAGGACAGTTAAAATTGTTCACTCACCAATGCCCCAGATGAATGGAGAAGACAAGCACTTCCTTATGAGCTGATGGCTCTACAGAATTTTCCATTTCTCTTCCCAGGTTCATTATCAAGGGCCATACTACGGAAATAAGGTTTGTCTGAGAGCAAGTACTTAGGTTGCTTGGCATTTGTCTGAGGTCAGAATGCCCTCTGACTTTACAGAAGGTTGCAAGGGGAAAAATCAGTGCTTCAAAACTGAGAAGAGGAGAGCAGGAGGGACAGCACTTGAAGCACTGGGCACTAAGAAGATGTCAGAGACAAAACCCAGAAATAGACCCAAGTACAAAATTGCCCCGAAGTGGAATTTTTCTTTTCCAAAAAAATCCATGGAAGTTATCAGGGGTCCTGCCTAGAACACAAGGAACAGATTTTAAACACAGTTTCTCTAGTTAAACTAAATGTTGAATATCTATCTTACTTTTAAGCTACATGTGGCATATTTTAATATCTAATTGATTATACTTTCCAAGTGTGAGATGGCTCTTACAGCATAGTGTTCAGCATGTAGGAAGGGCAGCCCTCTGAACCACAGCAGTTCTGGGTTCAGCTTGCTCAAGCGGATGAACCAGGGAGACGCTCTCTCGGCAGTGCTTGAAGTAAGACTCTGACTGTAGAGCCTATTTCCCACCCAGTGACCTAAGTGACAAGAGCTTAGGATTCTCATTCTGTCTTTCTATTCCTTGTCATCAGGGGGTTTCTGAGGGCATGGGGTGTAAGGTGGGACCCACCCAGAGCTGAGGACTACAGGCATGGAAAGTAGGGGAGTGCAGAGTACAACGTAATGTACTGTTTTCTTTAAGTCACTTTAGAGTTGGTGCTGTTTGTGTACCAGGAGAAGCAGCAGACCAGGTCCCCTACTAGATGTCTAACAAATGACCTTCAGTGTCTCTAAGTAGGCAGCAATTATATTGCCATGGCATTCTCTTGTTGGGTTCTGCAGAGCAAGGCATGGGCATATTCTTCCTTAAAGGGAATGAACCTCCCTAATGTTACTCTTTCTGGGAAGAGGCACGTCCTCAGATAGGAAATACAAGAAGGAAGCCCAAGGCCTACTCTCTAGAACACCTTAGGTGTATAATTTTGAAGGGCACATGTTTTTGTTTTGTTTTTGCTTTTTGGTATGTGGGTAGCTCCTTGACTGGGAATAGAACCCAGGCCACAGCGCTGACAGCACCAACGTCGAAGCCTTAAGCCACTACACCATCAGGGAACTCCCCAGTTGGGTTTTTTGTTTGTTTGTTTGTTTTGCTTGAAGGGCACAGGTTGAGATGTGGTTCCTGGCCCATGTGGGGACAGGACCAAACCTAGGTGGGCCTGGTTTACATTTAATCTCTGTGCCATCATCTTTTAAATGTGTCTGTTAAAAAATAAAACAAAACACAAAAACCATATAGCTAAATGTATCCAGTCTAACAGTCTTAGCTTTTTCACTACAGACTCAAATTTAATGTGCTTCTTAATTTTTTGGCAACTTAACATGGGCTTTTTACTTGTCCTGCTTCTTTCTCCATGTGTTTTTCTCTTGCCGTGCCTTCTTTTACACTGAGGTGCTTTTGTGTGTTTTTCTCATTCCACTTGCCTCTCTCTACAAGTTTGGAAGTTATTTACTGTGTTTCTATTATTATTATTTAAAATATATTTGAAATGTTTATGGAACATGAACACTATAAATACAATATGCATGATATAAAATGTAAAAATAATGTAGAAACTGAATATTAAAAGCATACGTCCATGTTTATATGTTTCAAATTCTGTTCCAAAGTTAAATCCAACATGCCAATTTTTTTTTTCAAACATTAATGGTTTTTGGAAAGAGACCCTTATTTGACAATTAATAGCACTCTTAATACTAGAAAAATAAAAATGAGATCTAATAGCTATGTTTGATATTTTGTGTCTACTTTTTAAGATTTCCATTTTGGCAGGGCCAAATGTGGAAACAGGAATTTTTGTTACTCAAGAAATGAATTCTGTTTTTCACTATGACATTCATGAAAAGCCCAGCAGACTTTGGTTATCTGTATTGTGCATTTATTTGGAGAGGAGAGCAGGCTTCTATTGTTACAGTTTTTTGGTTTAATACTTGTACCTACAGTATGCATTCATATAGTAAGTCACCTTACACCTTACCCTTATCTTTAAACATTCATGAAGCTAACCTTTATAAGTTCAATTTTTAAAACTTTCTCCTTTTCTAATATAAGCACTTAAAGCTATAAATTTTCCTCTAAGTATTGCTTTAGCTGCGTCTTTGCACATTTCAGAATTTACGAATGCTGACATTTATTGGAAAAACCTTCAAGGCAAATCTTTAAGGTTTCTGCTGAGGATTAATTCCTCCAGAAGGGACATGTTTATGATTCTGTCTGGCTTCAGGAAACACTGTCCACCTGGTGCCACTTTAAACAAAATACTTGGCTTAGAATTTTACAGAGCATGTCGGAAGTGTTCATTCAGGTCCCACACAAGCTGTCTGGGTCACTTGGCATCAGAACCTACCATCAGGTTAGTTGCTTTAGGATAGACATCCTTCTTTGGTTATCTGCTCTTGTTTTACTCCTGGCTTCTAAGAACTCGTCATACTTTCTTGCCAACTTAGCTATATGTATTTTAAAAAGGTATCACTTTCAAGAGTTTTACTGAAGAAGGATATTTTCCAGCCACCTGTTCTGTAATGTTACTGGACATGTAAATTATGCAAAATGTTGTACATACATTCACATTTGTGCATTTTTCTAAGAAGAAAGTCTATAGTTATCATGAGATGCTCAAAGAAATCTATGACCCTAAAGAGATTGGAAACCATTACCATACATTCTGTTTTAGCATTATGCAAACTAAAATAGCTTTCACTTGATGTTTTCTAGATCTCTAGGCGAGGAAATTTTGCCGATAACCATTTAAAATTGACTTTCATTCTCAAATGTCACCTGATTTTTACATTTTAGGATTGCCTTAATGTTATCCCCATATACCAACCAAACCTCCAAACATTCCCAACAGAGGAAAATAAAAAACCAACTTTTTTCAATTTCTAATGCCTCAACATACTATTATTAATTAAGACCATTCTGCTGCCAAAGTGGTACTTGGACTTTTGTGATATCAACTTTCCATTTCTCCACACTGATGGAGGGGTATTGCAACTACAGAGTGCTTGGCTGTTAAAAAAAACCTTCCCAACTAGCAAGCCTGTTTGTTAATATAATTCAAGGGAAAAAAATTCTGGTTTTTGTATCACAAACTTTTTTTCTATCATGTTAAGACTCATTCAGGAAGTCAATTTTATCAGAAAATTATACTCATTGAATTTGAAAATGGCAAGGAGAGAGACGGAGAAAAATGCCAAAACAAAACCATGAAACAGTTGCTGTGGAAGCCTGTAGATATGAAATGTGAAGAGCAGCGTAGGCCGTGTCAAAGAGTCACACAAGAAAACAATGGGGAAGGACTGAGGCTCAGAGACACAATCCATAGAGCTGGAGGAACTGATGTCATGAACATCAGATATAATTCAGTGACCTCATAGTATTACTGAGACATGGTAAAATGGGCTGAAAGACGATTGATGATGGAAAGGCACATCATTCCAAAGAAACAGACTTGTTTTAGGTGAGCACATGGAGTAGGCTTCTGTGTCAGCATGTGAGTCCATAGGCCGCCCACAAACTTATGGGCAGAAGCAGAATGGGAAAAGGGGCAAGGCAAGAAATGGGAAAAGGAGTGAAAGACTCAAAGTATACACCAGGATGCCTGGTTAGATTGATTAGACCAAACGGTTTTTAAACACGGGGAATCCTCAGGACTGAAAGATGACCAAGGAACTCCTTGTCCTTAGGAAATAAGCAAAAAGGGGAACTAAATCAAGCAGCAATGATGTTTATTGCTATATTAGAGACATGAAGAAAATGTGCTGGCAGGATAGGCACAATTCACTCTGCAGGAGGAAAGGAAAGCTCTTCAGAGGTTTTATCTTGCTCTTCAACAGGATTTCAGCTGACACAGCAGGCAGGGAGGCCAGGCATCCCCAGCAGAGGGCAAAGAGCAAGCAGAAACCCAGAGCAGGGCAGACTGCAGTGGACAGAGAGAGCTGGGAGTAGCCTGCCACCACCAGGAGTGTAGGGATGTTTGTGTGTATGTGTGTGTGTTTGTGTGTATTTGGTTGAGCAGGTGACAGGTGATGCCTTTATAAAAGTAGGGGATGCAGAAGAAACAGGTTCAGAGGTGAAGCAAGGCCCCCAACACCTTTGTTTCAGTGCCAGCCGTGCTCTTCCTCCCAGTAAACCCCCAAATTTGGATCACTGCAACTTCTGCTCCCACGTGAGGAGGCTGAGTTACGGAAGAAAAGCCCCCGAGACGTGCCAGTATCCCAGCTCAGCACACTCGGACAGTGAGCTGCCAAGCTCTGCATGATGGGTGTCTGGTGGACTCCCTCCCCTCGCCCTTCCGCCACTACCCTGCCTCTGCCTTTCTGCCCTCAGCAGGTGGTTCAGCTTCCTTTCCCAGTTAAAGCAGTATCATCAGAGGGGAGACTGGGCAGCAGTGGCCCCCTCCCTATCTATGACCCGCCTCTCTGTCTCAAAGGAGAGATGGTGCTCACCCTCCAGGTCTTGGTGTCACTTTCTGCTTGCACTCTGAATTCACACCCACCTTCTTCTTCAAGACCTTGCGAAATAATCAACTCCTCTCATTCCCTTATTTTCAACTTCTCCTTCTCCATGTTCTCTTATCTCTCAATACAGAAACATGTTGGAAATCACTCCCATTTTAAAAACAAAGAAAAGGCCTCCTCTCTGCCTGCCCTCCCCGCCTCTCTTACCTTTCACAGCCAGGCTTCTCACAGAATCTCCATTCCTGCTCCCCACTGCTTCCTGCACCACCTCCTGTCTGGCTTCCTCCCCTCAAAGCCACTGACACCAGTATCAAGGTTATCATTGACATTCTGGCTGCCAAACCCAGACACTTTTACAGTACTCCTTTGCCTGACTTTCTGACACCATTTATGACTTTACCACTGAGCCTGCTCTGTCCGTCTCCTCTCCGTTCTCCTCTGCTTTGCCTCCATTCATCCTCTCTGTTATTCTGTTGGGCATCTCCCCCAAGAGCCACCTAGATCTTCCTCTCAGTCTTTGACTTCTCCTGAGCCATCTCTCCCATGCACTCATGACTCCCAATCTCCACTCCAGCGCCAATTTCTTATACTTGTGGCCGTGGTATTTCTACCTGGATGTCTCTCTGGGACTGCAACCTCAACATGCACTTATCTAAACTCACCATCTTTACCCCCAAATCAGCTCGCCTCGGTATTTCCTATTGAATAGCATTATGTTCCACCCAGTGCCCAAGCCAGAAACTTAGATGACATTTTAGTTTCTTCTCTTCCATTCAATATCAAGTTTCTTAACTCATTCAACAAACATTTCCAAGTGTGCCAACTATGTAACACAAGTGCTCTGGGTACTGACGATTCAAGAGTGAACAAAACGACATCCCTGCTCTCATAAAGCTTACCATAAAGCTTAAATAAAATCAAGAAGGAGAGGAGAGATCCAAGATGGAGGCGTAGGCAAACACTGTGCCTGCTTCACTCCCTGAACACATTAAAATTACAACCAAATTATTGAACAACCAACCTGGAGAACCATCTGAAGTCCAGCTGAACAGAAGCTTTACAAGTAAGGATACAGAAAAGAGGAGGTCACGTGAAGACTGGTAGGAGGGATATATCAGCAGTAGAGTTCTCCCCAAACCCCAGAGGAGTGAGGGGCGCCAGCCCCATACCAGGCTCCCCAGCCCAGGGCTCTGGTACTGGGAAGAGGAGTCCCATAACATCTGACTGTGAAAAACAGGGGGGACCCCAACAATCTGGTTGGGATGGAAGGCTGCGGGAAAACCAGACATCTTCTTAAAGTGCCCGCGAAGATGCAGTCACTCGGGGGCACTCATTCAGGGATCCTGCAGAGCAATGGTAACTCAGGGGGGGCATTGGAGGCATACAGGATGCAGACTGAGGTGTGTGGCTTAGGGGCGAGGACCGGAGGACAATCACCATTTTTCCTGGGTGGGTCCTCCTCCCATGCAGCTGGCTGGTGGGAGCCATCTTTCCTGTGTTGTCCCTGCCCCAACACAGTCAAATCTGAACCTGATTGGTCTGGTGAGCTCCACCCATTCCACCCTGCTGACTCACTGGGAACCTACCCCACCCAACTCCGCCAATACCAGAGGCACTTTCTCCAGTGCGCAGCCAGCCCTACCCACACTGCAATCTTTCTTAGAAAACTATTGAAGTTCTTGGCCCCAGGTGGGCAGCAACTGGCATTGGTGTGCTCTGAGACTTTTGCTGAGTAGTTCCAGGCACAGCATTTGTAGCAAACGAGAATCTACAAGAGCAACTAGACAAGTGACCAGGGAGATGGTATCAGGGCCCCACAGGGAACCTACTACATAAGGCTATCCAGCAATACTGAGAGACGCAGCAGATCTACCTAATACATAGAAACAAACAGACAGCCATCCAAAATGAGGAAACAAAGAAATACGTCTCAAATAAAAGAATAGCAGAAAATTCCAGAAGAACTAAACAAGATGGAGGCAAGCAACCTATCAGATAAAGAGCTCAAAATGATGGTTATAAGGATGCTTAAAGTACTTAGTGAAAACTTCAACAGAGAGATAACAATCATAAAAAAAGAACCAGTCGGAAATGAAGAACACAATAACTGAAAATCAGAATGCAACAGAAGGAATCACCAGCAGAGTAGATGGAGCAGAAGATCAAATTAGCAAACTGGAAGACAAGGTAGCAGAAAACATTCATCAGTCAGAACAGCAAAAGGAAAACAATGCAAAAAAAATGAGGATAGTTTAAGGGGCTTCTGGGACAACATCAAGCACAACAATATTTGCATCAAAGGAGTACTAGAGGGAGAAGAGAGAATGAAAGGAATTGAGAACCTATTTGAAGAATTAATGACTGAAAACCCCTAATCTGGTGAAGGAAACAGACATACAAGCCCAGGAAGCACAGAGAATCCCAAACAAGATAAACCCAAATCAGCCCACACCAAGACACATTATAATTAGAATGGCAAAGGTTAAAGACAAAGGGAGAATCCTAAAAGCAGTAAGAGAAAAGCAACTAGTTACTTATGAGGGAGCTCCCACAAGACTGTCAGCTGATTTCTCAACAGAAACTTTGCAGGCCAGAAGGGAGTGGCAGAAAATATTCAATGTGATGAAAAGCAAGGACCTACAGCCAAGATTGCTCTACCCAGCAAGGCTGTCATTCAAAATCGAAGGACAAATAAAGAGCTTCTCGGACAAGAAAAAGCTAAGGGACTTCGTCACCACCACACCAGTACTACAAGGAATGTTAGAGGGACTGCTTTAAGATGGGGGGTAGGCTGGGAGAAGCAAAATTATAAACAATAAAATGGCAATAGGTACACAGCAACGATTACCTTCCATTTAAATGGATTAAAATCTCCAATCAAAAGACAAGGAGGGTATTGCACTGAGTGGGTCAGACAGAGGAAGACAGATGCAAGTTGACTTTGCTTACAGGTGAAATCCAAAGAACATAAACAAGTGGAACAGGAACAGACTGACAGATACAGAAAACATTTGGTTTGTTGCCGAATGGGAGGAAGGTTGGGGGAGGGGGTGAAATAAGGGGGAGCGATTGGGAAGCTCAGTCTGGTGGTTACAAAGTAACAATTATGGGGATGTAGGGTATAATACGGAAATATAGTCAATAATGTTGTAATAATAACTGTGGGTGACATCAGATGGGTATACTAGACTTGTTGGGGTGATGTGAGGAGGGTGGGAAGGGTGGGTGAAAAAAGGGAAGAAACACAAAGCACAAATTCATAGTCACAAACAGTCACAGAGATGCAAAGTGCAGCATAGGGCATACAGTGAGTAACACTGTCATAACTATATATGGTGTCAGATGGGAACCAGATGTATCCCAATAAGGATTTCGTAAAGAAGTTATACAAATGTCGCATCACTGTGCTGTACACCTGAAACCAATTTAATAGTATATGTCAAATGTAACTAAAAAATAAAAATAAATGAGAAAAAAAGATCAAGATAGAGGAAGGGTACAGAAGACTAGTGACCAGGAAGGGCCTCCTTGAGATGACGTCTGCGCGGAACCCAATAGTGAGGGATCTGGGAGAAGGGGGATACAGAGAGAGGGAACAGTAAGTGCCAAGGTGCTGAGGCAGGAGCAGCCTGGCACGTCTGAGGGACAACAAGGAGGCTATGTGGCTGGAGGAGAGCACGTGGGAGAGGGACAGTGGAGAACAAGGTCAGGAGGTAGTTAGGTCACAGTAGGTCACAGTAAGGACCTGGATTTTTATCCTTGGAGGATGGGAAAGCTTGGAGGGAGTAAGGCAGGGAAGTGACCTGGTCACGTCTACATTTTGTAAGGGTGGCCTTGGCTTCAATATATGGGAAGAAAAGGGCAGACACAGGAGACCAGTCCTGCCCTGACTGCATCTCCGGCTAGTGCCTCCCTCTGGTTCCGGCTCCACAGCCACCGCCCTTGGGGCACTCGACCCCTCCTACCTGGACCATTTTAACACTGCTGCTCTAATCTGGCCTCCTCATGCTGCCAGGGTGACCTCTCCAACCTCCAAGTCGGATCCTGCCTCTCTCCTGCTTAAAACTCTTTGTCTACCCTTACGCTCAGGATAAAAAACTCTTGTTCCAAATCAGAGCCTGCAAGCCCCCTGCCTGACTTAGCGCCCAGGCTCCTCCCACCTCACCGTGTTTCAGCCACGCTGACTTTTCGGCTCCTTTCGGAGCCAGTGGCTTTGTGCCAAAGCCTCCACACACTCTTGTTCCCTTAGCCTGAAATGTGCTTCCTCCCCACTCTGTCTGGCTCACCCCTGCTCATTCTCCAAGTCTAGGTTAGAATGTTACTGTCTGTCCCCCACCTCACCCCCACATCTAAACTATGCATCAGTCCCACATTCCCTTGTTTAATGTTACTTGATATTAAACTGGGGAGAACAGGAAGCTTCTCTCCTGTATATCTAGCACAAAGCATAGTGCTTGGTCCGCAAATCCCATTTCTTGAATGAATGGATGCTGCTGCTCCCCAACCTAAATGCTGCCTTCTCCATTAAAATCTCATTTCTCTAGCAAGGCCTCCAAAGGAATTCGTGATCTCCTCCCTGCTTTATCTACAGGGCCTATCCCATTTGAGCCTCACATCCCAGGGGTTCCAAGTTCTGTGCAGTTCCCTCCCAACTGCAATCTGTCACCCTGGACTGTGCACTTAGGGAAACCGCTCCCCTCTCGAGTGCCTGCAAACACCAGCAAAGACTGACTGAGCACCTGCCCTGAGCCTTGAAGGCAGTGACTGGTGGGAAGACGTAAGAAACAAGAAAGTTAATCAGCAGCATGTCAGTGGGGAGTGGTGAGGAAAATGTAAGGCAGGGAAGGTGGAGAGGAGGTGAAACTAGAAGCAGAATGGCTAGGGAAGGCCTTGCTGAGAAAGGCAGTGGTCATATCGTGAGTCAGCGCGGCTCTTGGGGGAATACAAGTGCAAAGGCCGGGGAGCGTGGGGTGAAGGGGGCTGGAGGGGATGCCCCAGACTCCACGAAGTGCTGGGGAGTGAGAGAAGAGCTAAGAGCACCTGGAGAAAAGTCATCCAAAAATTAGAACCAAGAGCAAGCAGGGGTCCTCTGAATCCAAAGAAGAGAGTTTCAAGGACAAAAAGCCAAATGCCACACAGGTGTCTGGGGAACTGAGGACCACCTGCGGCATTGAACTTGCTGAAGCCCGACTGCAAAGGGAGGAGTACGAGGGAAGTGAGAAAGGAGCAGCAGTGGTCCCCAGAGCAGAGTAGGTAACCTGCACTCCTGAGGGCCCCTCGGCTGGATGGTGTCCGTTCATCTGAGCATTTTCTTACACCTGGACAGTAGGACAGATCCTTCTTTCTTTGAGTCAGATGGCTGCACTCTGTGAGGAGGCAAATATGAGCAGGTGGCTGATCAGAGAGGTGGGAATTTTATGGTTCAGAGATGAAAGCAGCAAGGAGGAGAGACAGATGAGAGGGATGTGACTGTGGGTATCCAACCCAGGCATTCCATCAAGACTTCTGCTAACTTGTGGTTAAGGTGTAAATTCCAATTTCCAGAGAGCCTCAAGAATGAGTGCATTTGTTTATTCATTCTTATTTATTCATCCATTCACTCATTCTCCCCCCACCCCCCCGCCCAGTGGTTTTTAGTATATTTACAAAGTTGTACAACTATCAACACCCTAATTCCGGGACATTTTCATCACCCCAAAAGAAACTCCAAACCCATTAGTGATCATCCCTCACTCCCCTCTCCCTAGACCCAATCCTTCACGTCTAAGGCCAGGCTAGGGTAATCCTGCCATGCTCAGCAGCAGAACTCTCACTAGAGAAGAAAACATTAGAGAAACAAGAAGCCAGAGAAGCGGTGAACATGAGTTTCCTATAGGATCTGTTGGAAGCCTGAATAGCTAAGAGATGAATAAAGGTCCTCACTGATCTGGCTGACAATTTCTTCTCTCAGAGACTAGAGCAAAGCACTGATACTTGTTCTGTTGAACAGAATGGGTGACTATTACTCTGGCCTCAGATCTGTCTAGTAAGGAAGAACTGGCTGGGACAGTCACCATGCCCTCACTGCCAGGGAGGAGAAATCTGGGTATAGGCAGCCATATTCCTTGGACCCCATCCTAAAGGCAGAAGTTAACTCCATGATATGGGAAATGGGCTCAAACATCAAAAGCTACAGGACATCAAAGAATATACAGGAAGCTGTAACTCAAAGATACATGACAGTGGTTACCTAGTATCGGAGGGGTTGTCACATGAGAGAAAAGATTTGTTGTGTAGGGCTCCAAGGGGTATAAATGGGACCAATAGGTGGCAAATTACAGGAAGACAGCAGTATTTCAGATCATTGTAGGGAAGCATTTCCTAATAGACATGCAATCTTCAGGCCAAGCGGGCTGCCCGTGAGGTAGAGAGTTAAAATGCAATCTGGATAGTCACTAAGTGGATGCTGTAGCAGTAATTTGAAAAACAGAAGGTGATGTGACAACTGTGGCATTCCCACACTTGAATGGTGAGGTCAACCATGAGGTGTGTTGCAAGTGATCTATTACAGCAATAAAACACTGAAGTGTATGATTTACTGTCTCTTGCTTCTGGGTTATAATTCTAACATCACTTATTCACGTGCATTATTAAGTATTTTCTTGAGCAGAAGTGAAAGACTCCATGCTCAAAGTAGTGGGCTGGGTAATACTCATGGGAATGATCCACTCACGTGTGTTTATAGGCTATAAGAGGTGGAGCATTACCAGGTTAGATGACTGGTGGGATCCCTTCCAAAGCTGAGATTCCTCAAGGTAGGGGGCATCCCCCTCAGCCTTCCAACCTCATCAGTACCTACTGCAGGACAGGTGTTACAGTGTTTCTGCAGAATTTATCTGCAGATTGTAATATCTCAGTCTCGTACCTGTGGGAGACCCTGGTAGCAAGTTCTGGAGTCACGTCTGAATTCTACAGAAGAGAGAATGGGGACTGAACAAATTACATCTGCCTGGGTGTTTCATTTTCACAGGACAGCCATTCAGATTATTTCAATGGGACCAAAGAAGAATTTGACCTCTTTATTTTCTTTAAATAAAAATGCTTCTAGACAATGTAAATATGGCCAGAGAAACATTATTTGCTCTTTGAAACATTAAACATTTTTTCCTCTAAGAAAGAACTGACATGAACTAGTAACTAACGGAACCTGAACTTAGCCAACCGTACCCCCATCCAAACTGGAACTGACTTTTGCTTTCATCTCCCTGGATAAATGGCCTTGGCAGAAACTGCTGTCGCAAAGGCCAACTGTAGAAGTGCCACCCTAAAAGTGCTTGACTGACCAACTCAGGCCTTTCCCGACTCCTTTTCTGTGTCCTTTTTCTGCTGCTCTGCCAAGTGACAGATGTTACTTACTCCCCGGATCGCAGGAACCGCCGAGCACATGGAAGGTATCGTCTGGTCACCTGGTGCACTGCGCTACTCGGCAGCCCTGTGATTTCTGGCACCTCATAATATTTTTTTATTACAAAATTTTTTTCATTATAAAACTATTATTACCACATTATAAAAATGTGGAAAGTAGAGAAAAGAGAAAAAAATCACTTACGATCCCATCATCCCAGTAAAATCACCGTTTGCATTTTGGTGCACTGTCTACTTTTCCTGAGGGCTCTCTGTGTGCAGTTATGTGGACCACATGTGGGTAGTGTGCTGGTACCCCACCTCCTCTGAAGAGAATTCACAGCAGCTTATACAAATACATGTCATCAGACAGACAACTCCACGTGGACATGCTTTCTCCAAAACCAGCCTGTTCTGTCATCCTGGTTTCCCTTGTGCCTTCCATCTCCTCTCCATCCAGGTTGAAACTTTTGCCCCAACTTGGACTCCTCTCCCTCAATTCCAACATCCATTTCCATGGACTCTTTTGTTTCCCTTTCTCACACCAGCCCTGCCCACCCCCCATCTCTAGCCATGCTCCTTGTTACCAAACAATTACGGTGTTTCTCTGACTCAATTTCTCTGCCTCTACGCCCTCTCCTCTTCCTTCACCTTGTACCACTAATGTGTTTCCCTCACTTTCACGGCTCTCCTTGAATAAGACTGAAAACAACTCGTTTCTGACTATTTGACGAAGCCTGTTCTTTGGTTGGAAATTATGAACAGGTACACTTTCTCCCAGTCTACCTTTTTTGCCCTCTGTTACCTTTGCCTGCCATGAAACTTCTGGTGGTGATCTGGCACACACGAAATCAGTGTGCAGTGAGTGAGGCGGGACACATGTCTGCTCCCTGGTGTCCCTGAGAGGCGACTCTCATCCTGAGGTGCAGGAGCAGATATTAGAGCTACCCTTCTGCCATTAACAACTATGAAAGTGGACAAAATAAATGAAGCAGTTGTTTTTAAGCATTAGACTACAAACAGAGCAGGGCTGTGACTCTGGAGAGAAGGGCCATACAGGAAGTATAGTCCACTGTCACCTGGCTTTCTGCCCAGGGTCACGTTTTACACTGGGGCTCAGGGGAGGGGACCTCAGGCTGAGAGTGAGGTGTGCCCATGCCTCTGCATGCAGCAGAGATGGCTCAGGGTATAAGAAACCAATCCTTTGCTTTTCTAAGCAGGGTGCTCAAATTTTGGATTTTAAAGATATATAACTCCTCTAAAATTTCCATGGGAACTTTTCTCTCTTTATGCTTTATCTTCTTCTTCTTCTTCTTCTTTTAGTTGAAAACACTGAGCAATCTTGCCCACAGCTCCAAGGAGGACTGCCGCTAGAAGCAGCAGCAGTTTTAGGCAATGAAGCTTTCTCTCTGGCTTCTCTCTGCCGAGTCTCACTGCCTAGTACCACACAGATGAGATTCGACGCGGAACCTATGGAGTGTTTTCAAAGACGAGGCCACTGGGCCACCAGCACTTTCCCACAGGGTGGATGCCCGTCACGGGCAAGCCTCCAAGGCCATGTTAGTGTCAAGGCCACATCCAAGAATGACTGAAGCCAAAGCACCCCCAGACACCAACCTAAAGAGGGGCGAAACGTCGCTAAGACTCTGAGGAACACATCTGGGGAGGCACTAACACAGGGACTGATAGGGTTTGCTCTTCTCACAGCCTACATACTTGCCCTTTCCCCTGGTGAGTGGACATTTCTTATTCTCGCCCTCACCAAAGTCTCCACAGGAACACAACTTTTAGGTCACATTCTGGTGTAGCCTCAGGGGCCTATGGCCCGTTCAGGAACAAAGCAAACCCAGGCTTGCACGTGACAGTGCCTGGGAGTACAAGGCAGCCAGGCCAAGCACAAAGGTACGCGCACAGCATGCTGCCTGCTACCCAGAATGCTACAGAAACTTCCATCCTACCATCAGCAAGTGGCTTGCAGGAGAGGGCATCGTCGAGGTCTCGGGCAGTTGATGGGTCAATGGTGAAGATACAGTCTTTTCTAGGAAAGATCAAAGATATAATTAGCAACGTGACAAGTAATAGAAACTTCACCCCACTGTAATGCAGCTTTAAAGAACAGTCATTGTGAAAATGTGCAAGAGGCAGGCGGCCAAGTGAAGAGTTAACTCCTATAAGGTCTCCCTGAGAAGGGGACCTTCAGTAGAATGTGAGACTGGGGACAGACACACCAGGACGGCGGGAGGGGTGATAACAAGGCTCCATGCTGTCTCTGTGTGTCTTTCTCTCCCTCTCTGTGAACCTACTCTCCTTGACCCTGAACGGGAACAGGTGTGAGCAGGTGGGAGCGAGGTTGCGTCCACGGACACGGCTTCCCAAGAGGGGCTACCCAACAAGAGGGGCGAGTCCCTTCGGTAAATTACTCTCTAGTGGTCAATTTTGCTTCCCGCTTCCTCAGTGGCTGATGGGAACCTGTCCTTCAAGGACCTAGGTGAGGATAATTTACTGCTCCCTCTCTCATCTCGCAAAAGAAAGGGGAGTGACAGAAAATAAATCACCTATAACTTGCTATGACACAGGGGGAGGGGATCCGAGAGTAAGTTTTGCAAAAACACTTTGGACCATAGTTAGTCGTAATACAATTCTACTTGGAAATGATCCTAACCAGTTGTTTCATGGAATAATTATACACCTCACCCAAGCTCATATCACCAGGTACACTCTGTGTCCATTCATCCTCCAATACCACCTCTATGCACATCTCCTTCTTGCTCTGTGTGGCCCCAGGACATTCTCATCTTGCTTTAGAGTTTCTCAAAAAACATGCCTCACCACTCAGCCATTCCTACCATGTAAGCACCTAAGGGTTTGGGCAGAGTTGGCCTCAGTGCTCCACACCTTCTGCCTGGAGAGTGGAGTGTTCAGCAGTCAACACCCTCTCTCCCGCCACACGCAGGCTCTCCAGTCAGTGCTCCCTGTCCCCGCTGGACACTTCCCAAGTTCTCCCTCCATTTCTTCTGCTGCCATTGCCCGGTCTCCTTCTGACTCACCAACACCGATGGCAGTGGGCGTCCTGGCACTCATGTCCAGTAGACTGGCTTTGTTCATGAAGATTTCTTTCCTTGTATTGCTACTCTGCTCAAAATGTCCCTGAAGCTCTCAGGGGCTGCCAAGCTGTGCTGCACACTGGCCTGCAAAGTTCTAAGGGCGTTCCCTTAGCTGCCCCCTTACTGTTCACTTTCTCTACTCCTAATAACCTTCAACAGCCCTCTCTGATCCCTCACACTGACTCTCTCACCACCACACTACCTCACTTCCAAGAAAGTACTGAGTCTAAGATGCACCATCATTGCAATGATAGCTTTTGGAGAAACAAACAACTCTATTACATTAAACATATACATTGATTTTAACTTGCTTCAGGGTTTCAGAAATGTCAAACGGTTAAAAAAAATAAAACTCTTAAATGGTAAATGGATAGCCAAATTATGGTTATCTACACAATGGAATACTACTTAGCAACAAAAAGAACAAATTTGTCATGTAATGTTATCTTTTTGGGAATGTCCTATTAATGGAATCATACCTATATAAGCTTGTGAGAGTGGCTTTTTTTTTTTTTAAGTGGTGAAACAAAAAGGTAGTTTATTGAAGAGAAAGTACACTCCAAAGAGGTAGGAGCGGGCTCAAGCAAAGAAAGTGGCTCAGGAGCCCCGATGAACGAGGCTTTGGGACTTTTATTCTAAGTCTTCAGGGGAGACACCTCTGGGTGTGGGGTCTCTTGATTGACAAGGGGCCTGTTTCATAACGCCTTCTGACTGTGCATGCCCTTTCCCAGAGTTCAGTCTGTTGTAATGATATTAATGAGAGAGTGGCTTCTTAACCCAGCATAATACCTTTGAGAGTCATCCAAGTTACTGTGGGTATGAAAAAGAGCAGGCCATGGCTGCCAGGGGCTGGGGAGGAGGTACGGTGTGATTATACAGGGGTGCTCACTCTGGGACAACAGAGCTTCTCTGTGTCTTGATTCTGGTGGTGGTTATGTGAATCTATACATGTCTTAAAATTCATAGAACTGTACACAAACAAAGGTCAATTTTATTATTTATTAATTTAAAAATGAACAATTTTAAATGTGATTTTTGAATCAAGGAAAGTAAAAAATATGTTTATTAATGGAGTTGACCAATAGGTACTAAAATTATGGACTAATTTTTTTCCTTGTATTTTTTCTGAAATATTTGTCCATATTTTCCAAAATCTTCACTACACTTAATATTACTTGCATAAATAGGAAAAATTAGCACTGTAGAAAATCACCTTCAATCAAAACTAACTACCTGCTAGATACGTGATATTGCTTATAAGGATGTTTAGCGATCTTGTAGACTCATGTTGCTCAATCCAGTGAACCTCTTTAAAATTATGAACCTGGTAAAAACCATGTATTCATTGGTACACTAAGAAAAGAGGGCAGGGAAAGGTGGGAACCACTCAGGTAGAGCCAGTCCCAGAAAGACTGGTTCATCAGGAGACCTGCTCTTCTCACTAAATATTTTGAGAAGAGGCATACACAGTGTGGAGAACATAAATGTTGAGGTCTCAGGATATAAAGAAATAATTTTTGTTCCACTATATAAAAGAGGTTGTAATGATGCAAGAATGCCCGAGGAAAAGGGAAACAGCGATGTCCCCTGAAAGCTCCCCAAAGGCTGTGTTCCAGCACTATGAACACAGGCTGCAGCTCACAGGTGTTAGGTGAACAAATGAATGCTGACAGGAAGAGACAGGGAGGTGACATTAATGGTGACATCACAGTAATGGGTTCTGAATTGGTGAGGATCTTGAACTTGATTTACAGTGTAAAAAAGGAACTGTCTGCTTCTTGATTCTTTATGAATCTTCCATACAAGCTAGCAAAATGCTTTATATGTACTGAGTACTCAATAAATACTTGCTGAACTGACCTAAAATATCAGGCTTGGTGGTGGGACTATTTTTCATCATAATGACATCATAAGAAACTGAAAGAACATCCCTATAGTCAAAATTTTAAAAAAAAACACACACATTCCTAGCTTGGTGGGGGCCACACTTGACTGGATTACTTGGAGGGATGATTAGGAAGCTCTGTTTCTGAAAATTAAATATCTCTGGGTGACTTGAAACTTGCACTTCTATGAATGAATGATAACGCCCACTAAAACAGTTCTAGCTTCAGACTGATTCAGCCATATGTAACAGAGTAAAACTATAAGGCTTCGATTATTAATTTGTCAATGTCTTCTTTGAGAGGATCCACAAATTATCTCTGAGAAAAATCTTAGACCAACCTGCAAGCACTCAAACCAATTCTTGTCCACTTAAAAAAAAAAATCATCTCCTCTTAAACCAGAAACATAAAAGTTTAAATTAAAACAAGTCTGAGGAACAGTACTTAGGAAAGCTTGCTTGAAAGACATACCAACCAAACATACTTCTTCATCAGGGGTCGGCAAACTATAGCTCACAGGCCAAATGGAGCCTGCCACCTGTTTTGAATGGCCTGCAAGCTAAGAATGGTTTTTACCAATTTTAAATGGTTGAAAAAAAACAAAAGAATATTATTTCTGACATGTGAAAAGTATATGAAATTCAAATTTCAGTATCCATAAACGAAGTCTTATTGAAACACAGCCATCCTTTTCCCATACAATGGCACAGGCGAGTGGTCATGACGAGTAGTTATGCTTAAACTATATGGCCCTTAGCAGAAAGTTTGCTGACCCCTGTTTTAGATCAATGTTTCCCAATGTGCCAAGTAAGTGTTTTGGTTTTTGAAAAGTTCTTGTGATTAAATCAGTTTAGGAAAGGCTGGGCCAATTTCTTAATTGTAGGTCTTCACAGAGCCTGTAATATGCTGATATCACACAATTCTTGTCAGGCTCATTTGACCTTGGCACTTCTTTGTGGCACAGCATCTCCCAGATGCAAGGTTCCTCAGGAGAGTACTCTCTGAGAAGTGATGAACTTTGGAGAAACACCCTGCACAGGCCTCCAGTGGAATCCTTGCCCCACTGGGGCCTTGCCACCAAGCCCACCCCAAGGGACACTCCAAGAAGTCAACCAAATAGCTATGCTATTCACTGCAGGGAAGCTGATGAGGGTCTTGCCCATTTCATCACTCTGTCCCTTTCATGGGGGAAGTTTATGCAGCACAAGGACTCACTTTTTTTTCTCTTGAGCTGATGGTTTGTTTGTACCTTACAGACATGTGAATTTTATCCTTTTAGATTCCCCTCTTTGCTTTGGCTGCTCGGAAACTCAGAAAGAAAAACATTTGTGGCTTGACTCTAGAGGAGCTTATTTGTAGTTCGAACTTTGTGAACTAACCTTAATCCTGGCTGTGCCTAATTTTCTATGCATATACAAGGGCTGCCCGCAAAGTATCCAGCCATGTATTAATAACATGACAATCCTATATTGATAATGGCTGGATTTTTTCTGGACAGACCTCATATTTCTTTTGCCCCATATCCTAATTTTTTAAAAAATTCACTGCATTTTATGTATTTCTGCAAGCTTCCTTATTTTTTTTTTTTTAAAAGCAGGGTATAAATAAATACATGTATATGTTCAGATGCAGGAAGAAAAAGGAGCATTCAGTATGGATTGCTAAGAGAACTAACTTCTAGACAGAGTAAGATTCATAGAGCTCCCAACAAGTATTTGTACTGTAGCAGTGGGCTCCAACTTACTCTCTCACTATGGAAAATTGGGAGAAGCAAAGGAACAGTGAGTGACCCTGACAAACCCCAGTCCTCAGTGCTGAGAGCCAGTGATTTAATCCGTTGTCATCGCCACAATTACCAATCGGCCACGATGTAGTGCCTGAGGGCTCCTTCTGGTTTTGGGCCACAGAGGCTGGGCGCTGCTGCCCTCAGCATTTGGGAGCCCGGCCCCACAGGGGTGGTGCGTCGGGCAGCTGCTACACTCTGTTAACATGCTTGGGATTTTACTGGCTCCTATTCTGGAAGGCTTTGGTCTCACAACCTGCAGGGAGCAGCCTGGCCTGCCAGCTTTTAGAACCTGTGAGACCAAATATTTAAAGAGTTCCGCAACAATGGTTAGAAAGAAGCTAACCCTGACCCACAGAAAATAAAGTGCCAGGTGGGGGAGGGAAAGAATGAGACTCCACTTCATGAGGCTGCAGAATTCCAATTCAGAGCAACGTTATGTAACCAAAATTTCTGAAGGCACGTGACTGGAGGGCTTAGTAGAACTTTTTAAAGTGACAGAAAACTTCTAAGATTGTTTTACTCAAAGCCAGTGGTCCAGGAAAAGAACACATGAAAAGTAACTAAAAGCCTTCTATAATCCCTTAAGACCTCGCCAAGAATCCCAGGAAACAACCAAGCACAGAAAGAATTTCTGTTCCTCTATCACTTATCGGCTCTTCCTTTGACCTTGTGTCCTCTCCTTCAAGGTACCAATCTTGCCACCTGCTTGCACCTGCAACAGCTGTCAAGTCTCCACAGCAAGTTTTAGTCACCACTTTGTCACTGTTCACCTCCTTGGATTTTGGCCATGGCCCCTACCACATCACAGAAATTGCTCTCCCCAAGGTCACGGTGCTGCCAGATTAATCATCTTAAAGCACGTGTCTGGTCAAAAACCTTCATCAACTCCTTACTGAGTAAATTAGAAATTCAGCTTAGAATTCAAAGCCTCTCAGATCGTGCCCCAACCTATATTTTTCCAGTTAAGATTGCATACTCCCAACATGTACTTTATGTGCCAAACTTTCCTATACACCGTCCGGGCTGAGATATTGCTCATGCTGTTCCTAACAGTGGGACATCTCCCCACCCATCCCACCGGGCTTTTAAAGGCCTGGCTGCGATGCCATCTTTTTCTAGGGAATCTCTGTGGCTCCACAGAGCAGAAGCCGCCTCTCCCTGACCGCTCTGCACACACCGGCGACCTATCTCTCTCTGACAGCACCGGCCACGGCCCTGGCATTCTGGTGGTTCCTTATGGGCTGGGAGCTCCTCAAGGTCTGGCTGTCCCTGTATCTCTTCCAGCATACTGAAGGCATACATGTAAGGAATAGCTGATGGACAAGGGAATGAAAAAAGTGACCAACGGGCCCTCTTTAGCACTTTTCCATTCAATTTTGCCACTGTGTCTTGCAAAATACAATTAGGATTAGAACTCATGACCTCTTGGCATCAAAACCTGTGGTCACACCACAATGTTACTGTTTCCAAGGGTGTCCTTTTCTGTCTTCATCCCGTCTTCCTTCCTCATAAACCAGTGTTTTACACACTGCGGTTCAGGGACCATCGCTAGACTAACAAAATTTATAGAGCCCTCCTCTGCCTGCGACTCTCTGGGTTTGCCTCCTTGCTAGCAAGCAATTATAGGGAGAGGATCTGGGTCAGTGATGGTGAGTGGGTGAAAAGGAATGGAAACTTTTAAGAAATCACCTTAAGAGGATAAAGAATAAAATTTTTATTCCAATATTTTATTAGATGGTATCAGAGTTTATAAAGAAACCAGAAGATTTTATGTCAGCTGTAACAGGGAAAACAGCTACAGAGCCAGAGGGCTCCATCCACAGCAATGTGTCCCTAAGGAGCGCCATGTGGACAGCCCCAGCCAGGTGGGGGCTGGGTGGTCCAGTCAAGGCAGGTGTTGAATTCATCTGTGCTGCCATTTCACCTTGATCTTC
Source organism: Lyroderma lyra (assembly GCA_004026885.1). Classification (NCBI taxonomy): domain Eukaryota; kingdom Metazoa; phylum Chordata; class Mammalia; order Chiroptera; family Megadermatidae; genus Lyroderma; species Lyroderma lyra. The sequence goes on from PVJL010000912.1 coordinate 122,168, forward strand.
CTCAGAGCTGAGCCAACCTCTCCTCTTTCAGACAAAGGGGACCATCATTCACACCTAGGTCCGCCCCCTTGGCGCAGCGGGGCTGGACCTTTTATTTCCTCTGATGGCAGCTGTGGATATGTGAGTCTCTCTCACTCAGTTCTAAAGCCACAGCAGATGCTAGCAAGTCTGACACAAATCACAAACTTTTCAGAACAGAAAAAGACTCAGGTCTATTTCAAGCAGAAAGAGACCGTGATCCATCTGTCCCTCCTCTTCCCCGCTAGTTATGAAGTGACACATAGGAGGCCATGGAGTGCGCAGAGAGAAGTGATGCAATGCTCTGGGCAAGTTCTTTTCACTTGACCAGGGGTTTCTCATCTAGAGTCCACAGAAGATCCACCTCAAGCTTTAGCAAGTTTCTAGACCAAGTGGTAAGGCTGAATCAGAACCGGCTGAAAGGACTTCCTTGTTATGTTCATTTACTCATTCACTCACCGAACCTCTCCTTACACTTCACTGTGGAGCAGAGGCCACAGGACAAGACTGGCCTGGTACTGGGGGAGCCAAAGACTACGGCCCGGGCCAGGAAAGCCATTAAGAGAATATGCTAAAATTAACTTCCTTTCCTTCCATTTTCATTTTGAAAAATGTCAAACTTTCAAGGAAGCTGAAAGAATAATAAAATGAATATCCATATTCCTTCTCATCAAGATTTATCAAATGTCAACACTTTGCCACATTTGCTTTATCTTTCTTCTCTCTCTGTCCCTCCCTTCATATAGCTAGCTTTGTTTTTTACATCTGAACTTTTAAACTTATGTTGCAATGATACTTTACCCCTCCATACTTGAGCATGCATTTTCTAAGAAAAAGGGCATTATTCTAGAAGCACGGTATCATTTAGTGAGCAGAATTAGAAAATACTGGACTAAAGCATAGGAAATTGTTAACATTTGACTACTTGTGGCCTAAAAACTGGCAATTTCATGTGCTTCACCCTAACATACTGTTTAAAAATCATGAGTTCATACTGATACCTCCTGAAAACTAATACTACAGAGTTCTTCCTCATCTTCTCCCATTTGTATTTATGTCTTCATTCTCTCAGTGAGAACCTCAGATTACAACAGCCTCAATATTCAAAATATGGGGGAAGCTAAATATAAGGTGATGGAGAGAGAAGTCACATTAGGTGGTGAACTTATTATACAACAAGTTGACAATGCACTGTAGAATTGTATGCCTGAAACCTATGTAATCCTTGCTAACAGATATCACCCCAATAAGTCTAACAATAAAAATGAATTAAAAAAAATATTCAAAATAGTTTCAGAATTATGATCCCAATACCACTAGCAACAAAGAACTTATTAAGCTTAAGATTTCTTTGGAGTTTCATCCTTAGAATATAGTCACTAAGGGTACACAAAGTGGTAAAAATGTATAGTGCTCAAACATTACTTGAATTAATTATTTTTTTCTGTATGTGGTAATGCTAATAGATATGATAAACATTAAGACCATGTGTTTTGTTTTATGACAATTTTAGGGAATCTGTTTTTACCTTTTAGATTTTATTTAATTTTATTGTTGAATATTTAAAATATTTAAATGGTTCAAAGTTAAAGTGTGCTCAGAGAAGTCTTATTCTCACCTCTATCCTTCTACCTTCTTCTTCCCCATCTCCTACAGATAACTGTTTTTGTTATTTTCTGGTTTATCCCTTCTATTACTTTTCTTTTATATATATATATTTTTTTTTCTTATTTTCTCTTCTATCTTACATAAACAGCTGAACACTATAAATTCTCTTTTGCAATTTCCTTTTTCATTTAACAATAAATCCTGGGAATTACTTCCTATCAGTTCAGAGACCAGAGTCTGCCCCAGTCCAAATCTTACCCCCAAAATGCCTCCAAACCAGAATCAACCAGGCAGATCAGCCTACCTCTTGAATACCTGGGACAGGGGGTGATGGAGTTCATTGCCTCATTAGGCCATTCCATTTTAGAGATCTCTAACTGTTAGAAAGTACCTTCAGATTCTGAATTGCAATCCAATTCTGAGAAATTGCATAATTCAGCCCTTTGTAGCCACAAAGAATTAGCTGGCTGCCTCTTTTACCATGCAGCCCTTCAAACATAACTTTTCCCAAGAAATAGACCTGTCCTGTTCTTGTTCTAAATGGTTTGTAAACTTGTAACTCTTTTAATAAATTTTCACTTATTTTGTGCCAACATCAAATCACAGTTGTAGGGACCACTGGAACATCAATGTGAAGAAGGTATCAGAGGTCAAGGGAAAGAAGGCCAGAATTCCTTCATTCAATATTTACTGTGCATCTACAGCTGCAGGTGTTTGGGACACATTTGAGAACAAAGATTTCTATCCACTTATATTCTAGTGGGAGAGGAGACAGAAAAATAAAGTACTGTGGAAGAAATAAAGCAACACATTAGAACAGACCAAGGAGGGTTCAAAGAACTTATTACAATTATAGTAGGATAGTCAGGGCAGGCCTGATGACATTTGAAGGTAACTTAAAGAAGGTAAGACAGTGAGCCATGGCTCTATGGGAGAAGAAAGACTTGGACAAAAAGAGGAACTAGTGCAAAGGCCCAGGATCCACCAAGTTAGTTTACCTGAAGGCACTGAGCTACTGGGCACAACCCAACCAAGAGAATCTGTCCACAGGGCAGAGCTGGCTCGGCCTCCGCACGCCTTACTTCCCGTTGAGAAGTTTTAAATCTAGGCTTGCAGGCGTTCAGAACTTGGCTCTGTGTGGCTAAGGAGCCTTGAGAGCAGCCAAGTCCCACCGGGCCCAGATAGTCTTTCTGTCCAAAGCTCTCTCTCTGAACACCTTTCTTCTTTTACCTGTGGTAGCAGGGGTTCCCTGCAATCTAGATTTAAAATATCAGATTTGGGTTACTTTAAAACAGGATATGAAAATACTGATTGATATAAATTAAGATTTAAACAGACAAAATGAAGTAGCAGTAAGCTTCCAGGAAATGTTCTCACAGAGGGATCAAATATCTAAGGCCTAAGATATAGAGTGTTAAGATTTTGAGCATAAAAAGTTCTATACAATATATAAAATCTTCAGAGTATAAATATATCAGAGGTCTTCAATACATGGGAAAACTTGTTCTCATTAAAATCATTTTTTTGTCTCTTAGACATCATCTCTTGAGAAAACAGAATTATAATGTTGAGTATTATCTTTTACTCTCATTTTGTTAATGGGGAAACTGAGGCTCAGAGAGATTATGTAATGTGCCTACGGTCACAGAAATGCAGAGCTTTGATTAAATGGGACAGGAACTCAAACGAGAAGGTGTTAAAAGAAGTTAATTAGGCCGAGAAGTTTTATTTCATGGAACTGACATCTTTTCTAATTACCCTTCGTTCCATATTTTATCTTAAGATTTAAACACTCCAGAAACATATTTTGGCTGAAATAATAATTATTCAAAATTACTTTCAGAAAAGCTTCTCTGTGGTTGACTACGTTGGCAATGACTTCATTTTAGGTACCAAATCCAAATCTGACAACTTTTTACCTTCAACCTGAAAATCTGCACATTTCTTAGTCTGTCAGAGAAAGTCAAGTCCCAAGTACTTTCTTTTGGAAAGGATACACTAAAATAGGAAAAAGTAGTTTAAAAAAAAAAAAGAGTATATATAGTAATATATACATATATACTTCACTTGTAAATTTGCTTAGCTATTTCCAGAAAAGACATGGTTAATATGCCAAAAAAACAAAAAACAAAAAACAAAAAAACTCCCAGAAATTTTAGCCAAATTTTAATGTGACTTTATCAGAGACTTACACAATGGGTAAAGGCCAGTATTCAATGGATTTAAATTCTAGCGGACAGAATTAAGAATAGTCACAAAGTCAAGGCATTAGCTATGTCTAGACACCTCTCCTAGATCTCTATTTGAGGAACACTATTTTTTCCCCATCCTTTGAATTCCCAAGCTAGGAATTCAGAACCTGCTGTTGAAAGGATCATCATCCTTAATTCTCAATCCATTTATCAGGCTAAAATGCAAATGTAAGTGGTGAATACATTTCAACAGCCCTGGAGCTCCAAAGAGCCTTCTCAGGGAACATGCTGAGCTAACTGGGGAAGGGTTAAGCCACCCCTATTTTTCAGATCTGAAAACAGTTGTTCTGATATGAGAAGAATCATTACAATGGTGCCAGTTCCCTTCTATAAAAGCTATACACATTTTTTGCACAACTGTATGATTGTTATGGCAACCATAAAAACAGAACTATCATTCTTCAAATTACACACTACCCATACTGGATTACCTACACACATTTGTTCTACATTACCCAGAATTTCTTTTCAGAAAATGCTATGTTTGTCCCATAGATGTTTAGGAGCAAGATAAAGTGGTCTCTTTCAAAAGGAGATTCCACAACAATGAATCTTTCAAAAGCCCAGCTCTTCAAGAATGCTAGGGGCTTCCCAGTCAAGGTTTTTACTCCTATGGTCACTGGGAGGCAAGGGAATTGCGTAGAAAATGTATTCCCAAATGACTGTTTTTATTAAAAGGATGATTAAAGCACCATGAATGGGCCTTAATACAGCTTGCACAGTTCTGTAAAATACTGGGAACATTCATTAGAGTCCCAATTTAGTGAGGTGAGAGACTTGTTTAAGAGATACATATAAGCACTGTGATGAACTTACTGCTGAAAATAATAACAACTTAAATATATCAATGAAAGTGCCATTATATTACAGGATGATCAGGGACTCTATTATGACTTTGGCCAAATGAGTGGAACTTTGTAACTTTAAACAGAAAAAAAAGTGTGAATTCTTTCTTCTTATTAATGGGGAAAGCCAAGCATAGTCTTAACATTCATAATCACTACTCCAGAGGATTTCCAAATAAGGCACTGAATTTCATCTACTTTCTTTTCTCAAAAACACAAACAAAAAAACACCCCAGAAAGTCTCCCTCCAAGGTGGGCAGGGCGAGTCAGGCTCTGGCAGCAGCACCCCTAGTTACTGTAAGCACCCCTTTGGCTGCAGGGTGGAGGGAAACACAGAGAACTGCTTGTCCACCCCCATCCCATCCTCAGGCGAGGAGGAATTCCCAAGTGACCCCAGATAACCTGGTCCACAGTCTGCACCTCTCCCTGTACTCCCAGGGTTCAAGTGTCCCAGTCTACTCCCTCTGTCTCAGTGAGTCCCCATTACCCAGTCCTAACCAAGCCTTGGACTGATCCTAAATTCATAATTCCACTCTCTCTTCCTACTGAAGCAGCTCTCTACAACTGGACTCCAGCTTCTCTCCTCTCCTGCCACTGGGATGAAGTTCCTCAAACAGCATTAGATGATGCTCCTTCTTCAAAAACTTTCACTAGCTTATAGCTCATCTTGATACTACAGTCCTCAGCTTGGCATCCCATAGCTTCCATGATCTGCCTTCAGACCACTTGTCCATTCTTACTTCGGATGACTTACATGGGACCTTAGCAAGCTAGTGCTACTCCACATCCTGACCTAGTGATCTGTGTAGACTCATCATCTCTTCTTCTAGACTTTATTCTCTTTGAAGGAAAGAACTGTTTCAATTGTATATCTTTCAATTCTAACCATATCTATTTCAGGGTCTTGCAAATAGAGATAATGAATATTTACTGACTTGAACCTTTAATTGGGCCGCTTCAGCTCCAACCACTGCAACAAGTCTCGGGCTGTGGCGGAGCTATGAATGGCTTTCAGCGAGCAATCCCTTTCCCAGAAGCACCAGCGTCTGGGTAGAGCAGAACTCACTTCAGGGGATGTCATGAGACACCCAGTCGTGGCTCGAGAACGTGGCCCAAGGGAATTTCCCAGATTTAAAACCAAAGTCCTTCCAATTATGAATATACTGATACTCAAAGGTATATGAAAATGGGACCCCCAAAAAAGGGAGCAAGGGGAACCCGAATTTGAGGGCAGAGGTAGGCTGACATTTTTACTCTGCATGAGACGTTCCCACCTTTCCAGTAAGGCAACGTGCCTCGGTGCTCACCAGAAAGAGAGCGGTGAGCACCGAGCACAGCGCAGCTAGAACCTGTGCTAAGCGCTGCGCGTGCTGCCGCGTTTATCCCCTCCACCGCCTCGTGAGAAACGCCGTACCTGCATGTCCCTTCTAACTGGTAAAGGAAGTGAGGCTCAGAGGGGTTACGTAACCTGCCCAAGAATGTATACCTAGTAAGCAGCAGCGGGAGTAATGGTTCGAGCCAAGTTTGTCTCTAAAACCCACGTCCTTCCATTTCAGCCCTGTGACATCAGGGCCATTTAAATTTTCAAAGTCCTGGCATAAAAGAATAATCAGTGAACACCGCTGTGGCGTGGCACTAACTGTCCTGCTGCTCCCTCTCCCCAAACCAGGACAAACTGACACACGCCCTAGAATTTGGAACTGGGACAGAGAAAGGATGAGGGAGATGAGGAGGAAGGTGAGGGAGGGGAGAAGAGGGACAGAGAACTCAGGCTGCCTCTGGGGGCTGCGGCGCGCTCAGGAGCAGGAAGCCCAGGCCGGTCTGAGTGGCGGAGGAAGGAATCGGACGGGCACAGAGCAGGAGGCCGAGATGAAGCAAGAAGCCTTTCTGGGTTTCCTGCCTCCCTCGAGTCCTTGGTTCCCTGCCCTGGGGTTCTGGGAGCCACCACAGGATCCTTAAATTCCCCTTTCTGCTTAAGTGAGCTGCAGTGGTTTCTGTTCTTCGGGACCAAAAACGTCTTAATTAATGCAACAGCTGTGGAAAGTTTCCTAGAATGGCTAACTTGTCGTGGCTTTCTGTGCTTCCTCGTTAACAAGCCGCGACAGGATGTTACAGTCATGCTTCCACACCGCCCACGCCGGGGGCACGGTGAATGTGTCGGGTGGGGAGGCAAAGGCAAGGCATGGAAATCAACTTCAAAAATGATGGCTTTGCTAATAATTCAAGTCACTCCAAGTACGACACTATACCCTTTTTTGGCCAGGAGGAATTTGAAGAAGGCTAACTTCTTTCTCGGAGAAGGGGAAGTGTGAGGTGTTTTTGATTGATTTGGTGTTTTTTATTGTTTTGTTTTGTTTTGTTTTTTATCAAGGGCATGGGTTTCAGAAGGTGGGAGGGGTGGCAAGAGCTTCCTGACTTGCAGACCTGCCTTCAAGTCCCAGCTCTGCCTTGCTCAGTCATGAAACCCGGGGTGAGTGACTGCACTCGGCTGAGCCACAGTTTCTTCATCTGTAAAATAGGAATAATCATTTCACAGGGTTTGTTTTTTTTTAATGATTAAATAAGGTATTACATAAGTATAAAATAATTAAATGAGATAACCCAAATAAAAGAAGCATTCGATAAATGACATGTCCATTTGGTGTGCGTGTGTATTTTGTCACATTCACAACAAAGCTAAATTTCTTTATCCTGGATGTTTGGGCTGAGCACTAATGGAGATGATCTACTATAACTCATCTTTCTCTGGTGTCTGCGAGGACACCAGTCAGTGAGTGCCTACTATGTGCCCTGTGTTTCTCAGATCTGATAGACAGCTTCGAGATTATGCTAGTGAATGAATATTTTCAAAGTAATTCTATTTCAAAAAGAAACGATTAAATATGACTATAGAAAAGGATAATTGAACACACATTTAAAGTTTTATTATGCTTGTGGGTACACTCCTATCCTAGGAATTCTAATTACATCTGTAAGACCACAAGAGAACTGTTTAAACAATCACAATTTCAAACTCTTGATTCTCTCATATACAAACTTTGGTATAATTCCACTAAGTCACCTCTCGGGCAAAAAGATTATAGGGCAACTTTACATTTGTGCCCTCAGAGTAAATATAAAATAACAAGACCAGTTTCTTCACACACGTAACAGAGCTTCTACGCATAGCAGTGTCCTCCCCTGAAAGTCACCAAGAAACTTCACACAATTACTCACATAATGCCACAACTGCTCAAAAGGTTTTTGGAATTCTTTAAGAACTACTTTCTAAGCCAATTCATGAGCTTCACAAGAAAATCAGTTTTACTACTTTATAATTATACTTTATTTTTTTTTTGAAGTTGTATTATCCAGCTTGATCACCACCTGATTTACCACTCTTGGCTCTAAATTGACTTGGCTGTTTCCAAAAATCAAAGCCACTCTCAAAAGATGAAGATTTGCCATTGTTGAAAATGTGCCTTAGGCACTGAAGGCAATTTCCAAAGAGGAGTCCAAAAATGTGTATGTCCCTCCACTGGCTCCTTCCCACTGCCCGCGAGCAAGCTCAGATCCTCTGCATTCCCAAGCACATCTTCCAGACCCTGCTTCTGTCAAGTTTCCTCTGAGCTCTTCTGCACCATAAAGCACCAGCAAAGAGATGATTATACTTAGTGTGCCCACCTTTTCAGCACCCCCCACTCTCCAACAGACTCCAATCTGCTTTGGCCCCATCACTCCACTGAAACAACTAGTGAGGCGTCCAAAGACAAAGAAAGAACTTGACAACTAAATCCAGTGACTTCTGCCCTAGATGACCTCACTACAGCGGAGTACAGGGAAGCTCACCTTTGCTTGGAACCTTGTCACTGGCTTTTTCTTTTCTTTAACTCTTCTAACATCCTTCTTTCTGTGCCCTCCACTCCACTTTGCCTAAGAGGCTTCATCCTTTAAATGTTGGAGCTCTTTGGCACCCATCATGGTGCTCTCTCCTTTTCAGACTGCAGGATCAGTAGGTGTTATCTGTTCGCTTCGGTGGCTTTGACTACTGCTCGTGTGCACCTAAGCGGGTATCTGCAGCCCAGACTTCTTGCCTGAGTGCCAGGTCTGTTTGTCTTTCTGCCTCTTGGACATCTCCTTTTAGCATCCTAGGTAAATATCCAAATTTTACTCATCTTTCCTCATCCAAGCATTTTGTTCTTGCCCTCTAACTCACACTCTCAGATTTTCCTGAATTCCACCTTGGCCAAGGTTACTAACACAGTTCAAGGGCCATATAGGCATTTCCCCCTACTGAGAGGTCTTCTCAGAGGATGTATGAAACAGTATTAGTTGCTTTTTCTTCTATTTTTAATAATAATAAGGCAAAAGCCTATGAAAATCCTATTTATCCCTCAAGGCCAAGTTCAAAGATTACATAGATTTAAAGCAAGCTTGTCCAACATGTGGCCTGCAGGCAGCATGTGGCTCAGGACAGCTCTGAATGAGGCCCAACATAAATTTGTACACTTTCTTAAAACATTGTAAGTTTTTTTGTGACTTTTTTTTTTAAGCTCATCAGCTATCATTAGTGTTAGTGTATTTTATGTGTGGCCCAAGACTATTCTTCCAATGTGGCCCAGGGAAGCCAAAAGTTTGGAAACCTCTGCTCTAAAGTTTCCTCATGCAAAATTTATTACTTCTTTCTCATCTGTGTTCACCTGGTGCCTTTTAAAACAATTTTTGACCCTTTTATTTTGAGATAAATGTCAATTAACATGCAGTGGTAAGAAATAATAGACACTATTTACCTTTTACCCAATTTCCAAAGGTAAATCTAACAAAATTACACATAATACAATATCAAAACCAGGATATTGCCATTGATATAAAGCACTTATTAAATTTCCCACTGTTACCTGTACTCAAGTTTTACACAATTTTATCACATGTATAGGCTCACTAAGCACTACCTCAGTTGAGATACTGAAGACTGCCATTGTCTCAAGGACCCCCCTACTTATCTTTTAATAATAATCATATCCAACTCCTTCCTGCCCTGCCACCCTCAATTCATGGCAACTACAAATCTATTCTCCATTTCTAAAATGTTATGTAAGTAGAATCATACAGATGTAACCTTTTAAATTGGTCTTTTTTCATTTTGCATATTATCCTGAAGATTCATGCAAGTTGTTGCGTGTATCAACAGTTCATTCCTTTTTACTGCTGAGTATCATTCATGATATGGATGTACCACAGTTTATTTAACCATTCACCCGTGGAAGGACACCTGGGTTGTTTCCAGTTTGGGACTGTGATGAATAAAGCTGCTATGACAATTTGTGTACAAGTTTTTGTGTGACTCACAAGTGTTATTTCTCTGGGATAAATGCCCAGGAATGCAATTATCAAGCTGTGCGGTGGCTGAGTTTAGTTTTTTAAGAAACTGCCCAAGTGTTCCCAGCGTGGCTGTGCCATTTTACAAGTCCCCCAGCAGTGTGTGAATGACCTGCTTCCTCTGCACCCTCACTAGCATTTGGTATTGCTTGGAATCTTCTCGCCAAATTTGCTTTTTCCTTTTCATTTTCAGCCATTCTGATAGGTGTTTACTCATATTTCATTGTGGACTTATTTTGCTTCTGCTATGCAGGGGATGTCACATTAGCTCCCTCCTCAGATCTGTTGACACCTCCCAAAGGGGGAAACGGGGTGTTATTTGCATGCAGCAGGTAGGATGGATGATTAAGTCACTGCATGGCTCCACAGACACCACCAGGTCGGGGGAACTGGAGCACTGCTGACTGATTTCATGGGACAGGATGGGAGTGTGTGCAACAGTAACGCCTTGCTTGGCTCCACTGAAACCACAGCATGTGTGTGCATGAGCGTGCATGCTAGTGTGTGTACCTTTTCCATTGGCATTTGGCTGGAGTATGGTGGGTATTGCCAAAAAGGTTTTCTGTTGTTAGACCACCCTCTTCCTGGTCTCTTGGCCAAAGGACAAAGGCTTCTCTTGGTGATTATTTTTCCTGTGCCTTTTGGCCATTGCAGGCTGGCGACTTCTACAGCACTCTGCCTGGGATGTATGGGAGGCAATAAGGAAACCAGGGGAATCATGGCGTTTTGTTCAAATCCTGAGACCCCCGAGGCAGTCCATCTTTTTTCCACCTTTCAGAATCTTCCTGTGCTTGTTTGTTGTGTTACATCAATATTTTCAGTTGTAAGAAGGAAAGCCCAGGAGGGATGGTAGACTCTATCTTTGTCAGAAACACAAGTTGTACCTCATTTTATTATAGCAACTTTAACGTTTTATTCTTTAAGATATCTTCCTACCTAATTTTCACACTATACAGCAACTGCTTTGAAGGCACCGGACTGTGTTTTATCAATATTCATTTTCTTAGGAATAGCAAAAAGAAGCAGAAATGAATCCCCAAACTTGCTTAAAAACACATCATAGTAAATAAATTATATAAATAGCATACATAGTCTACAAAGTCCTAAACATAACTTCGTTCCCTTTTCCCATTCTCTCCCTTCTTTTACCTACATGCATTTATTTCTCTACAGTAGACCCCACTAGTTTCACTTTCCATGGTTCCAGTTACCCATACAAAAATATTAAATGGAAAATTCCAGAAAAAGACAATTTGTAAGTTTTAAATTGTATGCTTTTCTGAGTAGCATGACGAAATCTCGTGCCACCCTGCCCTGCCCCACCCTGGGTGTGAATCATCCGTTGGTCCAGTCCAGCGTAGGCGCACTGCATGTAACACCTGCCGTTAGTCACTGAGCAGCGTCTCGGTTATCAGATTGGTTATCAGAGAGAGGCCACCATTCACTTGCTTTTATTACAGTATATTCCTGTAATAACTCTATTATTAGCTATTCCTGTACATCTCTTACTGTGCCTAACTTACAAATTAAAGTCTATCACAGGTATGTGTGCGTGTACGTACGCGCAGAAAAAACCCGGTACACAAGTGTACGGAGCTCGGTACTATCCACAGTTTCAGGCGTCCGCCGGGGGTCTTGGAACATACCTCCACAGACAAGGCAGAACTACTCCTCACAATTTATTTTATACCGAGGAATAAGTCAGCTTCTAGAAACAGACAACTAAGACCTAGCCCATGCTCCTGAGCACTTGGTTAGCCACCAGGAAGACGGTCACATTCAGGCAAATTAGAGCACGGTATGGCAAGTGCTGTACTGCAGGCATGAACCAACGGTCAAGGGAAAGCAGAGGGGGCATGACTGGCTCCTCCGGAGTGAGGTGGCAGAGGCTGCACTGGAAAGTGACCCTGGAAAGTGGATGAGCAAGGAGGATGGATGCTCAAGGTGCAGAACTCTGACAGAGTAAATGGTTTGGGAAAGATGAAGGCTTGAATGCAGAACAGGATGCCGCAGAGGAGCTAACACATTTATTTCCCTCTTTTCCTAGTATAAATACATTTAATCATTTCATTTTTTTCACTTGCATTGATTTGAGAGTTGAGCTACCCAGCATTTCCTAATCTTAAGAATGATTTGCCCATAAATGATTTACTTCTAATGGCTTTTATTTTCAAATTATATCTTCATCTCCCTCTCTCTACTATCTTCAATGAGAGGCTTCTTGCTTTCTCAAAACTTCCTGCTATAAGCTGTCTTATTTTATCTCCAACTCAAGCATTAAAAAATGAAGAGACTTGAGAGTTACATCAGTGGGACAGGCAGTGCATGGACCTCTGAAAAGCCACTATTACACATAAGCACTGGTAACACTGGCAGAACTGTCAAAATCAACCTGGTCAGAACTGGAAATTAACCAAAGGCTTGTAACAACTCGATGTACATTTATTCAAGAGAAATGGCTGGATGTCAATGAGAACAGTGAGCTCTGTGAGCTTTTTATTGCTTTATTCCCATGTCCCTCTCCTTGGCTATGCCACAGCCTCAAAAACCAACGGTGAAAATCAGCAACCTAGCAGCCATTGGAGGGAGCAGAACAGGTTTAGCTCACTAAAAACAGCATTCCAGAGGAACTGACATTATTTAACCTGTCTGGCAGTTCTCTGCAAACTCCCATTCACATTAATTTGACCTGACTCACCCCTTGCTCAGTGCAAACAACCTTACAGCCCCAGGGGTGTTTGTCAAAAACAATCAGCAGCAATTACTTATTTATCATCACAGATTTCTAAGGTGGTGATAACAGTCTGGCAAACATGAAGCTAACCAAAAAAGTTAAAAGTTAAAGTTGGAGACTAAGATGTCATAGAGGGCCCGACATACTCCTGGGCATGAAGATGCCACACACATGCAGAACGCTTTGCACATACCCAAGAAAGACCAGATAGGCCTTCAGCTCTCACCTCTGGCTGACCTTGAAGCTCTGCACAGGCAGTAAGTGAACATTAAGGCAGAGTTGTAAAGTGCATGTCTGAGCATTGAAGATACGTCTCCAATACATGCACAGAGGCCCTCAGCAAAGGCTGAAACTATTGCTTCTCAGCATTTAAGAAAATATCTGTCCATTCATTAACTGACCACTAAGCTAGCCAAGCAGAAACTTCAGTGGCTTCACACAACAAAGACAGAGACTCTACAGAATTAGTTCACAAATGCTACAAACAGCAGCAAAAACAATGACAACAACAAAGCTTGGGAGGTGGGAGAGGTGATGTGATTTTCAGAGTTTCCACATCATATTATCTAAAATGTAACAGATACAGACATAGATACAATTTTTATGATATCGACATATTATGCAAACAGTAATAAAAAGAGCTGTAGTAGTAAACTAATAACAAAATAGATTTCAAGATAAAAAATGTTACTAACAACAAAAAAGGACAATTTATATATAAAGATAATAGGGTCAATCCATCTAGAAGATGGTAAAACATATACGCACCCAGAAACAGAGTCACCAAATGAAGCAAAAACTAGCCGAACTAAAAGGAAAAACAGACCATTCTAACATAATAGTTGAGGACTTCAATACCCAATTTTCAATAATAGAGAAAACAATTAGATCAACAAGGAAACAGAAGATTTGAACAATACCATCAACCAACTAGATCTAACAGGTATCTATAGAACCTAATAACAGCAGAACTTTTCAAGTGCACATGAATTATTCTCCACGTCACAAAACAAGTTTTATTAAATCTCAAAAGAGTGAAATCATACAAAGTATGTTCAACCAAAATAAAAATTAGAAATTAATAAGAAAGTCAACTATAATTGAAAAATAAAATACATGTAACACTTTAAAATCTAGACATTTTTGAAAAAGAAATGAAAACCAAAAGGAAATTTGGAAAATTCACAATATGGAATATGGAATAATATATGGAAATTAAACAACATACCTCTAAATAACCAATAAGTCAAAGAAAAAAGATCAGTGGGAGAGGAGGGGGGGAAGCTAAATATAAGGCGATGGAAAGAGAAGTCACATTAGGTGGTGAACTTATTATACATCAAGTTGACAATGCACTGTAGAATTGTATGCCTGAAACCTATGTAATCCTTGCTAACAGATGTCACCCCAATAAGTCTAACAATAAAAATGAATTAAAAAAAAAAAAAAGAAAAAAGATCACAAAGAAAAGTAGAAAATATTTTTTAGATGAATGAAAACAAAAACATGACCTTCCAAAACTTACGGAATGCAACTAAAGCAGTGCTTGGAGGTAAATTTACAGTTGTAAATACCTATCCAAAAAAAAAAAATGTATAAAAATCTGAATTCAATAACATAACCTTCCAATTTAAGAAACTAGCAAAAGAGCAAACTAAACTCAAGCAAGCAGAAGAAAATAATAAAGATTGAAGCAAAATTAAATGAAATAGCAATTAGAAAAACAAGAGAGAAAATAAATCCAAAGTTGGTTTTATGTGAAAAGATCAAGTTGATAAACCTTTAGCTAGACTGACGGAAAAAAAAGGGAAGGCTCACATTACAGTGGTCGCCCCTCAGTCATAGGGCATACACTGCAAGACTCCAGGGGATGTCTGAAACTGTGGAGAGCACTGAACCTGACAGATTAATATATTATGTTTTTCTCTTTTTTTCATTTTATCATTTATTCAAATGTAGCCATTGTGCTTGTCTGAATTTCACTGGCCAACGTCCAAGAGAATGAATCTGCTCCTTTAATCTCTAATTCCAGTTGTGGGAATGACATTGGAAGGCAGCTGATGTCTAGTGAACGCCCCACTTCCACTGTCGCTTACCAAGTCTTCACGCTGGGTGCTTTTCAGTCTCTTTGCTATGACCAGGGCAGTCTCTCCGGTGTGGTTCATTAAATAGGAGGAAAACTAATTTTCATAATTTTTTAGGATCAGTGGCCATAGAGGGCTGAGTCCTGAGAAGGAGTTTCAAACACTCAGACTTCCTACACAGGCAGTAGCGGAACACTGTTTCCCAAGGCTGTTTGTTGGCTTGTCCAGGTCCCCACTCACCCCAAGCGAGTTCTTCTGCTTGTGGGACTGGTCACAGCGCTTGCTTCCTCAGCATGCTGGCTCCCGAGCTGGCCCCCACCCCCGTTTTTTTCTTATACATACATACATACATACAAACAATAAAGTTTAACTTATAAATTGGGTACAGTAAAAGATTAATGACAATAACTCATAATCAAATAGAACAAGTGTAACAATATACTGTAATAAAAGTTCTGTGAATACAGTGCAGCCACTCTGGAAAACAGTTTGACAGTTAAGGTTAAACACAGACTGACCCAGCACTCTACTAGGTATATACCCAAGAGGACTGAAAACGTATGTCCACACAAAACCTGCACACAGATATTCACAGTGGCATTACTCGTAACAGTCAAAAAGTGGAAACAACCCAAATGTCCATCAATAAATGGATAAATAACGACAGGCAGTATATCTATACAATGGAATATTATTCAGCCATAAAAAGTTTGAAGTACTGATACATGCAACAACATGGATGAACCTTTAAAATATTACAACAAATAAAAGAAGCCACATATCAAGACCACTTATTAAATGAATTAACTTATATGAAATGTCCAGAACAAGGAAATTCAGAAAAAGGAAGAGTTATTGCTAGGAGCTAGGAGGGAGAGGTAGTAGGGAGTGACTGCTAATGGATATGAGATTTCTTTTTGGAGTGATGAAAATGTTCTGAATTAGTGGTGATGGTTGCACAATTTTGAGAATATATAAAAACTACTGAATTGTACACTATAGAAAGGTGAATTTTATGGTATCTGAATATCTCAAAATAAAAAACAGACTTTGCCACCCTGAGATTTAACTACCCTAAACCCTAATAGTTTATTCCAAATCCTAGGCCACTCACATAAAAATGTTTTTTTTTCCATATCATTACATAATTTCCAAACAGATTTTATTTAGAATGTATAGAAATTAGCCATCTTTCTTGTGAATTTATGTTCCACAATGCTATAAAACTATTTCTGGGTATAAACTCAAATATTGTCTTCTTTGCCAATAGGCATCTTTCTGCCTATTCAGAAAAAAATCTACTAATCTTTGAGTATTTGCCTTCTCTTAAGAATGGTCCTATTTATCAACATAAATTTTGTAAGTTGACATACTAATCATGGACTTACAATTAAGAATATCCAGTTATGTATCTACTTTTGCACCCATTAATCTTAATTACTATCTATGAGTTTCTTGTAATTTCATAAATAGTGAGTTGGGATTTACATGAAGAGAATAATATTGTTTCAAATAATAAAAGGAATAATAAAGTTTCAAATGACAATGACAGCTTCCCCATTTAATGCAGAACACTTTAAACTGGCTTTCCTCCAGGTAAGGAAAGAAGGGGTTCCCTTGACAATGAAAGAGCTGCAATTTAAAGTACAATCCTTGCATTTCTTGTGTTGCCCACAGTGGGACACAGTCAATATTTATCTGTCAAATAAATGTGGAAGACAATCACCAATGGGACATCATTTCCTTTCAAATCCAAGAATGAGATGGCTCTGAATAACTCAGAAGGACATCTCAAACACAGAGTCACACACCATTAGAGTTAGTATGTTTTGAAATATTTATTGTAGTTTAGCAAAGTCAAGGTGTATTCTAAGGAACTACTTCCATGAGATGAGCCACGAGAAAACATTCTAAGAAACCTATTAACCCACTGTTTTCCAAAAATAATTGGCCATGGACTCCTTTGTCTCTATGACACCTATTAAAATCCCAAAGAACTTTGACCTACCAACACCTTTTGGAAAATCCTAACCTGGCCAACTACCTATTTTACAAAAGATGAAATTGCTCTCTCTCTGTCTCCCCAAATTTAACTGATTTGCTCCGGGAGAGCTAGGACTAGCGCTCCTTCTGTTGTTGTCACACGCTCCCTTACTAGAGGAAGCTTTTCTAAATGGCAACTTTATCATATTGGACTTCCTGATAAACAGCAAGATTTGTTAGTGATTTAATGTTAGTTACGTTTGAAAGCTTTCCCACGAAAGTGTTGACCTGAAAGAGGTTAGAATTATAAGTCTCTCCTTTCAAGTTGCTATTTCAAGGTTGGTTTTACCTGGAGTGAGAGGAAATTTCTGTCTATTTGGAATAGCTCCATCTTGAAGATATTTCAATATTTCTTACCACAACACCCTTTCTGTGCTCAGTATTTTTAGCTCATTGTTTTCTATTTTGGCAGCTGAGAAGCTGCAGTTTGTAATTTTATCTCCAGCTTCATATTTCTTCTTAAAAGTGAATACAATGTCCTGTTTATAATAATAAAATCACTAGTTGGCAGAAGGACATTAAATGGAAAAAAAAAGGCAATTGGAAAATTTCGAGCAAGCAATTTTAAGTGCCAAGTTTCACATTTGTAATGGTCCAGTGGAGGTCACTGGGCTTCCTTTTTATTGAGGGAATAATAAAGAAATTGATATCTACAAGTTCTCCTGTGAAAAACTATAGAAACCACCTCCACTTCAGTGAAGCTCAGAGTTTTACTCAAAAGTGACATGACCTAAACTTCCACAATATGACTAACTTTAGGAAAATATAAAAATCAATTTAACATGGTAGTTTCCCCCTCCAATACTTAGGTTTTCATTTTCCACTTTAATTGAGATTTTAAGTTTTGGTTTCCTATTCCAGTTTAGCAACAAAAGAAACAAAACAACATAAATGAAATTAAAAATAATTAGAGCCAGTCTCAGAAATAACCTTGGGGTTTCTTGGGCTTCTGGTACAGTCCCCTTTAAGCAGTTTCCTTGGATATATTTTCCTCTGGATCCCCGAAGGCTCGCAGTATTGGTGCTGCCGCCTTTTTTTTTTTTTTAACCTCAGATGCCCTGCTAAAGAGAGCTGCAGGTCTAGGCTATGCAAGCAGGGATTCTCCAGAACTGGAGCCAAAGGTCCAGGAAAATGGTGCTCCCAATCAGAAGGGCCAGATTGCCCCTAGGAGTTCACACCAGCCTTACTTCTTAAAAATTGCTAACCAACCATTTTTCTTTTCAAAATAAACACTATTTCTCTCAACTTCAGTTTGCAAAATATTACCCCAATTCCATTGGACTAAAAAACTGGAATTTTACTGACATAATTGGATTATGAGGTTTAAAGATTGATGGAACTTTTCTGTTCCAAATATAATTGTTCAAATACCAAACCTAAACGGGTATGTTGAAGTCCTTATATAGCTAGAGCCAGAGTAATACTGCAGGCTCCACGGCAGGGTGGCCCAGCAGGGGGGCTCAAGAAGCCATGGAAACCACAGGTGTTATAGAAGGAACTGGGGTCTTGGGGAACATATCACCTTTTCTGCAGCCACAGGTTCTCATGAAAATGAAGACTACTTTAGTCCCGCTATACCTGCTCATTTCTCAGATCTCAGCTCAAACACCAATGACCTTTGCAGTCCGTTCATACAGATATTGCAGCACTTGCCATACTCCGCTGTAATTTATCTGAGTATAAACCTGTGTCCCTGAGAAACAGTCAAGTCCTGAAAAGTAAAGGCTGGGCCTCACTTGTCTTTGTAGTTCCAGGGACTAACATAGAACTTGGCATACATTATATACACATACAAGATCAGACAATTAATTTTATGAACTCACCCTAGAAAAAGTGCTACACACCTCATTGCTGAGTATCACTACAGTCACCTTCCAAGTACTGCCCTTGGGAAGCTGTGTGCCGATGCCAGCGCCTAGTCCACCCTTCAAAGCAATTTTGGAACTCTTTTCCCAGAATGGCCATCAGAGCTGTCGTCATACCCAAAATCTGACAATTAAATTTGTGAACTTGTCACCATGTGGTTATACTAGCAGCACTATACAAACAACTTGGTAAGGTGTCATAGCTTCCTGAGAGGAGTACTTTGAAGGTGATCATAGTAATATTCAGCAATGAGGTATGTAGCATTTCTTCTAGGATGAGTTTGTGAAATTAATTGGCTGACCCTGTATAATATATGTAAATAAATGTATATAAGAGAGAAGAAGGGAGGAAAGGAAAAAAGGTTCTATTTAGGAATTTATAGAATATGTATTAATATATTCATAGCACATGTTTTTGAGCATGCACTAGGACCCATTCCTAGTTCTCTTGACATTTCTGGGAAAATTAACATTGATAAAACCTTTGTGAAGGCACTGAACTTCTGAGCAGAAGAAATCATAGTATTATAAACGATTGTTCCCAGTATCTCTCTCTTCCATTACAATTCCATACATTCAATTCATGCTCTTCTGCCATAAGACTGAGAGTTTCATAAGAACAGAGATCATATCTATGTTTGTTCGTTGAATCCTCACTGCCCGCGGATGGTGTTCAGTAAATATCTGTTAGTTGAAAAACTGAATAAATCTATCACAAGATCAAAGACAAGGGAAACGTAATCAGATCCAAACATTTCAGCATACACAGACTTCTCTTTTATGTTTATGTTTTATTATAAAAAATAAGTACTTAACCGTGACTACATGAGCACGTGAATTAACCCTGCTGCCCTCACAGGTGTTTGGGTCAGGTGGTAAGTGAGGTCCAGATGAAAGAGTTGACACTCCTAGTAGTTCCTAGGCTTTCAGCTATTTGCGGGTATTTACCCACGTCTACTACACGGATTTAGGGAAATTATCTAGTTTTAGCTAAACTAATTCTTACAAAATAGGCAAGTGGCTATTAAAGAATTATGCAAAGATCCACAGATCGAAGATAACATTAAACTAATATTATTAATACTACCAACACCAGAAAAATGGCAAAGTTAACATATCTTCTGCTCCTAAAATGAATTCATAATTAGCCACATTATGATCTCAAAACAATGACTGTCAATCATATCATGTAGCAGATACTGAGACAAAAATATACATACTTAATTTGTCCTTACAAGATAAAGGTGACGTTTCAACAATGAGAGAAAAAGTTACTGTTTTTTAAAACAAAATAAAACAAGAAACTCAAGTTTTGAAGATAAAATTTTTTAAATGCATGTTTTGAAATGTTTCCATTGCTATACAATTTGGGGGCCTAAAATGATCTAAGTCAGGTATGTCCAACCTGCAGCCCAAGACAGCTTTGAATGTGGCCAAACACAAATTCTTAAAACATTATGAGATGTTCTGGGGACCTTTTTTCAGCTCATCAGCTATCATTAGTGTGAGTGTATCTTATGTGTAGCCCAAGACAGTTCTTCCAATGTGGCCCAGGGAAGTCGAAAGGTTGGACACTGCTAATCTAACTGTATAATCTACAAAATTACTCATATCTATACATTTAAACATCCTAACAGAGTTTTCTAACTCATTTTTAAAGATGCCAACTGAAGAATAACTGAGGATTGTGAACTCAGTTTTTAAAAACCTAAAGATCTTTCAATTAGCCCGTAAGAACTGACTGACATCATAAAAGAAATTTATTAGCTGAACTGCGAAATGAATCTGAATAGAATGGGTGAATAGGATTGAGAAATGAGTATTATGATTTAGTAAGTTGAGCTAACTTTTTTCCAAGATATAAGGTATCTTTTTCAGTTATGATAACCATTAAAAGCAAAACTAAGTATCAAATTCACAGAACGTATAATCAGATCTTTGCATTCCCATATCATGTGATTAAAGCAAAATTTTAAAAAAGAAAGAATATTCAATCACATACTTTCACCAAAAATAAAATTATTAATATGACATTTACTATGCCACTTAAGGAAAATGAAAATATTTTAAAATATTTCATTCCCATTTTTTCATTTTTATGTAAATTTACACTGTATCTAATAAATCAGTAAAGTTGTAAGTACGCTTACAATTTCAAAATAAAGACACATTATTTGGAAAGCATGGCCAATAAAGTTTAGAGATTACTATTTTAGGGAATCAGGAAACTGTCGAAAGATTTTGAATCAAAGGAGTAAAAAAAAAAAAATTAGACTTGAATTTCAGAAACATAATCCTAGAGATAATGGCAGGGAGAAGATGTTTGGAGGTTAAAGTGATTTTTTTAAAAATCCCTATTACTATGCTAATAGCAGAGAGCATCCTCTAAGCTCCCTTTGCAGGACATAGAGGTATACTCGAACAGAGAGGCCTTCTGCAGAGCAAGGCCTCCTCTTCTGTGGTCTAACCCAGATGGCAACAGGGTCAAAGAAAAGGCAAGATGGAGCCATGAGA
This sequence comes from Lyroderma lyra, assembly GCA_004026885.1. Classification (NCBI taxonomy): domain Eukaryota; kingdom Metazoa; phylum Chordata; class Mammalia; order Chiroptera; family Megadermatidae; genus Lyroderma; species Lyroderma lyra. The sequence continues at coordinate 143,489 of PVJL010000912.1, forward strand.
GGGCAACTGAGAGCAGTCCTAGGCTCTGTGACTGTTGAAGTACCTTATTGCTTCTCTGTAGGCGAGGGGTAAGACTAGAAATGACTGAGCATCATTCTTTTCTGATAGTCCTATATAATTTTTAAAAGATATTAAAGTTATTTAAAAAATAATTTGAATAACAGATCAATTTATAAAATGAAAAGCAAAATACTGCCTCCCCATCTCCTACTACTCCAAGTCCACCCATGCTAATCACTGCCAATTACCACAGAGAAAGGTCTGGATTTCCTTCCAGACATTTTTCTATGAGCATGCACACATGTGTGTGTGTCTTTACATTTATATAGTTTTTATATTAGTTGACCTTATATAAAAAAAATAGGCTCATATTCACACGGTTCTGAAATTTGCTGCTTTCATTTCACAATACACAGGGTCTGGCAGAAGTAACACTGGACCATGTACATGAATGTCTCACGCAAGATGGATGGTAATTTGAACATTTCACCTAAAATGTCATATAGTGTGCTTGAGCTGGGAACCTATACCAAATCTTTTATTACAAAATCATAAGCATGTATGGTATGGTTTCATAATAAAATCGTAACTCAAGTCTGGGCGTTTCCTCTGCTGGACCATACATAATGGCTATCACCATTGTTTACGACAGTCCACAGGGATCTAGCTCCTCTTCTGCAGCTGTAGGGAATGCCAACTTACTGATATGACATAGGTTACTTAACCATTCCTTTACTGATGTGACCTTAGCGGAGTCACTTTTACAATAAAGCAGTATTACACTTGTGCACATATATCCTTGTACGCTTCGAGTGTAATGGCTTCTCGGAAGTAGAGGTTTGGGGTGAAAGGGTAGGTACACTTGAAATGTTGATAGCTACTGTGGAATGGTTTGACTAACTTACATTTCACTTTTTTTTTTTTTTTTTTTTTGGTTGGTTCCCTGAGCGGGGACGGAAGCCAGGCTGCAGCGATGAGAGCGCCAAAGCCTAGCCACTACTCCATCAGGGAACCCCTGCTAACTTACACTTCCGATAGTAAAGTTCAGCTATTCATTCTGACCCTCTCTCTTTAATTTTTTTTATAGACTCCTAAATTTAGGAAAAGATCTCAGAAAACAAGCCCCTCAATTTGTATTGAGAAAAGCAAAGGTTCAGAGAAAAGTTATGGGTCCAAGATCCCAAAGCCCCTGACAAGATAACTGGCCAAGCTGGTGTTCCATGAACAGTGCAGATTGCCAAAAGCCAGGTGGCAACATGAGTTAACTGACTTCAAACATATTTGAGCTACCAACTAGAGCTACCAACAAGTAGGAAAGGGGGACTAGCTGTCACCTCCTTTCCCTTGCGTACCCTCAGCAAGAAAAGGAAAAAAGGCAGTAAATTCCTAACAGATATAATAGCAAGAGCGAGCAAAGGAGGAGGACTGTCAAACAAGGTGGAGTAACGGGCACCAGGGCTGAAGGTATCGTAAGTTCAGCTGCACGAAGTGAGCAAGTGTGGTGGAAAAGACTCTGACACGGGATGACCTTAGCAAAAAACCTTCCACAGCCTCAGTGGGTTGTATGAAAAGTTTCTTGGTTCTAAATATCTCCATGTGGCATCCAAAATGAATGCCAGTACTGAAACCAAATTCTGAAGAGAAATATCAGAAAAGAACTAACATCCCACAATGAAGAAACATCTTCAAAGAAGATGTTGTTATAAAAATACCACAAAAGTACTTTCCAACAAATTCCAGACCTAAAAGTAAAGCTTTAAAATGAAGCTCCAAGCACAGAAGTCTTGAATCCTTTGCTCTGTGCCTGGAGAGGCCCCTTTAGAGGAAGGCACTTCTGACCAGATAACACCGTCTTTATTCAACCAGACCGATGGGGCACAGCAATAAGAAAGGAAGGTGACAACTGTACCTTTTGAAATTAGGATGGTCTAGAGCAAGGGTCAGCATATTTTTTCTATAAAGGGTCAGAGAGCAAATGCCTCAGGTTTTGCAGGCCATACTGCCTCTGTTGCAACTCTGCTGTTATAGTATAAAAATACACCCACAGACTATAATATAACTGAATAAGCATGGCTGTATTCCAATACAACTTTATGGATACTGAAATATGAATTTCACATAATTTTCATGAAAGATTATTCTTGTTTTGATTTTTTTCCCAACCATTTAAAAATGTAAAACCATTCTGAGCTCATCATCTCTACATAAACCATCCTTAGTTCATAGTCTGCACATGGCCCAGATTTAGCTGGTGGGCCATCATTTGCAGACCACTAGTACTGAGAGCATTTAATTCTCAATTGAACTGAACTTGAATGTTGAAGGAAAGATGGCAACATCTGAGCCTGGCTCCTAGGATAGTTAAGTTAGAAGGCAGAAAGGGAGAAATGCATTGTTCTTAAAGAATTGTAGATTATTTACCTTAAATCTCTTCTCTTGTTGAATTCCTCTGGTGGTACTGTCCAGGGCAAGCCTTGAGGGAGACATTCTAGAACTTCTGAAGAGAAATCAGAGAAATCCACACCATACTCTGTTAGTATTCCTTCTGTTTCAGGCTCAATTTCACCAGCCTGCCCAAGACTCTTAGCAAGCTGCCTGTGGATGGGACAGAGAGAAACCACCATGTTAGTGAATGAACAGAAGATAGGTACCCATTTCCTCTGTAAAACTGAGGGCAATAGGAAAGTCCTAAAAGCCTCCTGCCCTTCCCCCAGCAGGAACACTGTTACCAGTGAATGGGGGGCCAAGCAGATGAGCCAACGATACTCTTGTCCTGTTAAATCCACGACTATGGTGTAATGTTATCTTTCTTTAGGAATTCTGACCTGGGGAGTGGGGCCAGACAGCTTTCTTAGGACTTCTGCAATTGTTTTTCATGGAAAAGTCAAACTGGTATTGTTAAAAGCCTTTGTCAATTCTTTCTCTTGCATACACCTTTAGAGATAATTCTCACCAACCCAGTTTTCTGTTAAATCATCGGTTTCACAGAGCCTATAACTTAAGTCATGCTCACTAGATTAGATCTGATGTTTATATTTACTTCATAATTCTACATTTTTACCTTAATATATTAAAATATTTTATCTGAACACAAAAGTAATATATGTTCACTGTAGAGAAGTTAGTTTAGAAAATACAGAAAAGCATCTATAATCCAATCACCTGGTAAACAATTATTCACATTTTAAGGTACTGGTCCATCAAAAGTAAAAATGCATTTAATAGGATAGTCGTGACATTACGAGTAGGGTTCCACCTTTTAGAGGGCAGATCTCACCCTTTATCTGTAGGTCATCTATGCCTATATCAAAAATTAATACCTCTCCATTCTCATGAGTATTAGCATGCCACATACAGACCACAAGTGTAAAGTTATGTGTGAATATAGACAACCAATAGAAAATGTGATATGTGAAGCAGCTGCCTTTGTAGCAGGTGCTTGGGAGACCAAAGATGGTCACCTCCTCCCTTGTACTTGTCCACCATGGTGATCTAGGAATCCACTCTCAGTTCTTTCTGTAAGGAGTTCGGATCTAGCACCATGGACTTCTCCGGGCCATTCAACTTCTTTGAAGAAGATTCTGTTTCTTGCATAAGGGTAGATGCCTGGCTGCCAGAGTTCTTAGGTACATAGTGGTGGATGGGGTGGGGGTTATGGTTGCCTCACATGCTGACTTTTAACAAATTCCTATTTTCAGTCTTGCTACTGGAACACAGCAGTAGTAGCAGCAGGGCTGGCCCCATTTCTCACACACCAGCCAAGAGAGATGAGCCCACAGTTGACACATATACCTGTCCACCAGCAGAGGTCCTATCTAGGTAGCCCATAAGTTGACCTGCGGGTTGCTCACATACAATGCAGGCTCAGACCAGTGTCTTCTCCTCAAACTTAGGTGGTGATCTCCCAGAAAGCACACCAAAAACCCAAAGACAGCAAAAATACAAGGGAAAAAATAACAGAAAGCTATCTGGAAGATCCACAAATATTTGGAAATTGACAACCATGGGTTAAAGAATAAAAAGAGAATTAGAAAATATTTTGAACTGAATGAAACACAACATGTCAATATTTGTGAGAAGCAGCTACATCAATTCTTTAAGGGAAATTTATAGCATGAAATGCTTATATGAGCAAAGAAGAAACGTGTCATGTCAATGATCTAAGCTTCTACCTAAACAAACTGAAAAAAGAAAAGCAAATTAGATCCCAGGTAAGGAGGAGGAGGAAAATAATAAAGAAACAAAAATCAATGGATAGAAAATGAACAAAAACAAACGAGCAAAAACCCAATAAACTCCAAAGCTGATTCTTTCAAAAGAGAATAAAATAGAAAAGTTTCTGGTGAGGCTGATTAAGAAAATAAGGAGAGAAAGACACAAATTACCAATATTAGGAATGAGAAAGGAAACATCATTTTAGATCCTGTAAGTATTTTACAAGAATATCAAGGGAATTATGAATGCCTTTAAACCAATAAATTCAACATCTTTGAGCTGTGCACATGGTCTGGGAACCAAGAGCACAAGGGAGGAAGGGGGCCTTTCAATATCACACTTAAGACCCACTCACAATAATACTCACCTTTATAACTGAGAGGTTTTAGTACCTCTGGGGACAAGTGTTATGATACTTCTGAATTGGAAGCTAAGACTTCAAGAATCCTGACTGATATAATGAGGCAAAATATATCACTTCTTTCCTGAAAAAACATTTGCATTCAAGTCAGCTGAGTGATTACTCAGAAATAAGGATTCAAGAATGACAAGTATGCATTAATATGAAGAGGTTAATCATTTATTATGTTGAGACATATGTAACTGCCAATATATCTGACCATTTTTTACCTATAACACACAATTTTACATGAGTCTACCCTATAGTATTCAAAAATCACATAAAATAATTAACCATATATGTACTCAGATAGCATAGATAGTTTTTGGAGATGTATAAACAATAAAATAGATCACATAGAAGTTATTAGAGAATTAGACTAAGATGAAAAGAAACACATTCTAGTAAGGGGTGGGAGTCTCAGTAACAGTCTTTGAGGCAGACTTAAAACACAGGGGCACCCTACTCTTACTTGGTGGTTGGAGTGGCCAAAAATTGTTGTTATGCCCGAAGTGGAAAAGGACCTAAACACGTGAACAAAAAGCATTTTATAATATCTAACTTTTAAAATATAAGACTAAAATCCAGGAAGAAATCATTATTTAAAAATGGGGTGGGGGTGGAGGGGATCCATCCTAGGTATTCTGTTTTAAAAAGTGCTGTATGTACAAAGGAAGAAAAGAACAAGCCACAGAAGTGGCAGAAGGATAAAACATACGAGGGCTGTCCGGAAAGTATCCAGCCTTGTAATATGAAAAACAGAGGCATTTATGGCTGGATTTTTTTCAGACACATACTCTGTAAGTATGTGGTCACAGAAATGATGATGGCTAAGACTCAAAAACTGGTGAAAATATCACCACTACAAGGGAAGAGCTCAAAGCAAAGACGCAAGTGCATAAGAAATAAATTTCACAAAAGAAAATAAAAACTAGTATTTTAGACCTAAAAGATGAAAAGAAAAATAAAATTATCACAGAAATAAAGTTCATACAGGAAGTAACTAATGAAGAACTGACACTATTTGAAAAAATACGGAGCACAGAGAAAAAGCTTGAGAGAAGCTGAGGAAATTGAAATTGGAAAAGTACAAAGAGTTAAAAAAAAAAAGATGACAGAGAAAACATATGAAAGGCAGATGAAGGAGATCCAATGTTGCCATAACTGGTATTCCTAAAGGAAGGAAACAGATACATGGAAAACATTTTCAAAGGTATCATTGGAGTTCCCTGGTGGTGTAGCGGCTAAGGCTTCGGTGCTGTCAATGCTGCGGCCTGGGTTTGATTCCCAGTCAGGGAACTACCCACATAACAAAAAACAAAAAGATATCATTAGGTCAACTTCCCTGAAATACAAGAAATTTTATGGACAGAAAAGATATACCACGTCTCAGGAAAAACTAAAGCAGAAAATCACCAATGAAACATGCTCTAGTGAAGTTACTGGATTTCAAAGGTGAAAATTTTTAAATGCAAGAACTCAGGGAATATAGTTCTCACAAACCCTTGCTGAGAAGCTACTAAAGAACTATGGCCTGCCAAGAGATGGAGAAGCTTCTCTAAAAACAAGCCTCGTGCCGAGTACTGGATCCACTTCCGTGGGCTGGGAAGGCGAATAGGAAGGACGCAGTGAGCAGGTAAAGACAGTCCTAATACTAATTGCCAGAACAAGTCATACCTGTCACTGGATCTTTACTGAAATCAAAAGAAAAAGAAATTTGTCCTCCATTTTCTTTAATTTTATTGGTGCTTTGTGTTCTGGAAAAATTTTTTCAACAGGTTATATTCTGAGTCCAAAGAAGCTTGATTTGCTTACTGAAATTATAACATGTCTCAAAAAGACAAAAATTATATCTTGGTTATGGCTTCCAAATGTGATCAATGACTCCAAGTTTCTATTAGTAGTAATTAACATTTATTTTACTAAGTTCCAGAGAACATTTCTCAAGTTCCTTATTTAAATAAATTAATTACAGATTTTCATCAGAGATACGCTTGATAGCATCACAGATGGGGCAGCTCACAGGAGATAAAACTCTAACAGGTCAATGTGCTGAAAAAGCTTGTGCATTTGGGCCTTAGATGCCCCATGCTGTCTACTTATAAATTCTGCTGTCACCCTAAAAATGAGAACACCCAAAGCAGAATCTACTAGGGAACTGACTTAAATATTGTATACTTGTTTTGTTTTGTTTTTAATTTACTTTTTTTTTTTTTTAATGTGGGTAGTTCCCTGGCTGGGAATCGAACCCAGGCTACAGCGTTGACAGTGCTGAAGCCTTAAGCCACTACACTACCAGGGAACTCCCTGTATTTGTTTTAAAGAAGGGTTTGTTTTCAGAATTTAATTTCAGTGTAAATTTTATTTTAAATGAATACTGAAAGTAACTTTCCCTTTTATAGTTCAAATATTACAGCTTTCGAATTAGTGTCAGTCTTCCAGTCACTGTCTAAAAGGATGGCAACTGCTTTAGGACAGCTCTGATTCAATGCCGCATTGAAATGTCTGGCCCATTTCAGCCTACTGTACATTGAAATAAGCCCTTCAACAATAACTTAGAAACTTTCACAACTAAGAGGACCCCAAGGAGACATGACAACTAAATGTAATGCACAGGTATCCTGGATGAGACCCTGGAATAGAAAAAGGACATTCGATATTTTAAAAACCAAGGATTTCTGAATAAAAGTATGGACTTCAGTTTAAAAACAGCATATCAGTATTGGTTCATTAATTGTAATAAATGTACCATACTAATATGTTTTGTTTGTTTGTTTGTTTTGGGGGAGGTTTTTGTTTGTTTTTTTGGGGTGGTTCCCTGACTGGGAATCCGAACCCAGGCGTGGGTTGAGAGCACCAAAGCCTAGCCACTACACAACCAGGGAACCCCTTAATATGTTAATTACAGGTGAAACTAAGTACAGAGGTACATGAGAACTTTTTGTACTATCTTAACAATTTTTTTGTAAATCTAAAACTGTTCTAAAAAATAAAGTTTATTTAAAAAAAAACTGAGACAAAAAAGTAAATTTTTTTACAGGTAAAAGATAAACTAAATCATAGTATATTCATTCAATTGATACTAAACATTTTAGAAAAATAATTTTGAAGATAAAGCAACATAAAAATGACTATGACATAAAATAAATAAAATGTATATAAGTATAGTATAATTTAATTATGTAAAAACATGAAAGGGAATACCTAAAAGTGGAGTTAATTATTTTAGAGAGGGAAGATTATGAATGATTTTTTTCTCTATTTTCTAAATGTCCTTTAATATTATAACATTGTATTTTTAATTTTAAAAAATTATAGAAACATTTATTATAATCTAATAAAAACTGGCATCCAGTATTGGTTGCCTACCCAACATGCATTCCCCTTTTCCTTCTTACTAAGTGAAATCTACTCTTCTTTTCATCTCATCTTCAGCATGAGAAGCAGATCTTCATTATCCTAATAAAATCAGGGCACGACTCCCCTGGAGACTATAATCAATATTGTGGTGGGCAGAGAGGATTTCCCCCTTCCTTGCTGGATGTGATGAAGACAGCGTGTAGCCTGACCGTATTGGCAGCTGTTTTTCCCAGCTATAGAGAATGCACTACTAGATCACTGAAGGGCACAAGGACAGCCTGATAACCTCAAGACACTGACTATATTGGCCCGAGCCCGCATAACCTCTGGATTTCCACTTATGTGAGATAATATATTCCCTTATCCTTTAAGTCAATTTGGGTCAGGGTTTTCTGCTACTTGGTGCTAAAAGCATCCTAACAAATATAAAATATTTTAAAATATCTTACATGAGAAACAAACTTCCCTTTCCCTCCCTTCACTCTGCAACAGAAAACGAAAAGGCTCTTAATACCAAAAACGAAATCTCAGGACTGTTGACATCATATATTTTGTAGGTCTTCACCACACGCAGTACTGCTAGTTCTAGAGCATAAGAATTCTATGAATGGCTGCTTTCTTAAGCAATATATTTGTATCTTAAAGACACTCCGTGTAAGACTTCCATGTCAAACTGTAGACCCGCAAAACATAAACCAAGTTCATTTCACCTTCGTGGAATATAGCAGCAAGGCCAGGAAGCCATCCCTGCCCCTCAAAGCAGCTCTCTCTCCTCAGTGCTATTCCACCTCCTTTCCGGCGCCCGCCACTTCCTAGCTGTGTCACAGTGCTTTAGGTACACCCCTCCTTTAGCAACAGATGAGGAGGACCATCCTAAAGAGGATAGACATTTCTTTATTTCTGTACTTTACAATGATGCTTGTTCATCTTAGGTATCCAAAACATGATGGTTGAGTGAATAAATGAATAAACAAGTTAATACTTTTATGCCTAGAAAAGAGGCATAGTATTTCTCCTTGAAACTCTGAAGGAAAACTAAGAAAACTGAAGATAGTAAAACCCAAAGGCATGTATTTAAGTAAACTCTTGAGTCCTTTAATAACCAGCAGCCATATGAGCAAAATTATTAATATTAACATATCAAAAAATCAGGAGGAGGGAAAAAAAATGGCTGCTACTACTGCTTTCTTTCAAAATTGAACTTTCATCATTTATTGATGTGAAAAATATCTCCTTCCCAAGTATGAGTTGCCAGTTCAGAAACATAAAGGAAAAAAAATGTTATAGGGATGAGAATAGAATTTAAAAAGTTATCATGCACCAATGATGTGATTACCTACATAGAAAGTCCAAAGGAAACAACAGTATGTCAAAAGTATTAAAATTACTAAGAAGATATAGGATTAATATACAAAAATTATTTGTAATTGTATACACCAGCATTAAAAAGTTAGAAAATGCAACTTAAAATCTTGTTCTTCAGAAATTAACATTAAAAACATGAAAAGACAACTCATAAACTGAGAAGGTATTTTCCACATAGTAACTGCTAAAAAGTTTACTTTCTAGAATAGAAGTTTAATCAGAAACAGAGAATTGCATAGTCTCCAAATGTCTATCCCAAAATATAGCATAGTAATTACAAGGGGAAAATAGTAAGTTAGAAATCTTGGCAGATTCTGACTTAGCCAAGTAATACCTACTGACATCAGGTAATGCATTATCACCTCTGTGGTATCCTTCCCAATGATGCATAATCTCAATCTAAACAAAAAAAAATTAGACAAACCCAAACATTGTACAAAATCACTGACCAGTACTCTTCAAAATATCAAGGTCATGAAAGACAAGGCTGCGACACTGTCAAAAACTGAAAAAACTAGAGCCATACCACCCCTAATTACATTAGGATCCTGGACCAGATTCTCGAAAAGAAAAATGGTGTTAGTAAAAAGAACTGATAAGATCTGAATAAGTCCTATATTTTATTTAATAGTATTGTACCAAGGTTAATTTCTTAGTTTTGATAAATATTCGATGGTAATGTAAAATGTTAACATAAGGAGAGGTAAAGGGTATGCAGGAACTTGGACCATTTTTGCAATTTCCATAAACCTAAATTATCTAAACAAAAAATTAACTGTGAAAAAAATAAGAACACTATGACATTTTCTAGAAGAGGAAACATAAATGACCATAAATATCATGAAAAGATGCTTAATCTCATTAGTAATTAGAAAAATATAAATTAAAATCATAATGAGACACCATTTTATACCCACTTGACAGGCAAAAATTGAAGACTCTGACAATATCAAGTGCTGATAAGAATATGAAGCAATGGAAACTCCTACATACTGCAAGTAGGACTAAAGATGGGTACAGTCATTTTGGAAAATCGTTTGGCTATAAAATTGTGAATTTAAACATGCACATCTGTATGATGCAGTAATTCTACCCTTAAGCAGTCTAGGGAAACTTTAGTAAGCACTGGAACGTCTAAAAAGACATTGTTTACGATGGCAAAAAGCACAGTTCAATCCAAATATCCATTGCTAGATAAATAAATTATGGTATGTTTTAGAAAATAGAAATATTATAAGTTAAAATGAATATATAGGTATACCTTAGAAACATAATGTTAAGTGAAAAAGAAAGTCACAGAAGAATATATGTAATATGGTATTGTGTATAAGGTTCAAAACCAAGCAAAACTAACACTTTTAAGGACATAAATATGGGTAAATTAAAAAGAAAAGCACATTGAGACAGTGGTTACCTCTCAGGAAACATTTAGGGAGTAGGACAGAAAGGAACACACAGGGAGCTTCAATGGTATCATGATATACGAGAGCTGTCCGGAAAGTGTCCAGCCTTGTAACTTAAAACAAAGAAGCACTTATGGCTGGATTTTTTCCAGACAGTCCTCATATTTCTTAATCTGGGTGGTGAGTTCGTGGGTTGGTTTTAATGTTAGAATTCAAAAATTACGTTAAGTGTTGCATATATTTTTTATCTGTAAAATATACTTTGCAATTAATGTTAATAAATAATTCTAAAACATTTTAAGCAAATATATACCAAAATCTTAATAGTGACTACTTCAGGGGTGTGAAATCGTGAGAATTTTTCACTTTTTATAGTATATATTTTATATAATTTTAGTAATAAATACATAATATGTATGTATTAGGAAAAAATTAAAATTATATTTTTTCTTAATTTTGATAGTGCAATAATAAATAGTTCTGAGAAAGAATGCTTTCCTCATTAGAGTGATTTATAATCATCACCACCTCAGATTTTCTCACTCACCAGAGTTCTTCCTCAACTACGGTTCCTGTTGGATGTCAATAACACTACAGGGTCCCACTGTAAAGTTGATCAGGATGGTGCTGAAACGACATTCCCAACTTTTGACAGGTCATGGGAGAAGTTGTATGAGTGTGTGTAAACATTCTATAGAAATAAGCATTGGGGCCACTGTTCCAGGAGATGTGCAAATAAAAACATTACTGAAGGAAGGGACCAGTTACAGAGACAAGAAAGTCCTTCAAATTGGCCTGTTTGCCTTAAAAAAACAAAACAAAACAAAACAAAAAACAGAACAGAACACTTAACAGCCAAAATTAGTGCTATAAGCCTTTCATCCTCCTTTCTCTACCACATACCCTGGAAAGTTTTGCCTTAAAACGAGGCTATCAGCAGGGAAGACAGTCATACATTCTTGTAGTGTTATCACTGTCATTAATGCTCGTAAATAAATGCTCTCATGTATACTGGTCCATGTTGAAAACTCCACGCAAACAGATACAATGATATCAGACCCCTGAGAACCTCCAAATGCAGAGCTATCAAATATCAGCTGGGGTCCAGAACTCCAGTAACAACACACAGTGAAAACAAAGTGTGGCAAATACACAATGTCTTTGGTTGTATATTTTGCATACTATTTTCTATAATCAGAAAGAGAAAACATGCCATTTTCCCTTTTTATGGTTCAGTGTTACAACACAGCAAAAGGCAGCAAATAAGGAAGGGGGACTTTAGTGGGCAGATCAATGAAAACAGATTACAGAATGTGGAAATGAAACAAGGCTCAACAATAGGGAATGATTTTAGGGGAGGCTCTGAAGCTTGAGTGAAGAGCTTAATGTCAATGTGAAGGGAGAAAAACGGAGGCTGAAAGCACTTAAGGATATAAGAGAAGCTGTTGGCAGTAAAGTTCTCTAATATTTCAGTATTTTCAAGAGGACGCAACAGAAGTTGTGGATGAAGCTAACAACCATGAAAACCATGTTAATGCTTGCACACGGTGTGAGGAAAAGAACAATCTGGTAACCAAAGCTTCAATCAGCCGGTTCACCTCCCTCCATTCTTCCTACCTTTGCTCTGCTTTGGCCAGGATGCTCTCCATGTGGAAGACATAGCTTTTTCCAAAGCTGCTTCCTAAGGGCCACCAGGTGGAGCTCAACAGTCACAAAAAAGAGCCCCCTCCTCAGCCTGATTTACTTTTTGTCTACCAGCCAGCTAGAAGCCATACCCCCTGAAAAGGACTCAGAAAGCTTAAGTCTGGTAATTCAAGTTCACTGGATTACATAACTCAGCCCCTTCTTCAGAAGGGTCTTCAAATAAGGAACATAACTCTGAAAAGGTAAAACACGCCTTGAGCACCGTGAGAAAAACTACATAGAGCTCCTTTTCAATTCACTAATCTTGTAGGCTATGCCTCAACAAAACAAATTTCTTCTGTTTGTCTTTTCTACCAAACTAATTACTCTTTCATTTTCCTACTAAATACAAACTTAATTTAATGGAGTTTTCAACATGGACCAATTTCTCCCAATGCATAAGAAATTCCGTATCTACCCAAACTGAATGGAATAGTGAAAGTATTTGCTTCCTTCCTGTCAGTGAACAAATATTTCTGATTGTCTACTAACTGACACCTTATGGGTACAAAGTTGAGAGATGAAGATATCAGAACAGACGCCCTGCCCTCCACCAACCACTTCAATCAGAACTTCCCTTCCTCTCCTTTCACCTCGCCCAGTTGCTCTCTCCAATGGAACCTACTGTCCTTCACTTTCATTAAAAGGAGTAGGACTGCAACCCATTGTCTATTTCTCATTTCAGCAGCCTCCCGTTCAGCCTAGACAATGCTATGTTCAACCCCAAATTTCTCAATCCTGCCATACACGCAACATGCACTGACTTCCTCATCTCCCCTCCTCCTCAGCCCTTAAAGCTACCCAAGTTTCCTAGAGAAAATAACATAAATATGTCAATTTGCTCTAGGTTGGTTTGCATTGTCAGTTAGTCTTCAGTGTTGCCAAGAAACACTATTATGTTCCTCACAGTAGCTGCTGTAAAACTTTTCCATTTTCTTCAAGATTTATCCTTAAATATTCAAGAAGGTAAAACCATGACAAATCTGGGGAAAAGTGACCATGATGTCTCCATGCTCATGACATCTCAGAAGGGAAGGCTGGGACTGTAGCAGACTTCCCAGAGGTCTGAGAAAATACAGGCATGAATTCCGCTGTAAGAGTTTCTAAAAGGAAAGATGATTTAAGAGGGTTGAGAAGCTCTTAAAACTGTAAATCTGATTATATAATTATAAATCGTTCCAGGAGGAAGTCAATGTGGTTTTTAAATATCCTGGACACAAGCCCAGTATTAAATATTAAAAGTACTAAATACGTTGTGATGCATAAAAAGCAGTGATCCCTAAAAGCTAGCAAGAGTTCACTAAGAACAGATTACCTTTAAGTTTTTGATAATATTATAGAACTGAGATTCATGAGAACATGGTAGATGTGATGCATACAGGAGAACAAGGCTCAACTGAAATCTTCCATGAAAATTCTAATAAGACGAAAAGTAACTCTAACAACTGGAGGTTTCCTGTATTGTAATAATCTTGGGGGTCCCCTTAAGAAAAGGCACCAAAGTGCCACTGGGGGTACCAGAGAACCCATGCTTACACCAAGGGAATGACCAAAATTGATGGCCTCTTTAAGGTTTGTTCCAAAGCTATGAGATTAGATATTTTATTAATGTGTACACTCTATTTAATCTTTTTGTTAAAGATTCTAAATTTGGGTTCTCCACCTGAGTTTATATGCTGGCTATATGCTATTATCAAGTGCTGACCCTGCAATCCGAGAGAACCTTGGTTCTCATCATCTTCTGTTCCAAATGCCTTTTCCTGTGTTTTCCAGCTTGATTAATGGTACAACATCTTCCTCATTAACCTGGCTGAAGAATCGGGGTCATCAAATCATTTTCATCTAGCCACCTGATCAGCAAGCAAATGTTCATTGAGTATCCTTATACTAAAGAAGCTCATGGCCAAGTAAATAACTGATACTTTATGTAAATAATTCTAATACAACAGGTAAGAGCTACAATAACGGTATTATTAGAAACTATGGAACACCCAGGAGGGAGGACACACAGTTAGGGAACGTTTTTCAAGTGGACAACTAACTTAAATTTAAAAGTTGAGTGTTTCATTAAACAAACTGCAGGGAGAGGAGAAAGCCACTGCTGGGAAAGGAAGTGCAGTGTGCAAAAGTTTGGAGCTAATAACAAACTCAGTCAGCTTGGGAAACGGCAAGGGGCTGAGGTTGCTCTCCGAGAATCACGGTAAAATGCCATCATCATCATCTACCCAGTCACCCAAGTCAGCAGCCTGAAAGTTCATCCAAGATTCTGTCCTCCTTCATGCCCCATTTCTAATCAGTCATCATGCCTGGGAGAAATGACCTTCTTCATCTCCCCGGAATCTTTTCATCCTTTTGTTTCCTTCACTGCAACCCCTGTACTTGAGGTTCTCTCATCTCCTCAACAGCCTATTATGCAATAGCCTATTATGACTACCTGCTTCCAGTCATGTCCCTTCCCAACCACTCTGGACTCTCTGTGAGAGTGATCTTTTAGCAAAGAGCCTTCTATTTTCCAAGAAACAGTCCTGGATTTCCTCTTTCATGCACCTCTTCTAAACTTCCAGAAAATTGTTTTGTTCCTCTGGAAGAACTTACAGCATTCTGTTTTACAGCATACGATAGCTCCTGCCTAGAGACTTTTTAAAAGTCCCACAGTCCCTGCTAATTGGACAGTTAACCCTACCTCTGGTTAAAACTACTGACCATGGCAAATAACTGTCTCAAGCTACACTGATAAGATTTCTCACCCTAGAAATTCTGTATTGTGATCTAGACTTCTGGATGTGCTGCAGAGGACCAGCAGTGCCATTTGGGGGCCATGTGTGCTATTGAGCAGGTAAGTGGCTACTGCGCAGAGAGAAGAGGAATACCAAAGCTCATGTGCAGAAAAAAATATCACGTGGTGGTTGGACTGGTCAGGGTGGTGAAGAGAGAAGCTGGGATTCCTTTGTCTCCCTGTTAGTTCTATGTTCCTCATGAGACCTACCCGCACTTTGGGACCTGAGTTTTAGAAGAACTATGTTTCTTATATTAATCAACACTTTTATTTAAATCAGCTCAAGTCAGATTCTATTTCTTAGAATCAAATTAATCTTGGGACGTTATATATACAAATCATTCTGCATTAGGCTATACTTTCTTTGAATAAAGAAACTATAGCTTGTTTACCTTTCTATTTCTCACATGTATAGCACAGTGACTTATACATAGTTGATCAACGCCTGTCTGTGAACTGAATTTAATGATAGAAGATGTAAATGACTTTGGACTTGAATTAGTAGCAATTAGATAGACAGAAGAAGTTTGGTACTTTTAAGGGTAGAGTGTAGGGGCAGGAAGGAAGCCTTTTTGGCTAAACTCAGTTTTTAGGCATAGTTTCTGCAGAAGCCAACCATATACATTCACACCCATAACAAGTACTACCTTCATGTTCTGGTCAAAACCTGGCAAAAGTGAGAGGAACCCCAGGCAGTCACAGCACAGCATGTTCTGATTGGGAAACAGTGACCTCAGTTCCTAAAGATCAGTAACTGATAGCCAGAACCAAATGGCAAGGCGACCACCAACATGCTCAACAGCTGCAGCCCGCACCCCTCATAAGACGACATCATCTGAGAACTTCATTAGGAAAACCTGCCAGATTTTATTTCTTGAGACAAACTTTCTCTTTTTCACAAACATTTTAAAAGGCATATTTCCTTAAAAGATAATTTTAATGTTTTTATATTAAGGTAGAAAAATGGTTAGCACAGTTTTCCATCTACTTAGAGAATATTAAAAAATTTTTACTTTGAAAGTATGTAATTCTTACATGTTATTGTTTTTAAATATTCTTTCTTTAGATTCAGCAAATGTCCTACTGGTTCAAAAGCTGGTTCCTTTTTTCAATTATTACTGTACTTGACCCACAAGAAAAATTCTTGATGAAGTCATGGCTCAGCTGTGAAAAAGGAACCTGCAAGGCCATTTGAGCAATAAGAGAGACTCACACCCTGAAGATTTCCTGACTACACCCTTACAAGTTGAAAACTAAGGAAGTAGTCCAATCGCACCTACACAATAGGACACAACAGAAAGGCTGATAAAAGACAGGCTGGATTTCCTGCAATGTTGTGAAAGTCTTCCCTTGTCATTGCCAAGCAAACTGGTGGGCACAATCAACAGAGGCCAGGTGGCACAGCCATTATCAGGCCTTTTGAGTTGATGGTGAGAAACTGGCAGGCATCTGAGAAGGACCATTTAAGGATCAAGGGAATGACGTCATTTTTGGATAATGAATTAAGCTTAAAAATGATGACAATGCAATCACAGCACTTGGGAAGGAAAAAGAAAATGCAAGTTCTCCTGAGGGGCTCTGTGACCTTGTAAACCACACTGATCTTCAAATCACTGAAAGTGTGGCAGAGGGTACTGTTTTTTAAATCACATTAGGTGTGACATACAAATCTAATCTGACTCACTTCACTAGGTATAAGAGGCCAAGCATAGAAAAGCCCTGAGAAAAGCAGCACACTGTGGCCATCAATTCAGTGTTGGCACTCATAACCACAGAACACTCCCCTGAGGGTCCATCCCGCACAAGCTAGATGCTTGTTGCAAGTCACCAAACTGGGCTAAAAGTGTCAGAACAAACTTTTCTAGCTTGTATGCCTTTATTTTCATTCCATGTGAAGCATAGACCAGACTCCATCAATAATAAAGAGCTAAAGATTTAGCTAAAACAATATTGAAACAATATTTCAAAATGAGTATCAATTGTAAGAAGAAAATAGGGCATAGCACTTGATCAAACAGCTGGGTCCAGCAGTTTCTTCAGATCAAAATAAAGTGGCTATCCAGGCTGCTCTGTGACTATACAGTCTGTACCTAAGTAAGACTAGTTTCTGACAGCTTCCATAAAAACATAGTACCCTTTCCCTGTTTGCAATACAGTAATTCAGTTTTTAATGCCGTAAGTGAAACCTCTGAAGATCAGTACCAAAAAAACACATCATTCCAACATACCTTCATATTCTCTGAACATGCCTGGAATTTTGCATATTTTAATACAAGTATCTGAAAGGAAGGGCCTGATTGTTTGATGTGATGAATGCTTTACAGTTCACAAGTATAAATGGGATTTGTGACATAACAGGAAATAAGTGTAGGCTCAGAATGTGCTTGTTACAGTTTATATCAAAAAATAAAAAAGGTAAATGCCTGCCAATTCAAGGAACCTAAAGATGACCAGTTGAGATGATAGCTAAGGGCAATTTCTTAAGATCCAGGTCCAAACTGTATCAAGTACTCATGCTTTAATAAAGAAATAATAATAATAACAAAAAAATAACTTGACCTAAAGGCCTCCTAAATCAAGTTCTGTCTTATATCTGTGCTTTTTCTTCCCAAGATCACCTACCCCAGGGCAAAATTGCTGTCCTCCTTCCAGTCCACGATGCGGCAGATGAATAGTGTGCTGGCATAATCTTTAGGCCGGGTCACAAAGTCCTGGGGACAGTCCTTGAGAGGCACATATATTCTAGGCACTCGGTGGTCCGAGGGAGAAAACAGGGCATATTTCCTGAACAGGTCACTGTTCTTATCAGCCAGGAGTTTGAGGAAGCCTGTCGCTGCTCGGGAATGCTTCTTCTCCACGATGTAAACCACCTACAAACACCAGAGATACAGTCAGCGCCGCTTCTCCACAGGACTGGACAGCAGCTGGAAGAAGTCAGCAGGAGACTGTTCGGTCAACTCGCCCGGTCCTGCACTTTCTCTAGGTCAGACTAAGTGGCTCTCAGTGAAGCTTGGTGACTAAGTACTCTATTTTCAGTGGTGGTGGTGGTGGTGGTGGTGGTGGTGGTGGAGGGTTGTGAAGTTCCCTGCTGCTACATTGTTCCTCTAGTCCTCGTGTTCCTAACTAGCTTGCCTTCCTCTTTTCATCTTTCAGAATGCTCCTTTGGTTGTCTCCTGGTATTTTCCAGGGTTCATAGCTGTACTTAGTGAGGAAGAGCAAGGAGAAATGTCATCTTGTCTGAACCAGAAGTCCTTGCTTCTCGTTTAAATATGTGACAGCATGAAAAGTGGATAAAACAGCTTGACGTTACTTGGGATTCATACATTAGTTATCATACAAATGACTTTACCACAGCTTAAGTTTCACATACAAGTGCTGTTTTGCCTTGTAAGTTTAATTTAAATTCATTAAGAAACTATAAAAACAAAAAATAAAAAAACAAAAACAAAAACAAAACACACAGCCAGAGAGAGGACACCATTGGGAGGCAGCAGCAAATCACAGAACACAAGTTCCATCTAGAGAGGGTTGCCTCTACTCAGCTCAGATTAAAGTCATTTAAGAATGTGGCCCAGTATTGTTGGATGTTTTGTTTTATCAGGAAAAGTCAGAAGTCTAATTTTTTTATGTGAACACACCCATTTTTTTAATGTAGCTACGAAGTCAAAATTTTAAAATATTGCACAAGTCAAACAAAACACAAGTTTGTGACCCAGATCTAGCCCACAGGTTCTCCATTCAATGTAATCTTCCATACCTAGCATGTCACCTGGTATATGGTTAGTATTTGAGATGCTTGTTAAAATAAAAAACTAGATAACTGGAAGGGCCGTTGGGGGTAACATATATACAACATAATTGAGAAATTCCGGTGGCGCTATGCAGGAGCTACTCTCCGAACCAACTTGCTCGAGTGAGTGGGAACACTGCACTCGAGGTTAAAGATGCTGCCCAGGCCTCTGGGAGCGGAACCCCCTTGACATGATGCCACTTTATTGCCCATGCACCTCTTCTTCCAACACAAGCTATTGAGCTAGATCAGCTGTGTTTGAGCCCATATCTGAATGTACCACTAGAATGTATAAATAAAAAATAAAACTGAATTATACAAAACAACAAAAACAGCATACCAAAGTAATTGCTTTTGTTTCTATGATAACTAAATATTTCTAAAAAAGACTTCTTAAAAGCTTACTTTTGAATTAGATATAGGCATGACAACAATAAAAAAAAAACACTGTAGCAAAAAGCTATATATAAAAATCTAGGAGTCTACATTCATATTGCTTCACCAGTACCTAAATTCTCACCCTACTTTCAATAGCCCAACTAGAAATCACAAATATCACATTACAAGTGTGGTGAAGCAGAAAAAGATAATGCAGAACTTCAATAAACATACCCACAAAAAAAAAAACAAAACAACAAAACAAAACATACCCACATGCAAAGAAAAGGCAAATGAATATATGCATATATGTTCAAAGTTAGGAAAAAGACTCATTTTTTAAGATGCCCTGCTCAGGGACAACCACTGGAACACATGGAGGAACTCTGAAGGCACTGACCTTTGCTGACCTTTGCAGCGACTTCTCTGGTAAAGCTCTTATGTCCTGTGCCATGGAGGTGCTCTGGTCTTTTGTAGCGGGTGCACCAGCATCTTCTTTTCCTAAATTAAAAAAAGAAAAGAGGAGGAATCTGTTAGATGCATATCTATTAGGCATACAGACTCATGGGATTTTTAAATTCAGAGTTACAAGAATTCTTGGATACCATTTACCTCAAACTCCTTATTTTATGGAAATGGGAACCCAGGCCTACAGCGGTTAGGTGACTTGGCTACGGTCAATCACATCACCAACTTGTATTAATGCTCACACTCAGCAGGTCACATTTTACCTACTTAACATTACTCATATAGTAAGCATCTTACACATGGAGAGCATAAACTATGTTGAATTAAACTAAATTGCCTATGTGTCAAAATGCCAAAAAAAAACGACATGTTAAATATTGCCCCTGCTCATAATGAAGAATAGGGATAGGTTAATTTACTATGTACATCTGCTGAAATAAAACATAGTCAAAGTAAATGTTAACTTTTAAAAGTACTTTAGTACCAGTCATAACAAACAAAATGGTGGGAAACAGATTATATTTATTAAATAAATAAATAAAAACGCCAACCCTGATTTTCCTGGCTTTTCTTAGTGACATTATATAAAGTATACTTAAAGTCTTTTAATTTCCTTTCTTTCAAAATTTATAAACAGCACATTCACCCAAGAAACTAAAACCACATCTCCCCAATAAAGAGAGAGTTAGGCTCTTCCAGAAGTATTAAAACCACTCATGAACAAAAGCAGCAAATTGCCTACTTTTGAACATTTAATATTTTGTATTTTCATGTGTTACATTTAGATTTCCCTCACACCACAAAATATTCTTAGCCAACTATCCTGGAGTTTCTTGATTCTAGGGGTCACAACCAATTCATGTGGGACCCACTCCAATGAGCTAAGAGAGACTGTACTTATTATTTAGACATTACCAAGGCCAAAATAAATAAATAAATCCTTTTCAGGACTAGCTGCCTCTTCGCAAAGGCTCAGCTTAAAGCTAATTTTCACCGTTCTGGCCGTAGTCTGGAAACACTGACATGATCTGACCTACTGGGGTTTAAGAATGATCAACTGAAGGAAAAAAAAAGAACGATCAACTGTTTGCTTTTCCATCTATGCTGAAATCTACCGACCATAGTGCCCACTGAAAGCAGAATTCTCATTGTTTTCTGAAAAGAAAAAACAAATGAAACTTTCCCATTGCTGATCACCCTATCCATCAGTAAAAGAGGGACATCATCCACCTTTTTGACCAAGCTTGTCCAACCTGCAGCCCAGGGCAGCTTTGAATGTGGCCCAACACAAATTTGTAAGCTTTCTTAAAACATTACGAAAATTATGCATGGACCATTTTTCAGTTCATCGGTTATCATTAGTGTTAGTGTATTTTACGTGTGGTCCAAGATAATTCTTCCATTATGGCCCAGGGAAGCCAAAAGGTTAGACACCACTGTTTTAGACTGTAGTTCAGGATTCCCAAATCATCGGATGCTTCCAGAACAACATCTCTTATACTCTGAGGGAGGAAAAAAACCACACGAGTTGTTGATCTGTTCCACAACATCTGCACAACAAGGTAACTCAGGAAAGACTAGGAGGCTGGAATTACCATACACAGTACCCTCTACCCACATAACTGATACCTGAGTTTTCAGTCTCAAAAGCTGGCAGTCAATACAGGGGAATGAGGGTTTTTGGAAGACAGCTCAGCTTTCTGCAATGGTCACTGATAGCTCCATCTTGTGACTGTTGTTTTAAATTCTATTCCAACAACAAGCAAGCCTTCAGTTCCAAAGGTTATGCCAGGTTGCAGCCCAAGAAAGAGGGCAAGCCATGGCAGTGGGCCCAATCATGATTTTCAGATATACATCTTAACGGTACCTTTTCAGGTTCTGTGTTCATATGGATGTTCTGGCAGAAATAAAGCTGTGTTTAGACAAAGATGCATTTTGAAGTTGAACTAGTAAGTTTATAGCCCTGCGGGGGAGCACTGTAGATATGTTCAATAAATGTGAAGAAACAGAATGCCAGGTTAGAAAGGTGAGTCACATTAACAGGTTTGCCACAACCACATCTCACCACACTGTAGAGCAAAGCTGCCAACTTAATGAGAGAATCTACTGCATTGTTTAATCACAAGGTCATTTACTTATTCATTTATGCCATGTGTATTTATTGAGCACTGGGCACTGACGATGCACTGGTGAATAAAAGAAATATGATCCCAGCCCTCATGGAACATACACCTTAATGTGGGAGTGATATTCAATAAATACAAAGTTATAAATTGTGATGAGTGCTAGGAAGGAAAAAGCAGTCCCTTAGGAAGAAGAGGAAAGGACGTATGATTTAGATAAGAAGTCAAGGAAAAGTGCTGGGGGGAAGTGACATTTAAGCTGAGACATGAGGATGGTGTGTGGAGGAGTGAAGGGGACAAGAAGGTGGGGAATGACACTAGGGAAGGGGCAGAGGAGGGAGGTTCTTGGTACAATCAAGGAACAGAAGAAAAGACCATGTGGCTGGAGCACAGCAGGCAAGATGGGCATGACAGGAGAAGAGAATGAAAGGAGACAGGAGTCAAGTCTAACAACAGGAAGCTGGCTAAGAATTTTGTGCATGAAAGTGACATTGCATCAGGTGAGATCAGAACAGGCTTACACCAGCTAAGAGCTACTGCTGAAGGCCAGACACGAGAGGACAGTGCTGAGATGCAGGCACTGGAGATGGAATTAAAAGGATTAATTTAAGACCTGTTTGGGAGTTGAACTAAGAGACGCTGATGGTAACTAGATCTGAGAGTTTAGGATTATTAGATATAAGAAGTAAAGGATTATTATCAGCTTTCTAGCACCGGCAGCTAGGCTGACAGAGTAGGTATCATTACTGGCCACAGGAAAGACTAGAGAAGAAGGTAAAAAATAAAGAGTTCTCCTTCAGAGGTGTTTCTATTTGAGAGGGTCTATTTGAGTGGTGGCCACCTGTGAAACTTTCAAGTGATAATGTTGGGAAGCAGTTTAACATGAAGGACTGGAACTCAAAAAGAGAGATCTGGGCTGTAGTTTTTATGCTGAGAACTTCCATATTAATTCTCTCAAGCCCAAACTGCAGAGAAGAGATTCAAATCCAAGTCTGTTCAACTACTAAATTTATGAAACTCTTCCACTGCTATGTGCTCAAGTCAAGAAGTAATATGCTGTTGCTCTGACTGTTAAGGAAGAAAAATTCACTAAGGAAGTGACTTGAGGCTTGAAGGATGTATAGATGATTTGAGGAGAGGTAAGTTAAAGGGTATTCCATATAAGAGCCAGCACTCGTGCAAAAGCCCAGAGCTGTGAAAGGGCCTGACTTGGTAAAGGACTAGTGGGAGATTTACTGTAGCTACTAACAGGTTGAGGACACGAGTAATGGGTGGGAAGGGCTTGAAGTGGGCAGAGGAACAAGGCCAGTAGAGAGGTAAGAAAGGTCCTGTGGCAGAGGCTGTAGTTACTATCCAATTGTCTATCTATTCTCTGCTTTCCTAGTAATAAGAAACCCAATTTTTAGCTGCATAAAGACTATACTCCTCAGCCTTCTTGCAACTAAGCATGGCCTATATGGCTAAGTTATAGCCAATAAGATGAAGGCTAAATTGTTGTAAGTGGCTTCCAGGAAGTATCCTTACAGGATAGAGGGCAGACCTTCCCCCTTTCTTCCTATTTGCCGTCTAGAATGTGGATGTGATGGCTGGACGTCAAGTGCTCATATTGGTCGTGGAGTCCACAAGGTAAGGTTGCATTCTACTGTGCAGAGCAGCATCACAGAATAAACTGAAGGCTGTGGAACTACCATCGTACAAGCCCTGGCCTGCCTTCCTCTGGTCTTTCCCTATGTGAGATAAAAATAAACTTCCTTCTTAGTTAAGCCACTGGTATTTTAGGATTTAATCCCATTCTCAGCAGAACATGCTTTCCACCATACAGGTCAAGATGACGACTCTGACAAGCTTGGACACCAACCTACAAAGCATTACAAAAGCAAGGGACACACATTTTAAGGCTGTGAATGTGGTAACACTCTGGAGTGAAGAGGCAGCGGTTGCAGCAGAGATCTTAGAAAACTGGGGCCACGGTCCAGGTGAGGCACAATCAGACTCTGAATTAAGATAGTGGAAGTGAGAGTGAACAGAGGCAAGATTTGAGAGAGAGTTCTGAAAAGGATGCTGCTAAGTGCACCTCCAGCACTATGAATGACTCAGTATATTGAAAAACGGGTTTAAATTTTGATTGAACATCAGGAAGAATACCTTAACAGAGCAATACAACTCAAGGATGAAATTACTAGTATAGGGCAGAGTTGCTGGCAGTCCTCAACCAGGGTAAAGGTTATGCATCCTCACAGTCTTCAGTTTTGCATACCAAAGGCATTTTATGGTCCCTTTTAGTTCAAGAAATTCTAGAAACTAGTGACTACCAAAATTCTTCGTCTAAAAGAGAGAATTTTCTGAAACCCGCACATACTACCACTCCTAGCTACTGTTCATTATATTCCCCCAAAACACATACTAGGAAGGAAGGAAGTCCAGTGAAATCCTAATCCCTTTCTACAGATTATCTGAAACTTCTATTTTAAATATTTAAAAAATAAAATGTCAATGGTTAGTCTTTTTCTCTAGCTGTTTTTTTCTTTTTCTTTTAAGATTTTCTCTCGGCCTTTGGGTTTCTATAGTTTCATCTTGATGTATCTAAGTTTAGATTTTTTAAAAAATTCTGCTTGCAATCACTGGCCTTCTTAAATCTGTGGTTCGGTATCTCAATTGTTATGGAAAATCTCAGCCATTAACTTCAAGTCTCACCTTTGCTCATTCTCCTTCTCATCTCTTTCCAGGACGCCAAGCAAACGCAGGCTTTCCCACGCTGCTCTCCAGGTCTCCTACCCTCTCCTTCTGAATTTTCTGTTGGTCTCTCCGTGCGATACTCCGGGCAATTTTTCTTACTGTCTCCCAGTTTATTAGTTTCCTCTCCAGCTTTATCCCGTCTTCGGTTACATCCATCCATCAAGGGTTTTTCTTTTACCTTGAATATGTCCTTTTGCTCCGCTGAGTTTTTAATTTCATTCGTTCTGTTTATTTCTAGAAGTTTTATTGCATTCCTTTTCCAATTTGCTATTACATGTGCCACATTTCTCAGTTCTTTGCAGGTATCTTCACGCTTATCTTTAATTTTTAAACACAGTTTTTTCACAGATGGCAAGGATTCCAGTATCTGATGATGTTTGTGAAGGACTGTTTCTGTTCTTTGTGGCTGCTCATGGCTCTTGCCCTTCGAGTATGGTTCCCTTGGGTGCCTGCTTATATTTGTGTGCTGGTCACTGAATAATTTTAGGCCTAGGTTGAAGGAATTTTCCTTTTGAAAGAATTTCCACTTGATTTTGCCAGATACCTGGAGGCACTACCAGCCCTTACACCCATTCAAGACTTGAGATTCTCTGCTTGATCTAGTCAACCTGTAATTCCTGGTACATTTCAGGTCTACCCTCACCATTGTGGCATATAGCCCTTTGAGGTTCCAGCTTCATGTGAGGAGTCTGGGCATTGTGACCCCCATAACTGCCGGTCAAGTCTACAATGTCACCTGGATTCTCCACTCCAATTTTAACCTGGTAATGTCTGTCAACTTTTTGATGCTTTAAAAAGAAGGGTGTTTTTTTAATCCAGATATTTTATTTGTTGCAGTGGGAGGGTGTGCATCTGAATAACAGCTCACCATTACTATTAACAGAAAGTCCCTAGGATTGATATTTTAGAAACATTTCTCAAGTGGCAGTGTAGAACATAGTTAGAGAGCAGTGACAGGGTGAGAACAGGGGAGGGGACAACAGTGAACTGTGCAGGAAACACAAGAGAACAGTAAGAAAGCTGCTCTGATAGTGCCCAGTGCTACATTAAGGCAGAGCACAGGGACAAAGAGAAGAGGCAGGTATTCTCATATTTATTTCCCTCGAGGGAATTACGACTATTCTGATTTTCAGAGTATAGCAATCAGCAGCTCAAAGAGGTGAAGTAACGTATCCCAGGGTTCACCCAAGGAGATGGTTAGCAGAGGGGGGCATCAGAGCTCAGTATGACTCCAAATCCAAACTCTTTCCCAACAGAATGAAAGGTAGGTGCTCATGGTGGGTTTCAATGCGGATGGGAGGGTTGCCGAAATGTTTATAATTCAGTTATAGGCAGACAACGAAGGATTTTAAATTTTAAAGATGCCCAGGGACTAACAGCTCTCTCCATAATTACACTGCTTCCACCCAGAGGGATGACAGAGTTAAGGTAAAAATGTGAACTCTGGAGTCTAAGACTTAAACTGAAAACTATGTGTCTGTGAGCAAGTCACTCCTTCTTTTTGAATATTCTCCTTCATAATTAGGATTAGTTTACATGAGTTATGTTTACCTGTGCCCTGGTACAAAGTACATTAACAAAAATTGTTAGACACTATTTCTGTTGTTGATGCTATTAGCTCCCACGGTAAGTTTTGAGCGAATCCAGTCCTGTTGCCCTGAGCACAACTGACTGGACTGGTGTACGGGACAATGACTATGTTATAAAATGGGTCACGTTTTATCATCTGTACAATGCACCCCCCATCTAACAGGGTTAATGGGAAAATTAAATAAAATTAAAGTGCATAAACTGCTATAGTGGCTAAAACACAGGAAGTACTCAATAACTGCCACATGAGAGCTGTCTGGAAAAAAAATCCAGCCACTGTCAACATAATGAGCACGGTTACATGGCTGGATACTTTCCAGGGAGCCCTTGGATATTTAAACTGCACACACCTGTGTGTGTGTTTGGTGTATTCTGGACGAAGTAAGCAGAGGCATGGAAGACATGGAAGCAGACGATGGGGCTATAGAGGCAGAAGCCAGATGGACATTAAACAGCCTGGATTCATCCCACAGGCAATGGAGGCGATAACAGAAAGGGGGCAGGAGGCAGACGCGATCTATGCTTTAAGAAGCTCACACTGGTGGCTGCACAGGAAACAGATCTAGAAGTGAGACTGGAGGCAGAAAGGCCAGTTAGCAGGTTACTGAGATAAATCAGACCCGTGGCAGAGGGGATGGAGGTTCTGGATAGAGAGGTATTTAGAAAGCAAAACTGAAAGATTATTTAGGTGCTAGTGGGGAACTGGAGATGGGGGAGGTGACATCAGTAGCGTAAGGAATGGGGAAAACTGCCTCACTCCTTATATAGAAGTTTTCAAAGTGTGTTCCCTGATCAGCAGCATCAAATCACCTGGAAGCTCTCAGAAATGCACAGCCTTAGACTCCCCAAGACCTACAGACTCAGAAACTCGGCACCAGGGCCCAGAAATCTATTGGAACAAGCCCTCCAGGGCATCCTGATTCTGATCCGCACTAAAATGGGAGAGCTACTGCTACAGACAAATGAGCGATGCACCACTACAGGAAGCGTGTTCCAGCAATCAGGAGGGGGTGTCCGTTCAGTTGGGACTTAGTGAGTCTGAGGTGTTGGACATTAGAGCTTGCACTTAAGAGAGAGGTCTAGGCTAGAGACTGAAATGAGGGTGTCATCTGTGTACAGAGGGCAAATGAATAAGTGGACTGGCTCCCTGAGAGATGCCTCAGGATGAGAAGGGAAGTGAGTGAGTCCGGGGCAGTACAGTAAAGATCACCAACTTTCAAGAAAACACAAGTAGAAGAGTTTGCAAGTAGACTGAGGTGTAGTGACAGAGGTAGGAGAAAATCAAGCTAACATGGGGTCAGAGAAGCCAAAGAAAACAAGTGTTAACATAGGGAAAGCATGGTCAGCAGTGTGGCCTGAGTGACAAGGGAACGGGCGACCCTGGTGAGATTAATTTTAAAGAGGGAAACAGAGTGAAGGCAGAATGCTGTGTGTGGGGAACTGAGGGGGAGGTGGACTGCGGAGATGAGGGTGTGGACTGGGCTCCAGAAGTCTGTCTGTCAAGGAGTGGAATAATACAGGGTGGTAGCTCTAAGGGAAGAGAGAAAGCATGACGAGGTTTCTATTACTTTATTTTTTTAAGATAAGGGAAGTTTGAACATAGTTCATTCCTGATAGGAAGGAACCACAAAAGGAGGTTCGGTCAAAGAGGGCACAATTAGGAAAGGGAGGGGTCCCTGGGCAGGAAGGGATAGGATCAGAACCCATGGGAAAGGATGAACCTCAGGCAGAAGGAAAGAGAGATGCCAGCTTCATTGTATCAGAATAAATGGAGGAAGGGATGAGTCTAGAAACAAGCCATTTGTAAGTCTGGCAGCTGAAAGCTGAGGGAGCAGCCTTTGTTTTCTCTGAAACTCATCTGCCGGAAAGTGTGAGAGGAGGCAGAGGATACACACTACATCCAGAGCTGGGTCCCACGATTACAGGATCAGATGCAAATGGCATCTCAAAAGAGAAGCCCTGAATAGGGTCGGCACTGTCAGGTGATTTACACACACAACTACATTTAATATTCTTCATGTCAAAGAAGTAGGCAGGTATGATCATGCCAACTTTAGACCGAAGGGAAACGAGGCTCACAAAGGTCAAATAACAGGCTTGCCCATGGTTACCAGCTAGGAAGTGGCAAGGGCTGGATTCAAACCTGTCTCGTGAATGCCAGCGCCTCATCCTTTGTCAATGGTGCCATTCAACCTTCAAGAGCTGGACAGGACTGATGGAAGTCAGAATGGGAAAGAACACATGATTTTGGAAAGATCTGCCTGAGTGATAAGATACTGGAAGATGTCAATTGAATTCTGTTTCAAGCACATTTCGAGTTTAGGGTGACAATGAAATATAAGTATGACGATGTCCTCTACCCAAGCTGGAAATATGGTTCTACATCTTGGGGGTGCAGGGTAGGAAAATCAATTAGATGATGACACTGTCTGTGTGTGGACAGATGGGTAGAAACTGGGGAAGAAGAACTTCACATATTTAGGAGTAACGGGATGAATAAATGAATGAAAAGAAAGCTCATACTCAAGCATTAAGAGGAAAACAATCCCTTCACTACCCAACTGTCCTACCTTGTTCTGATTTGTAGACTGGTAAGAGACTAAGAAAGGAGGCGCTCTCTGTGGCAGGATTTGTACACACCGCTCCTCAGGCAGGTTCCTGAGCTGGAGTCGAGACCTGGACAGCGTGGCTTTCGGGCCCAAACCTGACCACCTCCCAGAGCCATCTTATTAGATGGGGCTTTGCAATGATTCCCATGCCCAGCTGTTAACTGTATTAATTACATCATCAACACTCTCCTGCTTTCCTCAGAGCACTCTCTGCTCCAGATCTTTCTCTTGCCCAGGAGAAACTACTTTTAAATTTCTCTCTACTGAAGCTTTAATTGGCTTTTAGTCTCATGGCTCCCAAAAGACCCAAAATGTAGGCACACACACTTCTGTGCTCCCATCTACAGCAGGTTTAAACTTAGTAATTCTGCTTCTTTCCCAGCAGATGAATGATTCCTCTAAGTTTAAGTTGCCTTCCATGAGTTTTTTCTAAAGTCGTCAAGCTTCACATTTTACTGTGATGTGATCATTTCAACACGAGATAATGTTCACTACAATCAGACTGGCATTTCTTTACCTGCCTTCTAAGGACTAGTTATCTGTCAAAACTTCAAAAAATGAAAAAGGTGCTAAGCTATCTTAGAGAGTTAAGTAGACAATGGCTTGGAATAGATCAGTTTCACCGTGTTTTGAGTCCGCAACTCCACATGTATCAAACATGTATTTTACCTCTCCGAGGTTCCAAGCCTCTTCTACATGCAGTATTTCACCTTACTGACAATCTCCAATAGAGACAGACAGTAAGCCAATAGGGACAGTAAGCTTGAGCAAAAGGGAAAGAACAAAAACAGTCCTTCTCCAAGAGCCAATTCTCTTTATCAGTTCATTTGCTGTGACCTAATAGTAGCAGGACCACATAATGACCATTACCAGGCAAAAGAAAACAGATAGTTTCAAGAAGTTGATTTTTACAGACTGCATCATTTCTGAGATGCATCAGGTCATCTAGGTAACAGAACAATGCACCACTCAAAAACAGCTAATGTTTGAAGCATCTCTGATGGAAAATTACTTCTCCTTAATAAGGTAACAAGGCGAGCTCTAAATGCAAATCAGAGAAGTACGGATCACTCCAGCCAGGTTACATAGACATGGATGAGTCACCACTTTTGATGCCAACTGGCAAGTCTGAAGGTTATGTAATGGACCCTGTGTGGCTGATGTGGAGGACTCAGGTAATGTTAAACAGGAGAGTGATAAGTTTAGTCCTTCTTCAGTTTCAAAAAAGGGAAGGAAGGGGAGTCTTTTATAGACCATTGGGATAAGGAAAAAGTTAAATGAGGGAAATAAGAAAAATATTCAACCATAATAACATCAGTCATGGAATGTAAACTACAAAAAAATAAGTAACGATGAAGGGGAACTACAGAAGGAAAGGTCACACATTTCGTTGGAAGAAATAAGTAGGGGCTTGTGGAGGAAGCATCATGTGGTGAGCAGTCTCTAAGATGGCCCCAATGATCCCCACACCTCCTGGTCTTCACATCCCTGTACGATCCCCTCCCCTCCAATGTGCAAAGGACCTGTGTTTTGCTTCTAACCAACAGAACATGGCAAAGATGATGGGAGGTCACATCTACAACTAGGGTACGTAAGACTGTAATTCCCATCTGGATAGCAGACGCTCTCCCTTGCTGCATCTAACGAAGCCAGCTGCCATATAAACAGGCCCATGCAGCAAAGAGCTGAGTCCTCAATCCAACAGCCCATAAGGAACTAAATCTAGCCCACAACCACATAAGCTTAGAAGTAGATCCTTCCCCAGTCAAGCCTCCAGATGAGTGACACCTTCACTGCGGCCTTATGGGAAACCTGAAGCAGAGGACTAAGCTGAGCCACGTCCAGATTCCTGACTAAAGGGAAACCTAGTTTCCTTCCCATTCACAACAATTCGGACACCAAATGCATAGGTTTTCCACACCAAGCAACTCTCCAGTTTTCTGTGGACACTACCAGGGTGTCCTACAATTTAATTCAATTCTGACACTAACTACCCAGAGTTACCACAGACCCCACAGGTTAAGGGCTCACACCCAAAAAACTGCCCTCCCCCCAATTCAGACACAAAACACAAGTAGTGGGTCTCTGGTTATTTACACTTCTTTCTGACTTGGCTACAAATCAGGACGGGGATTCCTATGACCCCACTCCTAAGGTTCAATAATTTGCTATAACAGCTCACAGACCTCAGGAAATAATATCTTATGTTTACCAGTTTAGTACAGAGACCATAATACATGATACAGACAAAAAGCTAGGTGAAGAGACACATAGGGTGAGGTCCTGAAGGGTCCCAAGTGCAGGAGCTTCTGTCCTCGTGGAGTTGGGGTGCACCCACACCCCTTGGTGGTTCACATGGATGAATTCACCAATCCAGAAACTCTCCAAACTCTGTAGTTCAGATATTTTTATGAAATCATGGAGGCATGATCAATTATTAATGCAATCTTCAGCCCTTCTCCTCTCCCTGGAGGATGGAGGATGAGGCTGAAATTTTCAAGCTTTCATCATGGCTGGTCTTTCAGGTGACCAGTCCCCATACTTAAGCTATCTAGGAGTCCACCAAGAGTTGCCTCATAGAACAACAGATGTGCCTATCACTCAGGAAATTACAAGGGTCTTAGGAGATGTGTGTCAGGAACCAGGGTCAAAGACCAAATATTAGAACAAAAGATGTTCCTAGCACTGCTATCACTCAGGAAATTACAAGGATTTTAGGAGCTCTGTGTCAGGAACTGGAAGCAAAGGCCAAATACATATTTCTTATTACATTACACTGACTCACAGAAAATACCAGATAGCAAATGTGTTGTTTTAAGCCACTAAGTTTGTGGCAATTTGTTACACAGCCACAGATAATCAATACACATGCAAAATGACAGCTGAAGACTGGATGAATTTTCACAGGAGGAGATGAGGAATTAGGGAGCATTCATGGCAAAAGATTGGAGACTCTGATGCAAAAGCTTCTAGAAGAGGGAAGGGAGGGCTTAGGATCAGTAAGTCTGGTTTGGCCGGACCTAACATCTGAATGGGCAGGTGCAAGAACACATGTAGGCTGGAGAGGCAGGCAGGAGAACCCTGGTGGGTAAGGGCGGCCAAAGAGAGACATTAGAGCTTACCACTGGCATCATGTAGTCTGAAAACCCCTGCAGGAAGATTCAGTTGATACTTGTTGCCTCAAGAGGCAACAGCTTCAAAAAATGATTTGGAAAATGCCCATAAGGGAATGCTATGCTTTCTCCTTTTAAAGATACTTTCCCTTCCATTACCTCATTTGATTTATGCAGGAACTTCTGAAGAAGTCAAGGCAAGTATTATGAAGGTTTGTTTTACAAACGAGGACTATGAAGCACTAATAGGCAAGCATAGCTGGCAAAAGCTCTTGTTTGGTACCTTTTTTTCCTACTAAGAGTGTTGCCACATCTTGTTGGATATCCCTTCCCTGGTAGAGATGCGAACAGGGCAGCCAGTTTTGGATCCTGGCCCCTGTGCACCCAGGTGGTGGGACCACAGAGCATTTGTATCCAGAAAAGCAGGCGCAGTGAGGCCCGAGTGCACTGCAGCCTAAACTGCAGAAGCTGGTGTCAAAGGGGCTTTGAAATAAGAAGAGTCAAAATGAGCATCAGAGACAAAGTCAAGCCTATCAAGTTCATACTCCACTTCTGCTTTAAGTTCAAGCAAAGGAGTCAGAGCTGAGGGGACTGGCCAAAAGTGGGTCAGCTAACTGGGAGTAGAGACGACAGACTTAAACGTTCAGCTGAGCTTTTACCTGGGGGGCTGGTGACAGGGTGTGCAGGGGCCGGAGGCAGAGTCCACTTAAAACGGATAGGGATAATGATCATTTCTTAGCTTTTGTTTTTTTAAACTAATATCAGAAAACTAGGGACAATTTTCTACTGTAAAACGTTAAATAAGATCTGTCCTTAATGGTAGACATTCTATACCCAGAGTAGGACGGCTGTCTGCTCTCTCTCCCTCCCCATCCAGCGGCACATGACCCGGATTTTTTTTCCCCCAACAGGTTTAGTTGAAATCTTTAACGGCTTTTGTAAATCTCGACATTACTCCATTCCTCAGGCAAAGACTTCCCCTGACATGTTTCTGTATGACTTGAAAACCTGGTTGGTAGTTCTTAAGGTAGAATGGGCATAATTTAGAGTTATGCAACAGGAAAATCAATGCCAGTAAGATGAATCTGTAGGCACCTAATTCTGCAGAGTCACAATGAAACGGGCTCTAACAAAGCAAAAAAAAAAAAAAAAAAAAAAAAAAAAAAAGAAAGGAAGGAAGGAAGGAAGGAAGAAAAGAAAAGAAAAAAAAAACCACATGAAACAGGTTAACCACTTAAAATTACAAAAAAAAGACTTCATTACGCAACAGAGACAACCTGGACTAGGTCGACCAAAGGGATGAATTGGGCAGGCTGATGTGATTGGGCCTCCCTCCCTGGGAGTCTGAAGACTAACTTCACAGACAGCCATGCTCACATCCCAGAAGGATGGAAGTGGGGTGAAGACATTAACCATGCCCATTTGCAGCTGATTCTATCTCCCACCTCAACAGAAACCAAACGGAACTTTTCTCTTTCAATCTATTCTTCCAAAAGAATGGTTAATGCGAAAGAGAAAAGGGCCCTCCCTGAATAAATGCTGATTTTTAAATAACAGTGAAAATTAGTGTTTTTAAATGAAAATAATCTTCAATCATTTGAGACCCTTGAAAGAGAGGCATTCCTTCACTTCTTGAAAATACCACTTTCTTCTCAGTTCTACACACATTTTTTTAGTTTTTTTAGGCTCTTGAATCTTTACAAGAGTTATTTCCTAGCCCCACCCTTGGCCCCTGAGTTTTCGGTATCTATCAGCTTGTACCTTGGTGTTCTCGGACAATGACTACTTCAGGCAATTCCAGCTATGTGCCATGTACTTGATAATTTCATCGATTTTCCATAGCTTCGAATGATAATGTTTAGATCTACAACTCTCACCATCCCTCCTCTGGATCTATACTTTTATTTCCAATCACCTATTGGATGTCACACCCCAAGTGTCCCCCACTGCCATGTAACTCAAATTCAACATGTGATCAGAACTCGAATTCGCAGTCCTTATTACCCCCTGGTCTTCTTTTTCTCACTTAAGAATGTCAGCACCTATGCAGCTTCTAACCTTGATGTCAAGTTAATCTCATTCTTGAATGTTCCTCTGCTTTAGTCCCATATCTGATCTGCCATCGAACTCTGCCAATTCTAGTTCTGAAATACCTTGCTCATCTATCCTTGCCGCATTTCAGCTGCCACTGCTCTGTCAGGTCTTCAAGCATCTCTAGTCTTAACTAGTCCCATGTCATACCCCAGTTTCTCCCATCTTTCACATTCAGTCTTGTCTTCTTAACAACCTTGGATGACTCCCCACTACTCAGATCTCTTGGCAGCCTCAGACAACTGGGCTAAAACTCACCAGCGCCGACTTTCCTAGCCTCCTCTCCAGACTCCCCACCATGCATCCTGCACACATTTTTACTCCACCTACCGCTTGCCCTTGTTCATACCAAAAATACTTTTCACCTTCTTTACCCAGCAAACCCTACTCACCCTTCAAAGCCCAGAAAACAAACTGTCTCTTTTTCCTCCCCCTCTTCTTCGCTCCTCTTCTCATCATGTCCTCCTACTTTTCTGGATGGCTCCTCTCCTCCCCTGCAAACCTGTTCTTCTTCTCTGTGTGTACTGTATGGTTACTAACAGCCTCTGTTCCCTAATGACTGGATCCAGCCCTCACTCCATGTGACATTTTAGTTTCAGAGTCCTCAAGAAAAGAAGAAAAATAGATCTAACAGGTCACTCGCCCGCCAGCCAACATGCTCATGTTCCCTGGGTCAGGGGACATGGCCTAACCAAGGCAAGGGTCAGGGAAAGATGGCATGTTCTGCGTTAATAAAGGCAACTCCCACTGAAGGGGACTAAGGCAGGCAAAACCCAGAACACATGTCCATTATCGTACCTCCTCTTACAGACTAATTGCACCCCATAATAAGCATCTAGATTTTACTCTTTTCTCATCTTTCTTTTCCCAGCATGCAGCATAATGCCTGGCATGCCATTCCCTCCATTCATTTGGATGCTACTAACTGAGATGAGAGAACATTCAACACAAACTGACTTAATGCACAGCAAAGGTGACTCATGGGCTCATGCAACTGGCAGGTCAGAGGTAAGACAAGCTGTAGGGTCAGCTGATCCAGGGCCCACTAATGGTTGCCCAGATTTTTTCCTGGTTGTCCACTCTTCTATCCACAAAACTTAACAAGTCATAGGATAGCTGCCAGTAGCAGTTAGGGATAAATATTTGCTGTTCGTATCCATCGGGAAACTACTTACATCCCAAATAAGAAGTCACCCAATTAGACTGCTTAAGCCATGTGCCTATGGAAAGAGGAAAAGGTATGAAGCTATTATACAATGTCCAACAGAGTAGCCACAAACCGTATGAAGCTATGAAAAATACAACTAACTAAAATTAAATACAATTAAAAATTCAGTTGCTCAGTCATATTAGACACATTTCAAGTGCTCAACAGCCACATGTGGCTAGTGGTTGCAGTATTAGACAGTACAAATGAGAACATTTCCATTGCTGTGGAAAGTACTACTGGCATAAGGTGACCAAATACACCAAGCAACTGATAATAAGACAACCAAGATTCAGCTCAGCAGTTGGGGTCAACTTTGGCTACCGTACAAGGAATTGGGGAAGGAACAGAAGTCTATATGAAAATCTGAGTACATATGGGAAAGAGAAAGGGGAAAACAGAAAGTGGGCAATAAACAATATCCAACATATTCTTATAAAGAGATATTAAACTGATCTGGCATGATTTTCTCTTAAAAATTATAACCAATATGTAGAAATTATCTGTAGTTATTATAAGTATAGATATTTTTTTTTATAAACTCACTAACTTCCTGCAGGACACTGGATAAGCCAAGTAACTTCTCTGAGCCTCAGTTTCCTCGTCTGTAAAACAAAAGGGATGAACTAGATCAGTTGTTTCTGACCTTTTAATCACAGCAGATGTTTTATAGTACATTTTAAAACTTAATTTTTGCCCAGGATCTCACACTTTGAAGTATTTTTAATAACTTAACTGCAGTGAAAATGAACTTGCTATCCTATTTTTTTTATTGAAAACATGTAACTGTTAATTAGAGCTTCCAATCAGCACAAAAAGTCAATGGTACCATGGTGGGCTGGCATCATTTGAATCAAAGTGAAGTAAGTTGGCCTTGCAGTCTTACTGAAAGCAAATTTACTATTTTCATTTAGTGTTAGGAAATATTCATAAATCATAAAGTACCCCACTGAAAGCCCCAAGGGGTGGAAGCCCCAAGGGAAGAGTATATTATCTTGTTGAATTTGTGAAGGTCCAGAATGATAATGTAGCTTGTAAACAGTTATGACACTTGTCTCTAGCATGGACCAGCCTGACCTGGAAAGTACCAGAGATGAATGAGTGGATGAATGGCGAAGAAAGATTCCAAGGATGACTGAAATCTAGAGAGCAAAGGAAAGAAAATAAGGAGAAAATGGTCTCATTGCATAAAGATGTTAATCTTCCCTTTACATTACCAGTAAGCACAAGGAAAACAGATTATTAAATGATCCAGGGAGTGAAGTACAAAGATAAAAGTGGACAGCAAACAAGACAGTCAAGGATGCCATACTGAAAAGAATGCCAGACGAGCCCTGGGGAGGATTCCGGATGACTCCAAGGCTTCATTCATCTCCACTGAAGAGAAGGATAGGCAAACATGGTGACTGACGTGCAAGAGGCCTGGGCACTCACATTTCCAGGTAACAGCATGAACAATGCTTATTATTACTTCCTTTTATTTAAATTTCTGTTCCAAAAATTTTGTGTTAAAAGTGTTAGAAAGAAGGCTGACAGGCATGTCTAGTCCTGGGTGCTTCATTTATTCATTCATTCTTTCTATAAAATAAATTACTTGTAATGTTAGAAAAATGTTCTGAAACCCAAGCCTCCTGGGTCTGCTGATATGTCTGTCAAAGAGACAAGTAGGTAGGAGTGACTTCCATGATGAAAAATAAGAAAAGGAGGAAGTAAAATGGACAAGCGGAAAAAAGAACTGGGCAAATCCCAGTTATATTTCAATGAAGAACAGATGTTATTATTATTATTTCAAGATTTCTTATAATTCATCATGATTTTCTATTTCTTAACCCTTTTAATGACCATGACTTTAGTAACAAAAAAGTCCTTCAAAAAATGTCCATGTTCCTCAAACAGCTTATCATATGACCCCAGCAACTCTACTCCTAGGTATACGCTCAAATGAACTGAAAACAGGGACTTAGCTACTGGCACACCAGTGTTCATTTCAGCACTATTCACTATTCGATAGCGAAAAGTGGAAACAACTCGTGTCCATCAACACGATGGTAAACGAAGTGTGGTATATGTACCATAATGGAATATTACTCAGCTATAAAATGGAATGATGGTCTGATACATTCTACAACACGTATGAACCTTGAAAACATTATGCTAAACGAAATAAGACAAACACAAAAGAAGATATATTGTATGATTCCACTTATATGAAATATCAAGAATAGACAAATTTATAGAGAGGAAGCAGATTAGCAGTTTTCAGGGGTTAGAGTAGGTAAAATGAAGAGTTATTACTTAATGGTTCTAGAGTTTTGTTTAGGGTGATAAAAAAGTTTTGGAATAGACAGTAGTAATAATTGCACATCATGAATGTAATTAATGCAACTGAACTGCCTATGTAAATGATTAAAATGGCAAAATTTATGCTATATATGAATATATTTTACCACACACAAAAAAAAAAATATTTTTAAATCTATAAGAGTTTCTGTTTGTTCCAGAGCCTCTAGGGTAGGGGGCAGTTTGATAATATTTTTCGCTTTCACAGAGAGGAACCCAGGGGCAGAAGAGAATAGGCAGGCCCCTGTCCTCTGAGAGCCTCATGAAGGGAACTTTTAGAACAGAAGGGTTCTTCAAGAAACTGACTGGATGCCAATCACTCTTTAAACTACGTTTGCAGTCAAACTTCTGTCATAAATTTCAACTTGCATTTCCACCTACACATGATCACTTCAGACTTAATATATCTGAAAGAAAGTCCTTAGTAATAAAAGATAAAAATTGAAATTACTTATTTATAATAAATAAAAAATAAAAATAAATTTCTATTAAAAACTGAAGAGACAGGTCACTCACTAGCTAGTATAATAAAAATGAGGGGAAAATTGAAAAGGGTTATGATCATAGATGCAGAGGAAATTAAACAACTGAAAAGATTTGTACAATTCTATATTCTAATGCATTACAATGTGGCTCAAATATAGGATTTTCCTGGAAAATGTAAATTATCAAAATTAATGCAAGAGAAAAAAATCCCTAGAGAAATCAATAATCATTAGAGATGGAGAAAGTTGCCAGCTACAGAAAGCCCTAGCCCATGTTCAAAGTACAAGTTCTTTAAATGTTTCAATCATTGAGAATAGTTGATCATTTTCAATGCTATTTTAACTGCTCCAAACAGTATGAAAAAGAAAGGCTCCCCAATTCTTCTCCCAGTTAATAGAGCCTGATTCTAAAACACAATAAAGACAGCACAATAAAAATAAACCACAGACCAATCTCACATTTGTTATTATAAATACAAGAATCATAAATAAATTATTAGCAAACAGAACCGAGTTACATATTAAAACATATTATATACCATGACCAAATGAGGGTCATGATCATATGAGGGATGCAAGAATTATTCAATGTTATATGTCATCATGAAAAGAAGCCAAAGGGAAAAACAGTATCTTGAAAGAAACTCAAAAGGCATTTGAAAAAAAAATTCTATATCTACTCCTAATAGAACCTTTTGGTAAAAAAGAAAGAGGACACTTGGTTAACTTGATCTCAAGCCAACAACCAGTATTGTGCTTGAAAGTTTAATACTAGAAGCATTCCCATTAAAGGCCGGAAGAAGGCAATCACCACTGTTATGTAATGCAGTTCTTAAAGCAATGGCCAATAAAATGAGGTAATAAGAAGCACAAAATTAGAAAGGAATGGGCCAAATTACTATCTGCAGACAAAATTATTTTATACCTAGAAAAATCAAAATAACCAACCAAAAGTTATTAGAAATAACAAGAGCATTCATTAAAGTATCCAGTTAAAAAAATACACAAAAACAACCCCAATAGCTTTCTTATATATCAACAATTACCTGTGGGAAATGCTAGGAAAATATTTCCTTTCAAATTAATACCAAAAGCACAAAGTACTCAAGATTTTTCTAGGAAGAAATGTGCAAGACAATGTTATGTATAAACTATTAACCACAGTAAGAGGTTCTAAGAGTCTACAATTCACAATGTGAATAGGTTTGATAATTGAAGATGCACATAAACCAGACTATAGTCAAAACAGCAAAACAGGCCACAGTCCTCAAAACAGATCCCACAACTGTGCAAAAGAAATCAGACAACCAGATTTTAGTCTGAATTGTTCTAATTAGCATTCCACAGGAAAAAACGAGGGGGAAAAAAAAAACCAATCCAATAACCACTTAAAACTACGGAACAGAAGTGTTTAATATCCTAACAGTAAAGAATAATTAAAACATGCTCCGAAGTCTTGTTCAGCATCAGCTATCAATTCCAGTAGCTTTAAATCAGTGTTTCTCCATCTGCGGTTTAAGACCCTGGCAGAGGGTCCACAGGTCAAGACCCCTTTCGTCCTAAAATTGACACTATTTCTTCTTTTCAGCCTCATTCTCTCTTGGGTATAAAATGGAGATCAGCAAGTTAAACTGGAGGACAAATCCAGCCATGCCCATTCATTTACATATTCTCCACAGCTGCTTTTAGGCTGCAACCACCCTTGAGTGCTTGTGACAGAGAACTCCCTGTCTCTGCATGGCCCACAACAATGGCAATACTTACTATCTGGCCCTTTACAGAATACCTTTGCCAATCCCTGCTCTAATGACTAACAGAACGTGTGTTTATGTATTCTTATGTTTTCTAGAGTTTTCTAAGGTATTAGATTTTAGAGTATAAACAAGTATATTTTGTAAGGTAAAAAACAAGTACATTTTATAAGTTAATTCCGATTTTACTCAGTATTTCAACTGTAGTTATATCTATTATAATCTCATTAACCTCATTAATGTCCAATAAATCATTATTTTGAAATCTGAACTTTTCCTTAAATGTACCCAGAAATACAACTAGAAGTATACTTACTTTGCAATAATACTTTAAAGATGTCTTCATTTTCATTTTAAATACAGAAATATTGATAGATATAACCTACATATGCAAGAGCACTTTGGGGTCTTCAATAATTTTTGAGTGTAGAGGAGAATATTATCTTTAATATCATTATCATAACTAAGAATATTCACAGTAATTCCAAAAAGTCATCGAATATACAGTCTAAATTTAAATTTCCCCAATTGTTGTTACCATTATTTTTTTCCCCAATCCAGGATCTAATCAAGGTTCACACATTATTTTTGGTTATGTTTCTTTTGGTCCCTCTCTCTCTAGCAGTTCTCCTTGTTTTTTGTTATTTATGACATTGTGTTTTTTTAACAGTACAGGCTAGCTGTCACACAGATTATCCCACATACTGGATCCACCAATTATTTCTCCCACAGTATCATTTAACTTATTCCAGTATGCCCTATACGAGGACTGACATTAAGTTCACAAACTTGCGATATGTTGACAGCACTGTACAAACAACTCGGTAAGGTTTCATAACCTTGGTATATCTGTGTCTCACAGATGTGTTCGTGTCAATGTGTGGAGGTGTCTTACTGAGTGGTGTCCATTATTGTTGTGTGCTTTTGTGTGCTATCGCAAGAATGTCAGAGCTTGAATTTAAGCAACAAAACATTAAATTTCTTGTTAAACTTGGCATACGTGGAAGTGAAATGATTTGGGAAGTTAGTCCAAGGTTATGGGGATAATGCCATGAAGAAAACAGCAGTGTACAAATGGATTAAACGTTTTGCTAAGGGGAGAGAAAGTGCCACTGATGAAGGAAGGTCAGTGACCAGTAATGAGCAGAACTGATGAAAACATTGCAAAAATTCATTGAATTGTATGTCAAAACCATCGGCTGTGAGTAGCATAGCAGACCAAGTAAACATCGATAAAGAAACAGTTAGAAAAATCGTTAACTGAAATTCTTGGCATGAGAAAGGTATGTGCAAAAATGGTCCCAAAGGAGCTTACCGATGAACAAAAGCAAAGGAGAGTTGAAGTTTGCCAAGACCTTTTGAAGAGGCAAGATGATGTTTTGGGTCATGTTATCACTAAAGATGAAACATGGGTGTTACCAGTGCAACCCTGAAACAAAGCATCAAATTGCACAATGGAAGTCAGCCAATTCTCCATGACCAAAAAAGTTCCGTCAGTTCAAATCAAGAGTCAAAACAATGTTGCTAACCTTTTTTGATATCGGAGATATTATTCATTATGAATTTGTACCACCTGGACAAAGAGTCAATCAAGTTTACGATTTAGAAGTGCTAAAAAGGCCGTGTGAAAAAGTTAGACAAAAATGACCTAAACTTTTCACCAACTCATGGCTCTTGCATCACGACAATGCACCAGCTCACATGGCACTGTCTGTGAGGGAGTTTTTAGCCAGTACACAAATAACTGTACTGGAACACCCTCCCTATTCACCAGTGATCAGGTCCCCAGTGACTTTTTTCTTTACCCGATGATAAAGGAAATATTGAAAGGAAGACATTTTGATGACATTCAGGACATCCAAAGTAAGATAACAGCTCTCATGGCCATTCCAGAAAAAGAGTTCCAAAACTGCTTTGAAAGGTAGACTAGGTGCTGGCATTGGTGGATAGCTTCCCAAGGGGACTACTTCTAAGGTGACCATATCGATATTCAGCAGTGAGAAGTAACACTTTTTCTAGGATGAGTTCACGAACTTATCTGTCAGAGACCTCATATTTCCAGTATACTAGAAGGTTTGATTCAAGTGAAACATTTTTTGGCATGAATACTTCACAGATCGTGTTGTGTAATAATGCATCCCATCAGAAGGCACAAACTATCAGGTTAACCAACTATTCATGATGTTAAACTTAACCACTTAGTTACATTACAGTAGTGCCGACCAAATGTACTCACTATAAAAGAATGTTTAGCTCAGTGTAATTAAGTAGTAGTCAACTATGGCATGACACTTGGAGTTTATGTGAATGCCTTTGTCTCCAACAACCTTTCACCCAATGGTTTCAGTATCTATTGATCATCCTAACCAAATCAATGATTACACTGAGGGTTGGACTGCCATGAAATGTTTAACCTGTGCTCTGTGTATTGCTAGTTATGAGGAGTGATATAGCATAACAGCTAAGAGGACAAGTCTAAGACTGTTCAATTCTGGCTAAATAGTAGAACCCATGAATCTCTGGAGAGCTTTTTAAAAATACCAGATCAAGTAGAATCAGAATGCCTGGGGTGGTGTCCAGGCACTGATATTTTTTCAAAAAGCTACCAGGGATTCTAAAATGCACTTAACAACTGTGTAACTTTTCTGTGCTTTGGGAATAAAAACTATAAGTATCTCTGAAATAGACACTATTAAATTCCTGAAATAGATACAGCAGGTATGTTTTAAGGATTAAATAATTTAACATACTGAGGATTAATTATAAAGTACTTAGGGCCTAGCACCTAATTAATGGTCAATAAGTATCAGTGATTTTTATATGTAAATACATAGATGAGAATGCATGTATACAAAAATATATCTAGGTATATCCTAATACACATATATGCACTTAATTAACAACACAACTCCAAAATACATCAAGCCACAGTTAACAAGACTGCAGGAGAAAAAAATAAAAATTTATAGACATGTATTTTTAAACATCCTCTCAGAAACTGAGATGTAAAAAATACATGTCTATAAGTACATAAAATAATAAATAGCTTATGAAGAGAAAAATGTAATTATATATTAAGTTTACACACACACACACACACACACACTTTCTTTCTTAGCATACATGGAATATCTAGAAATAAAGACCATGTGATAGATTACAAAGGAAGTTTCAATAAATTATAAAGAAGTAACAAAATAAAAGACCCTGTTTTCTAACCATAATACTAAAAAATTAAATAGTGACATCAAAAGAATAGCAAAAATATTAGAAATTAAATAGCTTAAATAACCAATCTAGTTACAAACAAAATCATAAAGAAAATTAAATATTCAGAACTAATACAAATATTGCAAGTCAAAAATCTGTGGAATACAGCTAAAAAACTATTTAGTGGAGTTCCCTGGTGGTATAGTGGCTTAAGGCTTCAGCGCTGGCACTGTCAACGCTGCGGCCTGGGTTCGATTCCCAGCTGGGGAACTACCCACATATCACCCGCCCCCCCGGAAATTAAAAAACAAAACAAAACAAAACAAAAAAACTATTTAGAGGGAAATTTATTTTGAAAACATTTTAAAAGGAACAAAAAGATTAAAAATAATAAACTAAGTATTCAACTCAAGAAGCTGGGAAGAGGGCAAAAAAGTAAACCCCCCAAAATAAAGAATAAATACAGATAAGAGAAAATATCAATGATAATACAGAACATCAACCATAAACAGAAAAATGAGACAACCAAAAAGCACATTCCTTAAAAAGATCAATAAAATAGGTGTTTGTCAAGATAGAGGAATCAAGAAAACAGAGAAGATTCAAAAAATTAAAATACAGTATGAAACAGGAGGCAAAAGTACATACACAAGGAGTTTTTTTAATAATTAAAGAATATTAGAAATATGTATAAATGGATACATATTCCATTTATCCATCCAAGTGGATAAATTCCCAGTAAGTTATGCCAAAATTGTCACAAAGAGAGAACTTGAACAGATCAATTAGTATGAAAGAGATTAAAAGAGCAAAGATCTTGCCTCCTGAAAAACAGCACATGCCAGCAAATATACAATGCATTTTACCAAATTTTAAGGAACAGTTAATTCATGTTTTACACAAGCTGTTCCAGAAAAATAGAAAAGAGTAAAAAACTGACCAGGACATTTCATGAAGCTGATACAGTCCTGATTCTAAAGATCAGATAATGCTAAAAAAAAATTATTGCAAATGGAGTATTTGTAATTTCTTACATGGTCTTTATTTCTAGATATTCCATGTATGCTAAGAAAGAAAGGTCCATTTAACATCACACAAAAATCTTACACTAAATATTAGCTAAGTAAATCCAATAGCGTATTTTAAAAATAATACATTGGGATTAAGTAGGATTTATCCTAGAAATTCAAGGATAGTTCAACATCAGAGATAGATTTAGAAGAGGGAAAACAGATAATAACCTCTATCAATAAAGAATCAGCATCATAAAATTCATCAAAGGACAAAACTGTGGAGTTAATAAAAGATCACACGGGAGAATATCAATGTGACCCAGGAACAGGGAAAAACTTAAAAATCTATAAAGTACATAATTAATTTCCTCACATTAAAATTAAAGATTTTTGTTCAGTGAAAGACATCATAGACAAAGTTTACAGACAAAACAAAGTTTACAGGATGGGAGAATACATTTGCAATGCCTAAAATGTGAAAGAGATTTTTATGGAGAATAGATAAGAACAAATCAACAATGGAAAAATGATATGAGAAGGCAATTAACAGAACTTAATCTAGACTACAAAAATGACAAAGCTAAATAATTCTAACAGCTGGCAGGAATGAGAAAAAAGATACAAGAAGCCTCAAGCACTATTAGTGGAAATGACTGGCAAAGCATTCTGGCTTGGATCAAAGCCTCAGTGAATAAAGAATCAC
Source organism: Lyroderma lyra (assembly GCA_004026885.1). Classification (NCBI taxonomy): domain Eukaryota; kingdom Metazoa; phylum Chordata; class Mammalia; order Chiroptera; family Megadermatidae; genus Lyroderma; species Lyroderma lyra. Next base: position 188,298 of record PVJL010000912.1, read on the forward strand.
TCCTCTGCCTTGCTAACCCTTTGTGCATACACTTGTTTTGGGAACTTCACAGAGGAAAATGGCTGGTCTATACAAGATTTGAGTCTTAGACATGGTAGATCCTGACCATACATCTCTACCTGATATGACTGCATTGTCTACTCAGTCTAAAAGACAGGGAAGCAAAAATTCCCACTATCCTTCTAACACAGGTCTAAACAAGGGTTTACATTTCTCTAAGATTTTAAAACATTGGCACAAAATACTGTCCAGAAATTACAGTTGATGAGAAACTGCTATATATTAAGTTTTAATATAATTTCTGAAGCAAACATGACTGTATTCCAATTGTACTAATCATTATTATAAATAGTGGAGAGCTAGGAAACAAAAAGGATAGGGGAGATTTGGTCTCAGAATCTGGAAACATTAGCAGAAAGAAAATGAAAGAAAGGAGTTTCCTGAGAGTCACAAGAATGGGTTCCTAGAATTGCAGTAACCCAAAAGTATGACAGGAGAATAATCATATGGGTCTGCTTTATCAGCCAAAGGGAAATTCAGTTACTTCTTATCCAAAGAAAGAGAACTTAAACCTAGGCATTGAACAGGTCTGTCACTGGAAGGAGATGAATCTTAAGTGAGAAATAGCAGCTCTTCCTGACTCCTGAGGTCAGCATAGATCAATTAAAACCTCAGAAGGGGTCAAGGACTCATGTGGATTCTCCCTTCAGAAAAGAGCTGACAGTGGCCAGGAGACAGAAAAGTGAAAGGGTCACCAATTCTACATTCAAACCCATGTTCAGTCAGCAGGGTACTGGTAGAGGCTTGTTTCCAGACCAGAAAACTGAACCAGATCCCTGGCAGACCCTACTCGGATAGAGAACAGGAAATGCACATCACAACCCAACTAAGTCATGATCACCAAGATTCAGAGACCAAAAGCGTTCTTAAAATTCCGATGATAAAACACACAGAGCTACTGTATCACTTGGCCATAGTGATTTTCATCCTTTGGAGTTTGCTAACCAGGCAATCATTACCCACACATTTGATACCCAAGAAAAATTTTCAGGGTTGTCCCCAGTCTCTATGTCCCCAGATTTCCATGCTGACAAAAACACTACTGCCTGGAAAGTGGTTAAAGCTCAGCCTTGGGAGGGTGTGGGACGCACAGGAGGGGCCCCAGTCTTTGGCGCACTGTCTCTCAGGGACTAAGTATGATGCAGATCGTGATGTCTTCCTAGAAGAAATTATAATGTAGGTCTGTGATGCCCAGAGAAGCTTTTCTCTTAATGTAATGATGGGCACTTGCTTCAGACAGCAGGAGCTACCTGCTCACTTACCAGAGAAGCTGGTAGTTACCTTAAAGATATGTTTCCTGGACAAAGAGGGATGTATAATGCAATATTACATGTTACATGTTGCATGTAACATTTGCTTTGGGTAAAGAAACATGATATCAAAACAAAAGTAAACAAGCACTCTTTTGAACTCAAGTGTGAACTAGGATAAATAATCCATTTGCAATTATAATACAAAGCAACGAATCTTTCTAGAAGTCTAAGGAAAAGTTTATAATGTTAAGGTTATGGTTTGTTTCAATAACAAATTTCAAAACCTTAAATGGTGCAAAAAGTACTAACATCTTAACTGTAACCAGATTTTATATTATCCAGACAAGAGAAGCTGGTTAAAATATCCTTAAAAACACCATGATTTTTAAAAGAGCAAATTGCAATTTTCCTAAATATCAAGAGGGCAAGAAATGAGAAACAGCCATGTGGTTTCACAAATGCTCTAGTTAGAGGCTAGCAGGAAAGAGAAATTTGTACCAGATACTGAGAGGAGGATTAAGGCTGTTCCCTCAGTCAGGGCTAGTAAGGAAGCAATATAAATAACAGTAGGATAGGAAGACTGTAAAAACAGTAAAGAAAAAACACACATACAGTGGATTTGTAAGTACTCAATGATATTTGTAAGAGAGAAGGAGGGGAATTACAGTGGAGAACAAATCAAGAGCACATCTGGCTTCAGAACTGCCAAAAGAAGGGCCAAGTGAATTATTAGTATGCACCTGTGCATCAATTTTGCCATCACTTCCATCCATCAATATTTCCTTGTCTTTGTATCAGTACCAACCACTAATGAGAAATCAAGACTCCTTAATCCTCCCCCTCAGAGTCCAGGAGAAAAGGGCTGCTGAGGTCTGCAAGTCCAGACACCAGACTCAATTTATAAGAAGTCGTTTTGGGCCAAATGCTCAGTTTTAAAGTGCTCCTTTGCCTGGCTTCGTCCTGCAAGAATCTCTCTCCCTTGGTGATATTAATGATGAAGGATTTGGCTAGTAAGGTCCTGGTTATTTCCCTCTCCTCTCATAGAAACGACATGACTCAAAGTACTGACACCATCATGATCATACATACATATGCACTCTCAGAAGAAGGTCACAGTCTCCAACTATTTTTAAAGGAAGAAAAAAAAACATCAGAAGAATGACATTTCAAGGAATAACATCCAAATGAAATTGGCTGGGGAACAGTGAAACCACTAGCAGCCACGAAACAAAAGAACTGGGAGCCCTCAGATCACTACACCTGGAGGGGCACTGAGGAAGGGTAGCCTCTTCATTCAAAATGAATTTCAAAGTTGGAAAGTCCTTCCATGAGTGCACTTAGCACCAGAAGGTGATTCTGCCTTCAGAAAACGTTTGCTGCCCCAGGTCACGGCCTCATCCCAGTGGAGAAACAGGGTGAGTCGTAGCAGGCACATCGTGAAGTCACCTCCAGCTTTACCCAGGATGTCAGTGAGGTGTGCTCACCAGTCCCTACCACAGGGTGTCTGCTGAGTGTCCTCCTTTTAGTACTCTTCTGGCATTTCTTCTAGCCTTTCAAGGAGACTGTGCCAGAAACTTCTTCCTGATGAAAAACTCAATCTAGACGGCCTAGCTAGGTCAATCTTTTCGATTTCATACTAGACATAAAACTCAATTTTGGCTGGAAAGTATAGTCCCTGCATTTATAATCTCCTAGAAATCTATGCATTGAAAAAGTTCAATTTACATTGCTACTTTTCTGTAAGTTTCCAGAGTGTGGTCAGGTAGAGTCCCTTAGTCACAGCTCTCCACCTATGTCTGCAGTTGCTTTCCTCTGCATTGAGGACCCATGGCTTATATTTTGATCAGAGAAAATAAGACTGACTTTTTTAAAGGCTTGAAGTTAAAACACTTCGTAAACATGGATGAAAAAGGGGGCCACATACTAAACCTGACAAGCTCAGGGAGAAGCCAGCATGGCAGGCCCTACAAACCCTGAGACCAAAGTAACCACACAGGGTGGTCTGAATGCAACACCTCCTAATTAAAAGTGGGTCATGTTGCATAGTCCTGTCCTGTCTCCTTGACAAAGGTCAATCTTTAACTTTGAAATTGTCTATGGTCTTTCTGCATCCAAGATAACATACCTTTGAAATGTCAGAGTAAACTTCTTTTCCAGACCCCTTGAAGGCACAACTGTGGACAGAGACTTCTTTGCTTTGCTTTCTCCTATCTCCCTAATCTACTATCAGTGGATCCCACATGCCCCTCCTAACATCTCCTCCTTTGATTCTAATGTAGAAAATAAGTTACAAAACTGCCATTTTCTCAACCCACTGAGATTTTGCTCCCCGGCAATCATTATCAGTTTGGCTCAAATCAACTCATTAAAGTTCTCCACAGGTTTAGATGTTAGTATGTCAACATCATCTACTTATCAAATTTAAGATGATCCACCCTCACCACCAATGACATAAATACTTCTAAAATGTACTGAGTTAAAGAAAAATCCAGGGTAAAAGGAAGTGTTTTTTTGTAAGGATTTTAAAGACTGGTTAAATTCTATTCATATCCACCACAGGGTGGGATGGGGCTCATCACAGGTAATTTCAGGTGAGCTATCAACACAACCAAACACTTATTAGGAAAGAACAACAGCAACCACAACCCCTAAACACCAGCAGCACTGCTGCCCTTCCTCCTAAGCGGCAGCTGGGTTTGTCAAAGGTCCCCCTTTCCTAAAGGTGCCACAGGTTAAAAACTAGGAAGATGCCAACTGTACTGTGTGATTCATTCTGAAGTCCAGAGAGAATCCCAATACTTAAAACTATCAGTTTACTAAAATAAAATGTCAGACAGCAGTCTAGTACTCACCTTTTTCATGAACACAAACTGAGAGTTTCTTAACACCATCAACCAGAACATTTTGTGTGTTGCCATGTCCCTCTTCTGAGTCACTGTCATCAAACTGAGCCTCTATAATGACATCAGGACTGTCATTATAGCCCTTCGGGGACTGTTGCAGGAGATGGCTTCCACAGAGTTCCTCAGGGACATCTGATTCATAGGTACCTTCTGTTTCTTTGTCACCATTCTCTGGTTTAATTACCTGAAGAAAATAGAAAAATTCTGCTAAATCACTGGAGGGAAGAAAGGAAAAGAGCAGGTTTTTCTTTTTTCATTTTTCTTTCCTAAGAAAAAAACTGCACATTCAGAAGCTCACAACATTGGACACCCACCACGTAGTTGACAAGTGATCTTTATTTTCTAGATGCACAGACTGCCTTACGGAGACGATCAATCCAGCAGTGCCAGGCTGGCGCTCAGCTCTTCAAGATGCCCAAGGTTAATACTACATCCACTCTTCATTTTTCTCATATATTTTCCTCCCCTCAAGGCCCTCAAAATCAGAAGTACCATGCTGCTTCATAAGGGTGCATCACATGGGATCAGTAAGTATGCCAGGTCATGACCTGAGAACTCAACATAGTGTGTCACTGCGCACCCAATGAAAACACAAGAATAGAAGAGGAAATGGAAAAAACAAAAATAAGTGCGAACAAGAGTTTACAAAACGTTCTCACAAGAAACATAAACCCTTACTGCTGCATTTTGAGCCTGAAGTTTTTCTCAGTATAGAAAACACACAACGGGTGGACATTACACTAGCAATAAGACTGAAGCATTAAACCATAGTCAAACATTTTCAATTAAAAAGAAAAAAAAGAATGAAGCAAATAGGAGAAAAGAACCCAGATACTAATCCATTTAACTAATCTGTCCCATGACAGTCTGTCTAACTAAACAACACTTGGTGTATATTAAAATAGAAAATAAAAGGTGTCCCTATATGTAAATCTGCCCACCTACATTAGCAAAAAACACACCAGATTTTTTGTAGGTTCCAGATGTTACTTAGAATACACCCTTTCAAGAATCTTTCTAGACGAGAAATCTATATGCAATTTAAACATATAATTAAAACATGATCACGTGTACATATATAAATGTCAAAAATGGATCTGATCACTATTGTTAGTGGTCGTTTCATTCTTCCAAACTAATGTTGGAAGGCCAACTTCATGCCAGGCACCCTCATGAGGCCTACATTCTAGTGAGGAGACAGATGGTGAACAATTTAGTCATTCAACAAGTCATTACAGAGTACCTTTCATGGTGCCCGGCACTGCTCTAGGTGGCAAGGATACAGCAATGTACACAAACAAAAAGTGGTAAGTGCTATTACAGCAAAGAAACATATAGTAAGAAAGTGCTGCTTATGAGAGTGAGGTTAGTTTACCAGTAGATGGTTAGGAGATGCCTCCTGCAGGAAGCATCATTTGAGCAAAGACACAAAGGAAGTGAGTGAGCTCCTCCAGCAGTTTCTCTATGTGTTGATAGTATTTGAGGTCTAACATTTTTCTGAGTTTGGCCTTGAGATTTCAATATAGATGCCTGTCTTCAACAAACCAGATTAACGTTCAAATTAGATCACACAAAGATCATGTTTAATGAAAGCTCTTCATCTTACACAAGGCAGAAAAAGTTATTAAAGCTTTCCCAAAATATTTTAATGTAATAGATTCCAATTGATATAACCATCCCCCGATAATGACTATTATAATATCCACCCCCCCAAAATCAAAGTAAAATATTACAAAGATATTCACAGACTGTGGACTCTGAGAATATATTTCCAAAGGTTTTTTAAAATTTGATTTCATGAAAATGTGGTAACAGAGAAGTTTGTAAACAATAGTTAATTTTTCTGAGCAAAACTGTGCTTTCTAATAAATTTTTAAAAAATTTTAATTCCCAGTTTGTGAATATATTTAATGAAATTTTCTTATTAACTCTTGCCAAGTTTTGACTCGTCAGATTCGTTCGTTCATTCATTCATTTATTCATTCATTATTTCATTATTTTCATGAGAAGTTTAAAACAAAAAAGATTTCTTTTCTATGATAGTAAAGGAAGAAAATGTTCAAATGGCTAGGCCAGAAATCTCTAAGAAGACTCCCTCAGGCACCTTGCTAAATGAGAATGTATGATTGAAGCTACAGTTAGATCTTTAAATTCATAAAGAATTATAAAACCAGCTCTCTTCTGTACTTCTGTCCTGCCATGTAAGTCCTACTTTCATACCTGACCCAAAATGAATTATTCAAATAGTAGAGAATTTACTGATGAGTTAGAAAAGAAAAAGAATTTGACAACACTCAAATCAGCAAACCTACTCAATTTCCTTAAATGTGCCTGTCAAATTAACACCTAGGAAATTCTGCCCTTGACCATCCTTGAAGAAGTAACACAACCTTGGCCATTGTCAAAACAGCCCCAAAGCACAAGCAGCAGGTACATGTGCATACCCTATGTCCAAAGCATGGTGGCTACAACATGATCACTGGTCTGGTTCTTCTACATCATCCCCACACATACTTTATCTCAGAGAGAGAACAGTTGGGGCAGAGGTGAAAGAAAATGACTGATGTGCTGAATGTAGTTAAGACTAGCAGGTAAAAGGTAATCTCCTGGAAAGATGTTAAGCGAAGAGTCCAGGCTTTTAGTTTTTATTATGTATTTATTTCTGCCACTAATGGTTTCACAAAGAATTTGGTTCCCACAGGCTATAGAGAATATATTACAAGGAGAACCAGAATTCTGACTTTATAAAAACTGAAGGCTTAAGTATCTCACAATTAAAGGTTGTCTTTCTCTGTATGTATGTATGTATATGTGTGTGTGCATATGTGTGTGTGTATGTGTGTGTAAGATACAACAAAACTTCTATAATCGCTATGATTCTGCCTACGTACTGATTAAGAATTAGCTTTGGGGGAGTTCCCTGATGGTGTAGCGGCTTAAGGCTTCAGCGTTGGCGCTGTCAGCGCTGCTGTCTGGGTTCGATTCCCAGTCAGGGAGCTACCCACATACCAAAAAAGCAAAAAAAAAAAAAAAAAAAAAAAAAAAAAAAAAAAAAAAAAAAAAAAAAAAAAAAAAAAAAAAAAAAAAAAAAAAAAAAAGAATTAGCTTTGGCTCACACATACAAAGTTCAAGAAAAAGTCAATGGCAAAAGGAGATCAGTGGAAAGTAATCGCCAGAAAACAGCAAGCTTAATTGTACAGCACATTTTAAAACCAACCCAGTTCTGACTTCATGATAATCTCCATGGTTTAGATGAACTGTACTCAAGAATTAGTGTTTGAGGCACTAAATTCACTTTTAAGCTACTAAAGCAAAAAATGTTGTAAAGTAGCAGGGATTAATGAATAAATTAAGTCATTTGAAACTGTGTAATTAAAGTATAAATTAATATGCTTTATTTAAAAAGTATTTTCATTCTATTTTGTTCTCCCAATACACACACACAGAACAAATGTTTTGGGGGAAAGATCATCAGAAGTTACAAAAGGACACAAAAGGTACTCTAAAACCATTCCATATCACATATTGGCTAAGAGTGAGGATTGAGGGACTCCTTAGAGAAATGCGTAATTCAAGTCTGGAACAGGAAATAGACAAGATTATCTTGAACATCTTGTCATAACAGGAAAACAAAAAAGCTACCAGAGGCTAACATGATCTTGATCTTGTCTAAAGAAATCAGAAATCATCATGAAAGGGCTCTCTCTGGTCAACCTTAGAAAATTCTAAGCATTTATTCTACCTCTCCTGCACAAACTACATCTCAGATTAACCAAATAGTTGATGAAGTAAAGTGCTTCTTTATAGAAGAATTTTAGCTAATTAAGAAGGAAAGAAAGATGTTCAATTTTGCCATCCCTCTTGAAATAATGGATTCAGGGTATGATCATCAATTGTTACTAAAACCAATATCATAACCTGATAGGGATGGGCTTTATAATAGATGAACCAGAGGGCAGTAACTGAAGCCAGTGATCAATATAAATATTTTAAAAAGAGAAAGAACCAAAGTGCTTCCTCATGTACTATAACAGGACGTACATACGAGCATCCATGAAGTACTTTTCCTCCAAAAGTTGAACTTGAATCTGATCTGATAAAGGGAACAGAGTAACACATTAGAAACTCGGAATAGGATCCTTTTTACATATATTCCCACGGTGATTTCATCCAGCCGCTTGGCTTTAAATCTCTCTATATATGGCATTAATTCCCAAAATTAAACGCTTATCCTCAACGTTCCCTTGAATTCCACACTCATATCCAATTCCCTGCTAGACATCTTCATTTGAGTGTCAGCTGGCACCTCAAACAAGAGAACTCTTGGTCCTCACCAGAACTCATTCCCCTGCCAGCATTCCCTGTGTCAGCTAATGACACCCAACTCTGGGATCACCCTTGACTCTCTCCCTCTCATGCCCCACATCCAACCCATCATAAGAGCCACTGGCCCTTCTGATATGGGCCAAACAGAGCAGCAATCCCCCCACTTCGCTATAGACATCTTTCCTTTGTTCTTTGGCTCTCAGTTTCTCCCTTTTCTAAAGCCTCAAAGCAATTTTTCCTAGTCCAAAGTCTTAATCGCTCTCCTTATCAATTTTCTCTGGCTCCTTGCTTAAGCAACAGACTGTCCCGTGAATATTTACTTCAAAACTTGTAACTCATGTCTCCAGCTTGCTGATTACAATCACCTACAGGCAAGCACCCTTTCCAGGCCTTTCTAGACTGAGACAGGGGATAACACCTGAATGACCAGTTGGGCCAGAAGTCAAAAGGCTGCAGGCCCAACGGACTCTCCATCCTAAAACCATCTAGTGACAGGGGCTCTAAAACCTATTCCTTAGATCAATGCCTTTAAAACTACGAACTAAATTAATTTCTCTTCATCAGGATACAAGTGGTGCCCCGGCAGGACTTCCGGCCCATCTCGACCAAAGAAGTCAACATGGCGGATCTCAAGACCCCTTCCCCTTTTAGATCACATAGGGTGAGAGCTCCGTGGATCCCCAGTAGGTAGGGACAATGACCATCCTCAACAGGAAGCAGATACGGAAGATGAGACCTCCAGCCCCTCAGCTTCCCTTGGAGATTTGTGGGGAACAGTCTCTCAAGGAAATGTGAGGAAGGCAGATAGAATAGGGGGGATCTCAGGACCCCTCCCATGAAACTTGCCCTGCTGGATAGTCACCACATTAGTACCACCCTATCATTAGTAGTCCCCACCCCAAGTTGAGTAACGACAGGAAAATTCCAGGGGAAAAGTTAGCTAATACAATAGGAAGTTAGAGGGCACAAAATAGCCCACCAGTTTGAGCTGGTTCCTAACGCCTGCACAGTGAGAGCTACGACGACCTTCATTTCACCTGGGCCTCGTTATACCATCATTGTAATATCATACATATGCCCAGAAGTTCATTAATATCATTATAACAGACCGAACTCTGGGAAAGGGCATGCGCAGTCAGAAGGTGTTATGTAATAGGCCTCTTGTCAATCAGACTTGTCAATTAAGAGACCCCACGCCCAGAGGTGTCTCCCCTAAAGACCTAGAAGAAAATAAAAGTACCAAGACCCTTGTCGACAGGGGCTCTTGAGCCACTCTCCTTGCTCGAGCCCGCTCCTACCTCTTTGGAGTGTGCTTTCTCTCCAATAAACTATCTCTGTTTCACCTCTATACTTTTGTGTGTGTCTCGTTCAATTCTTTGCTCGAGATACCAAGAACCTGGACATCAACTTCGTGCCGACGAGGGTACCCCATTTTCCAGTAACACTTCCTCTTGCCATTCCCACTGTAACTACACAAATCCAAGTAGCTTTTATCTCCTTGCTGAACTACTGAAATAATCGATCTCCTGGTTTCTATTTCAAACCAAAGTAGCTAGATTGATCCTTTTAAAACATAAATCTGGGGTCCGTGGTGGTGTAGTGGCTGGACTTCGGCGCTCACACCACCACGGCCTGGCTTCGAACCCCACTCGGGAAACATCCAAAAAAAAAAAAAAAACCAAAACAAAAAACCATAAATCTGATCATATCATTCTCCTAAAGACTTCCCAACATCCTGTATTGCCATGCCACAACGCCTTGTCAAATCTAGTCCATATCCATTTTTCCTTCTCATGTTCTACACCTTCTTCCTTTGCAAATTAAACTCCAATCTTAGAGATCTTGACTAAAACCTTCCATCTTGAAGTTTCCACATTTGCTATTCCTGCTATCTGGAAAACGTTTTACCCAGCTTTTCACAGTGTTGGCTTTCTTCATTTTGTTCTGGTCTCTGCTCAAATAGCCTCCTCTGAGAGGCCTTCCCTGATCACATTAATCAGAACAGCCCCACCTCACTGTCATTACACTATCTTCTTACTCTGCTTTGTTTTTCATCACTGTACTTACCACTACCTGTGAATATATTACATACTTACTTACTTTTTGTCTTCCAAATAGAATTTAGGTTTCATGAGCACAAAGGCTATTTCACTGACTGCTAAATTCCAAGAGTATTTAGTAGCCACTCAAATGCACATTGAATGAATGAATAAATGAATGAATGAATATACTAATTAATTAGGAAATGACTTATTCAGAGTCTGTCTTCCTTGATAAACTGTAAACTCCATGAAGTGACCATGGTTAAGTATGGCACAGTGTATACTAAAGTCTCATTTGAATAAATAAAGAACCAGAAATGACACACTGCATCTAACATTTCCGAATGCCAATCTATCTATCTCCCAAGACCTAGTCCAAATGGCTTGGATTTTCTATAACCCAGACTCCATCAGTCTTCCCAGTTCCTCCCCATCCCATGCACTCACACCTGCCTTAGGCAAAGTAAATTCTCCCTTTTCTAAAACCTCAAAACAATTTATCTATGCCTTTTCTACAGCACTTCTCAATTTCTGCACTATATGAATATTATCTATGTATGATTTACCTCATCTGTTAAGACTCTATATTCACCCATTATATCTTATACATCTGTGTATATCCCACAGCAACTTGCATATTCAATCTAGATGCTCAATATCTAATGAATAAACAGGTGAGTAAATGGGTAGAATAAAGAAAAGAATATAAAAGACTGTCAAGATGCAGAGAGCCTTCAGAAGTTTCGAGTTAAGTATGTGGGTTTGAAACTAGTAGCCCGATGTCCCTTGGATAGTTAAAGTAAGAAGCCTTCTTCTGTGGCACTGACCTCAAAAGAGTTAAAAAAACAAACAAACAAACCACATCTAGCTCAGTGGTTCTCTACACTGAAGGTTAAAGAGTCCTCTGAGAATCAGATGAATGCTATAAACTCTTCCTCCACAGAAAAGTGCACATCTACAAATGGATAGAAAATACTCTGTAAGAAAGAACAAGTGAGGAGAGTAAAGGGACTGCTGCTGAAGGCTACCAGTTCAAGCTGAGCAAAACTGTGGCACGCTCTGGGCTCAGAGTGAGGGGCGCAGGGTTCGAGCAGAATGGATGCAGTAGTGACCTAGTCACTGGAACTTAAAAAAATCCCTCTGGTGTCCTCCACAGACCTGAGACAGTGATGCAGCTTGGTTCCTTTGGATATTTAATCTAGTCTCTAGAGGACAGGGCAGAAATGGGTTTGTGAGGGAATCAAATCGCTAGGTCCCTCAGAAATCTTTCAGTCTCGGTCTTGTTCCATGAACAGGGTAGGATGAGCATCACATAAACCCTGCTGAAAAAAATAAACAGTGAAAACGTAGGCAGATATCATTTGGGGAGTAGCGACGGGGACTAAAAGTGTCCCTTGCAGCTACTAAAATTGCTCAAGAAATAGCACAGTAGAATACTTAACTTTAATTTCTTTGAAGCCTCCCCTTCCCCAACACAAATGCATGCAGACACACACAGAGAAACATTTATCAGATACCCGCTACAGTTAGCTTTACTGAGAATGGATTCGTAATCTACCTATTATCTCCTTTTGGAAGGCAGAAGAGGGCACTAGAGTTGGACGATCCCCGTTCTCCTTCAGCCTGCAAGCCTTAGCTCTGGGGGATGGGGAGCAAGAATTTGGCCTCTTCATTAGCACCCCAGAGGAACCTGAAAACAATGAGGGAGGAAACTGAGGGGAGTCTATGAGAAGCCTTACCATTGAAAGGAATAGGGAGGAGGCCTAAGTTCAGAATCCTGAGTTCAGAGACCCAAGAGAGGTGAAGACAGACCTCAGGAAAAGCAGGGTGTGTACAGCATGACTTCTGTGCTTTAAGAGGAACATAAGCTCTGTGTTAGTAAAGAAATGGCAAAATGGCTCATGGAATCCCCCTCCTTCAAAGACAAGAAGGCTTGCTGACTCAGAGACAATAACAGGCAATCATGTGAGTGGGAAATGGCTAAGGAAGACACTAATCTAAAAGGTGGGCAGGGTTTCAGAAAATAATGTATGAAAAAATATATAGTGAAATACATTGTAAATATACACAGAAAGCAGTGCCAGAAAAGAAAATAATGATAAATTCAACTCCATTAAAATTTTCCTTTTATTCTAAGATAACATAAAAGAAATTTTTAAAAAATAAACCATAAAAGTGCTCATATCCAGAATATATAAAGAACTCCCACAGATCAATGAAAGACAGTCCAATACAGAAGTGGAGAAATGGCTTAAAAGCATTTCACAAAGTAGGAATGATAAATAGCCAAAAAGATGGAAAGTTGTTCAGCCTCATTAGTCATCAGACAAATGCAAATTAAAACTACAATGAGATATCACTACAAACCCACAAATGGGCAAAAACTAAAAATCCTGACAATAGCAAATGTTAGCAAGAATGTACAGCAACAGGCTGCTGGTATGGATGTAAACTGACCAGCTCTTTGTAGAAGAGATCAGGAAGGTGAAGGAGAATAGAAAACAGACCCTCTCAACTCCTGCCCTGGCTTATTCCACTACACTGCCTGTGTCCCTCAGGACTATGACAGGTGAACAAAGAAAAAGAAGACCAAACTGTGATCTGCACACACACCTAGGGCTCTAAGTCCAGCGCTCGTGGTCCTGGACATGCTCATGGGAGATTTCCTGCAAACAGGTGCAGAGTAAACTTTGCACAGACAGCTCCCACCACTGACATCCACCACATGAAATGCCTCTGTGGCTTTTGGCTGCCCGGCAAACACTCAAAATTCAGGATCTAGCTCTTCTGTGCTAATCTCCCTCTCTTAAGAAATTCTCTGTTTCCTTCCTTTGCTCCACTGCTGTTCCTTTACCGTTCTTTCAGTATATGGTTTCCTGATCAGGTTATATTCCATTTGCATATGTCTCCCTCCCACCAGACAGCAAACTGTGTCACATTTACATTTTATATTCCCCAGAGGCTCCCAAAATGCTTGGCATATAAAACATACTCAATAAATATTGATTTCCTTTTTTCTTCTTCTGAAGAGAAAGAGAAAGACTTGAATTAGCTGTAAAAGAAACGAATAAAATAACTTCCAAGCAGCAAGAGCCAGCTAAATTCAGAGGCCTGACAGCATGATACCAATTACACTGCTCCCCATTAACACACTGTGTCTAGGACCAGGAAAGAGTCACCAGCTACTTTGTCACAGTTGAAACTTATAACTATAAGAAGCAAATATAAATATAAATACAAATGCGAATGTATAAAACTGGAAGCCATTTAAATAAATGCATTTTTTTAAAAATAACTCTAGAGCAGTGGTTCCCCATCTTTCTCCACTTGTGTACCCCTTTTAAGCCCCTTTCTATAAATCTTACCCTTGTTTTTAAAACAGTTGTTTTTAAATACTGACAAATGTTCAGTGCCTATCTTAATGTAAAAGGAAATGAGGTAATAAGTTAGGGAAAAAAAATTAGTACACTAAAAGTACACAAGATTTAATTTTATAATATTTGTAACAGTTAAATGTTGATAATGATAATCAAGTACTTAACAAATTTTTAATTTATTATTAATAATATTTATTTGTGTTATCTGAAAAGTCTGTAATAATTATTATGCAGATCATTAGCCAATTGAAACAGTGTTAGTGAGATCGTTGAGCTTGCTTTGAGGCACTTAGAAATCAGGCTCAAAAGATGCAAGACACAGTCTTAAATCTGGACTGGCATTAAGCTTGTTGCGGTACTTACTTTTTATGAAGGTGTAAGAAGAAAAAGCTCTCTCTACTAGTTCGGTATTAGTAAATGGCAAGAGGTATTTGAGTGCCTTCTCACTGAGCTGTTTGTATTCCTCACTGACACCTACCCAGCAGGTAATAAGATGCTTTCTTTGAAAATCAGAATTTAAAGGAGAATCGGTTGAAAGTTGGATTAACTGCTCTTTTCCACTGATTGATAGTTTAGCTTCTTTGAAGAATTCTTCATTGAAGGGAACTGCAATCCAGTTGTTTTCTTTTCCACATTGAGGAAAGTACTTATAAAAGGACACTTTAAGACCTTCCAAGTGACTTACAATATTCTCTTTCATCTTTTGGAATAGGTGCAAGTCATTCTCAGATAAAAAGTTGTACAGAGTTTCAAAAACTTTAGGCTGACCTCTTTCAATACATGCTTTCCAAAAGTCCAGTTTTAATTACTGACCCAATTTTGTTGGTTACTTTAAATATAGTGATTGAGTTGTTTTGAATTCCCAAGTTGGGTTTGTTTATTTCGGGAAAAATATCTGATAAATATAAAAGATTTTGAAGCCAATCACTGTCCTGAAACTTTGGAGCAAGAGGTAAATGAGGGTCTTTAAATAATACCTGGACCTCATGTCTAAGTTCAAACTCCATGTAAGTACTTTGCCACGAGACAGCCACCTGACCTCTGTATGCAAAAGGAATGTGCCGTGAATGCTGTTCATGTCTTCTCACAGCGCTTTAAACAATCTGGAATTTTGTGGTAGCGATTTAATAAAATTTACATCTTTTACAGACTCATCAAGAACATCTTTCAGTTCACTAGGAAAAGACTTGGCAGCAAGACTTTGTCTATGAATGCAGCAGTGACTCCATGGTACATAGAGAGCTACTTCTTTAATTCAGCTGCATAGGCCTATAAAACAGCCTGACACAGGCTTGCCTCCATCAGTGCACACACCACAACAATTCCACCAGCTAAATAATCATTAATTTCATCAAAAAGATCTTCGCCTGTGGTATGCTCTGTCAGTGGGTAACAAAGCAACAGGTTTTCCTCAATTTCATTTCCTACCAAGCACCTCACCGTGACGAGCAAAATAGATAAATCAGCAACATCTACACTTTCATCAACCTGGATGGAAAAGAACTTACTTTTCTAATTCTATCTACTCCTACAGCTTCAACATCTCCTGAATTCACACTCCTGAGACATTGGATTGTTTGACAGTACTGATTTTGCAGACATGTTCTTCCCCAAACGTACAAAAAAACGGTATCCTTAAAACAAGGAGAAATGAAATCTTCAGCTATGTTATAGTTTTTACTACATTTAGCTGTGCGATAAGCAGTATAGTATGAAACCTCAACTGCATTCTCATTGTCTTCGTTTCCTGACATCATGCATGAAGTGACAGCTGGATGCTTTTCTAAGTACTGAAAATAATGTATGTCTTTGTTTTTATACATAGCATGTTTAGTTTCTAAATGTCACATGAGTAGAGAGGGTTTCATGCAACATTAGATAATATTTCCCCACATACAACACACAGAGGCTTAGGACAGTCATCATCCCCTACAAATGAGCACCCACATTTACTACACTCTTTCCTTTGCTTCTGTGTAGAATCTGAGGCCGCACCTTTCAACTCTCTCCCTGGTGTGGGTGTGCTCGTAGCTGCGGACACATGTTGAGAAGTACTTGGAGACGGGTAATAAATCACATCAAGTTTTGGTTTTTTAACTGTTCCTGTTTTCAACCACTGATCCATAACTGATATACTTTAAAATCACTGAAAATAATAACTGAAACTATATTAAACATTAAATTAAAAAATTAGTTTAAAAGAATCACAATTAAAGACAACGAACGCACTTACTTTTGCTCAGCCAATAACTAAACTGATCAAACAGTCTGACTACAGAGATTAAACAGTCTGGCTACGAATATATTTATATATTTGGGGAAGTTCTAGAAACACTGTAAATGGATTGTTCTGAAACTGCATAATAACTGGTAGAAGAGTGGTTTGGGAGAAGGATTCACAACCACACCCTTACCATCATTCAATATGTAATCTAATTTTGAAGTATCTCCATTAATGGTGATTCAAACTTAACATTTATTGTTCCATAACTAATGTTTTATAGTTTTTTTTTTTACTCTACTTGTTTTTTTCACCATTGCTGATTATTTTTCACGTACTCCTGAACGGCCTAGCATGTATCCCCTGGGGTATGCGTGCCACCACCACTTGGGGAACCAATGCGCTAGACCTTCATATCTAAATAATAACTCCAGTTTCAATATGAACTCAAAATAACCATAAACTTCACTGTCCCTATTTTGAAAATAATAGTTTTTAGCAAGAAAAGTCACGAAAACCTAGACAGAGAAGAGAAAAGTCTAGTTCTGAGCACAACTTCCAGGGATATTTCCTGTTCCCACAGAATTGTAAAATACCAACCTGTCCCTTAGCCAGGGGGTGGGGCGACAAGGACTACACGTCTACACTACGTTGTAATTTCAATAAACTGTATAGAGCATCTCAAACTCACCAGAATAAAAAAAACTGGCCACTTCAAAACTGTGTGATATTGATTAGATTTTCTTAGCTTACTTTTAAAATTAATATATTTCAAAACTGGACAGCAACAGAAAGAGTCCCTATAACCAAACAATTCCCATAGAATCGTAAATAAAAACGTCAAGAAACATTTCCATCCCACATGGCTTACCCAAACACCAAGCATGAAACATTTCATAGTTTCCCCCTTTACTGATATAGAAAAGCCCTTCCTTAAACATAAAAGCCATCTTTGAAGAGTGCTGTTTTAAGTCTTATAAAAAGAGCAAGTCTATATTAGCACTGGAAAATTCTGTTTCAGGAAATAAATTCTATTATGTTCCCCTGAGACAGGGTTGCTATCAACTTGGTATAATGGAGATTTTCCAAAAGACCTACACACACCCAAGTCCACGGGCACTTGTGCTGAAAGGACTGAGAGCAGTGTCAGCTGGAGGCTCTGTGCATAGGCGGTAAGGCCCCTGCCTGTCCCACCACCTGTCCACATCCACCTAGGAGCTGCTCCTCATTTCTTGGCCCCTCTGACCAGGCCTAAGTGACAGCACTCACTTGCCACACATGTTTTAACAAACTTTCAAATCCTGTAATGGCACACTTGGGACAAAGTATAATACACTGTTCAGGAAACACCTTGGAGCCAAGAAAAGCAATTGATATTTCCACAGGGAGTTCCTGACCAGGCTTGCCAATAGCTTCTTTCGTTATAAAATATGACCACGAACATATCGTTTTAAAGACACATTACAGACGTTCTTAAAAGCGTATCTTTTATTGAGAACTCTGTTTGCTTAAGGTAGTTTTGTCCAAAAGTACCTTTTATTTAGTTAATAAGAACAGAACAAACTATTTCCATTCTGGTTATTCAGGCCTAAAATTCTTATAGATCAATCAATTCCGCTCTCTCTCTCTCTCTCTCTCTCTCTCTCTCTCTCTCACACACACACACACACACACACACACGCACGCACCATCACATTCGTCAGCTCGTCCTGTCAGCTCTACCTTCACTGCCACCATGGCCACCACCCTGGTTCAGGTTCCATCATCGTCTCACCTGGATACAATGCAATAGCCATGTAAGGGGTCTTCTAACTCTCGTCCCCTTTCAGTCTATTCCCAATGCCGCAGCCAGAGTGAGCCTGTGAAACCAGCCATGTCATGTCAATGCTCTAAATCCCACAATGCTCTAAATACCTCCATCAAAGCTAAAACCCAAAACCCTGAGACACAGGCCCTCCCTGATCTGCACCTCAACTGCACAAGCCCTCAGACCTCATCACCAACTAGTCTCCCCCTCAGCCTCAGATCTCCCCCAAGATCTCCACAAGGATAGCTCCCTAACTTCCTTCAGTTCTTACTCAAAGTTGCCTTCTCAATGGGGCCTTCTCTGGTAGCCCTATTTTAAATCTCAATCACATCCCCAAAATTCTCTCTCTCTTCCAATTTTATTTTTCCTCTTCATGACTTACCACTATTGAGCATCCCACACATGAAAAGCAATTGATATTTTATTTATATTATTACGTCTTTCCCAGTGAAATGTAAGCTCCATGAAGGCAAAGACATTTTCGCCTGCTTGTTTGCTGATTTATTCCCAGCACTTAATATTAGTCTGCTAGACAATTCCATCTTAACATCCTACCCGTAAACTCTAGTCCTTGTCCTCGAGCAGTTCCTTTTCCTAGTCTCTTTCTTTCCAACACCACCACACATACTTCCAGGCCTTTCAAATGCATGGCCACGTCTGACCTTCCGCCTGCTGAGCACACTGCTTCATTAAACCCTCACCTCATTTTTACAAGAGCTCTTACAGCTCCACAAACTCCCTGGTATTCTCAATGCCACCATCCTACAAATTTCTAGAAATTAAAAAAACTGATTCAATTACCTTCTTACTCAAAAATTTGCCATGGATTTCAGAAAGTAACTCTCTGTTCTTTGCCTTACCATTCAGACTCTGACCTTCACAATGTCCACTGACCTCGTCTGACCAATTTGCTCTTACCTGCCAATCCCTCCATTATAAGCCATTCATAGCCCACCATAAACTCTTCCCTCGCTCAGGTCACAACAACCCAAGAGTCCATTTCCAACAACTTACAACAACAGGATCTGTCTCCCTCTTTCTACTCTGTGACTGCAGTAAGGAAAACTACAGGACTCCCTTTAGAAATGGTCCGATTTTGTTTTAACCATTTTAAGGAAAGGGGGCTCCTGCAGAAATGATCTCTGTCTGTGAGGGAGCCCTGCACTGTGCAGACCAGCCTTGGGCTACCAGAGAAGAACCATGCAGAAGTAGAGTTGTCAGACTTCGGGTCTCTGGACACTTCCTAAGAGATCACACGACATGAAACAGAATCATGGGTGTGTTGTGACATGTGCCCTCCTCCCTCCTCATCTCCATGGCCACCGTAAGCATCTCACTAACCCCAACCTAACTCTGCTACAAGCCTCTGTACCTTGTCACCAAGGAGAGTAGGAAGCAGGTTCGCGCCCCTCAGAGGAAACCCGGTTGACAGAACACAGCCGAATCCAGCCAGAGCAGCCTCAGCAGCAAGGTGATAAACAGTCTGGTGCCAGAAAGGAGCAGAGAGGTAGGGGAGAGGGTCTGACAGATGGTAACACCAAGTTCCAAAGCTCAGGATCAGTTCTTAAAAAGTCAAGCAAGAAGCTGACTAGAAACCCATCTGGGAGAGCAAGCCCTCAGGAAGAGTTCCAGAGAGCGAGAAGAACGTGCAAGAACGGAGTTCACAGAAGGCACAGACGCTCGGACTCAGTGAAAGAATAAACGCACGTACACGTAACTCTGTACATGGTGGCTGCTTTTCTTTGAATCTTATCTTTGCTGTATTTTGACTTAAGTCTTTAAAATTCAATGTATTAATAATGACTGTTTTAGCGGCAAGACACAGAAAAACCATCTTGAATTGTCTTTTTAAAGTAACTTACTGGCTCACATAATTGAGCCAATCTGAGAGGCTCATCTGATATTTATAGGAAGGAGGGAGGGGGAGGGAACGGGGGAGGGGAGAGAGAGACAGAGAGAGAGAGAGAGAGAGAAAGCGCGCGCGCAGGTGTCGGCTCAGATTTCCTCAGTATCAGCTCCGTTACCAGAGTAGCTTCTCTCCTCATAATGTCAAGAAGGATTCCAAAAAAATTATATCCCATTCTCTTAGAGACCCCAGTGAAGAAAAAGAGAAACTCTTACCCAGGTGCCCTGCAAAAAAGTCCCAGGATTACTCTGCCGGGGTTGACTTGGGTCACATGCCCATTCCTACATCTCAGAGGTAGACTGGACACTGTATCTGAGGACTGTGACCAAAAACGAGTAAGGACTTAGAATATCTGAACAACACACACATATCTCAAAGGACTTTTATTCATATTACATAAAAAGTCTTACCATTCACTAATATGAAGACAAATCAATTTAAAAATGGGTAAAAGATTTACACAGACACTTCAGAAAAGATTATATGTGTAAACAGACAATAAGCATACATGCAAAAAAATGTTCAGCATCATTTTGTCATCATGGAAATGCAAAAAAAAAAAGGATAACAAATGACAATAACAAAAAGTAAATACTACTATATGCTCACCAGACTGGTTAAAATTATAATACTATTATAATACTGTGTCCTGATAAGGATGTGGAGAAAGTGAATCTCTTATACATTTTTAATAGGAGTGAGAAATATACATCACCTTAAAAAAAGCTTCATGTTTTCTTAGAAAGATAACATATGCTTACTACATGACCCAGCAATTCCATTTCTGGGTATTTAACCAAGAGAAATAAAAATATATGTCCATAACAAAGACATGTACATTGATATACACAGCAATTTCATTAATGGTCAAAAACTAGAAATAACCCAAATGTCCTTCAGCTGGTGGATGGGTAAACAAACTCTGGGGCATGCATACAATGGCACAGTATTCAACAACACTGAACAGTGCGGATGAATCTTAAATGATTACGCTAACAGAAAAGGCTATACTCAATTCCATTTATATGACATTCAGGAAAAGGCAAATCCATAGGGACAAAAAACAATCAGTGTTTGGCAGAGGTTGTGGGGTAAGGGGAAGTGTTAATTAAAAAGGGATGCAAGGGAATTTGGGGGTATGATGGAACTGTTTTCTATCTTGACTGTGGTAATGGTTACAAAAATCTATACATGTTTTAAAATGTATAGAACTGAATGCTAAATTTTACTAAATGCAAATATACAAACCAAATAAATCTCTTTTGTACCCAAGCCAAACAGGTTCAGCATCTATATACAGGAGGGAGAAAATCTCAATCAAAACATTAAAAAGTATAAGCCAAAATTATCAACTAAAGATACTCAATATTTTTTATTCTGAAAAAATTTAAAGTACAATAAACATTTACCAAAATCTTATCATGTACAAGGCATCTATTAGGCATTAAATAACTCCTCCTCACAGTGAGGTGACACAACAGTTAACAAAACATGTTCAGAACTGTCATCACTAGTACTGCCCTGCTGATTACTGGAAATAAACAGGACCACAAAGTGCTTTCCCAGATATCTTCAACCAAAAGTAAACATCTAGGCAATGAAAACAATGACTGCTTCTTACTAAGATGACCAAAGAGCTGTTTGTGAAAGATGATAGTTAACAGCAGGGCAAGAGGGTGGCTAATGATGAAAACAATTATATGGAAAACTTCCAGGAAGGAGACACATGTGAGGAACAAGTAGACAGGTGCGGTTAGAACTGAAAGCTCCTACACACACACACACACACACACACACACACACACACACACACCACAAAGGAAAACTGAGTTTTTTCTAGCCAAAGAGAGCCCTGAATGTCAAACATACATATCTTAAAATGCACATACATGCACATACACACACACAATTTCTTTTTTCTCAACTTCATGCTTAAAAGAAAGATAGCCATCAAGACAAGTATCAAGATAGAAATGATGTAACACTTTAAACACAAATAGAGCTGAGGTTCTTGTATATCAAGTGTTACTGATCAATGAGCTACTACATAGGATTCTACATAGAAAGCTAGAACTCCGAACTTTCAAAGGGCGGACACTCGAAAATAATGTGGTACACAGTGAGGAACCGGAGGAGTGAGGAGGCAAAAGCCTACATGGGTTGAAACCTGAGCAACAAAGGTGACCTAGTGCAATAGCCAGCCAGCAATATCAGCATATTGGTTACAAACAGAAATGAGCAAATAAGTAATTACTGCAAGGACAATAAGAGCCAGTTTCTCACTATTAGAAAGGGAGTTACAAATATGGGAAGGGCAAAACTATAATGAACCCAATGATGTGGCACTGAAACTGTGTGAATCACAGTATAGAAGATGATGGATAGATAGATAGATAAAGATATGATGAATGGATGGAGAGATAGATAGATATGTAGATAGATAAGCAGGCAGATGGATGGATAGGAGTATATATCCATACATGTATTTCCTAGCTCTCTTCACTGGGAAGACTTGGGAACATCTGGATTTCTCCACTAATAAGAATCAGGGCTTCTTAGAAAATGACTGATTTCAGGTTAGCGCAGAGAAAATATAAGAACACCTCCCAAAAATAAAGAAGTGCTCAAAGAATGATGAAACCATGTAACAATGACACAGAACCCAACAACGTGCTCGTTCCTAAAGAGCCTCTGTACACTGAACACACCAACTTTCCAGGAACTGTGAACTCACAGGTGCTCAAAGGTACGGTAGTGGCATTTCTCTAAGACAGCACAGTCACATCCACACCTAAAATTAAAGTCTTGAGCTTCCAGACAACATGAGTGCCTGTTTCCTTATGATGAGCCACCTGAAACGAGGCCAGGCAAGGACGGAGAAGTGACCTCTCAGCAGATGCGGCCAGAGAAAGCAAAGCCTTCCACGTCTGAAGCCAAGGCAGGCTCTCTTCCACGCCCGGAGCTGACCCAGGAGGGGAACAGGGGGCTTGATGAATCTAACACAAATTTCCCAAGATCTCTAAATAAACTTGGACCTGATTTCAAAACTGTATTTGTCTGAGGGCGCTGTTTTCTTTAACAGCAAAAACAAAAGCGTTTCTGTTGTTGTTGTTGTTGTTGTTGTTGTTGTTGTTGTTGTTACCTTGTTTGGCCCTGACTGTGGTATAGCATCATCACTTTACAGAATTGCGGGGGGGGCATGTTTTTCACTAATGAGGTCATTCCTGCTCTACCACAGAAACTATATTTCTGAACTGTATGTATGAAACCCAGTATCATTTCCAATTCATATTTCACATCATCATAAAGTCACATTTCCTTTCAAACCAACAAGACCTCAAACATTTCCTGTGAGCTCCATGCACTTCCATGGCTAAGAAGCTGACACCACAGAGGAAGCTGGGTGAACTCTGAGACCAGGCTGGCTGCCACAGATAAAATGATCCCTGGAGGTAATCTGCTTATGAGATTTAACTTTGAAGAAGCAGCAGAAAAGAATAAGAAAAGAAACCTGCCCACAAGCTGCCAAGTGCAGTAGAACTCCATGTGCATGTTCCCAATAGGACAAAAGCGAGGAGCTTATCTGCACTGTGGTTGTTCTTTTCAAGCGAAGACCTGCCCAAAGCTTTGGGGAGACAGTTAACAAGACACTCTCCAGCTTCACTCCGTAAGTCCCCAGTCATCTAAGAAAGCTATTTTTCAACAAGTGGGACCCAAAAGACAGTCACTGAGCAGCCCCAAATACTGCTTTCAAAATCAGCAGGCGAAATCTAGTCTTAAAAGAGTTACTCCAAAGTCATCTAGATTTGGGTCTTACGCTGGGTTTGGTAGTACTATTATTTTTGATACTTTTGTCAATGCTGAGTGTTCTAGTGGTAAACTTTTTAAAACCAACAATTTTCTAAGAGCACAAAGCCAGAAATACAATTTTCATGTTGTTGTATTTGAATCATTTTTAAAGCTGTCATCTTCCCCCTACTTTGATAGTAGAATAAAAAATGAGTTCAATGTAAACTGGTTCTGCCATATAACCTCACAGGTTACGCCACTGCAAAAATTTTTCTGAAAATTATTTTGGGCAGCAATTGTTGTATACAAAGTATCAGCCAAGAGCAAATTATTACAGTTGACTTCTAAACCTTTTTAAACTTCATTTTATAGTGGAAATACTGACAGATGCTTTACTCTAGAAGCACTATTTTAATATTTCTAGTTTTTCCAAAATACAATACTAGGAATTCAGGATCACAAATGTAAAAAAGGAAAAGTCATAAGTTATAAAGCTATTTTAAAAACTAGGCTCAAATAAAAATATGTTTTATGGATCAAACACATTTACATGCATCTATCTGCCATTACATTTATTTCTGCAAATACTTTCTTAAACAGTATTTCAATCTGCAGAAGGCTTACCCCAAGGATTCTTTGTGATCAATGACTGACTTCAACCTGGCTTTACATCCATTCACCCATATACAGATAGAGGCCAGTTCCTGTTTCCACACTCAGGAAAAGCAGGGGCGTTATCCAATTTTATATTAATACGAGAAGGAGGAAAGCTATAAACCAACATGAGCCTTAGAAAACTTGGAACTGTAGGAAGCCATTTCTGGGAAGTAGGTATCCCAAAGACAAGTATCAAGGAAAATCTATGGAAAAGGACACCCAGTGGCACAGTATAAAGCCAGGCATAGTAGATATTTGTGGCTGAATGAATTTCTACCCCACCACAACTCCCACTATATTCAATCAAGATCAGCTCATTAGATCTGATTAGAATCCAAGAAAGTTACCCACTCTCATACCCTCCATCCTGACCCAAACTGCATCTACAATGTAACAACCAAACAAAATGCACTTACGCCCTCTGATGCCAGATGATCTGCGATGAGGAAAGAGACACAGAACTGAGCCCTCAAGAACTAAAGTACTGGCTTTGTTGTTCAATACTCAATTTGAAGCATGCCCAGTTTTATCACCTTTAAAATAAGGAAGTTTGATGGGAAAATCATTACCTCTCTACCTTCAGGACTCTATGACACTCTGAGTGAAACCACTGGGGAAAAATGTAAAATGAAGTCACTTATCAAGAAGAGAACAGGACGGAAGGTGAGTTCACTAACAGAAAGAAATATTTAAATTAATTTTATGACCAAATCTGGTTATGTTCAACTTGACCAGTACGATCTCAACATAATTATTTGGTTGTATTTGTGTACTGGTCAAAGGTAATGCAGAGAAATGCTATTAATTTTTTTTTGTTTGTTTTAAAGTAAACAGTTTCATTCAATATAATTCATTTATTAAAAAGTACACAAATTATAAATATACAATGAGTTTTTACAAAATAAGTACATATACCCATGTAACTACTACCAAAATAAAGAAATACAGAGTATTACCAAAGAACATAAGTTTCCCTGTGTGAAAACTCACCACAAACTTAATGCTTAAAACAAGATACTTTATTATCCCAGGTTTCTGAGGATCAGATATCCTGGCACAGAGTCTGGGTCCTGTGCTAAGGATCTCAAAGCTACAATCAAGGTGTCAACTGGGGCTGCTGTCTCCTCTGTGGTATAAGGATCACGATATTCATAAAGCTTCAGTCAGTTAACTACACTCGTTTCCTTGCAACTATAGAACTCATGGCAACGTGCTTCTTTAAGGACAGCAGGAAAGCAGCTCTGACCGCCAGATCTAATGAGGTCAGTCCCACAAGGATAATTTCCCTTTGGTTAAGTCAACTGATTAAGGACTTCAATAACATCTGCAAAATCCCTTTTACCTTTGTAAATTACTCATTGGAGTAATATCCCATCATCTTGACAGGTCCCACATACACTCAATGGGAGGGGTTTATATGTGGTGTGTGTATCAGAGAAGGGGACTCTTGAGGCACATCTTAGAATTTTGCCAACCAGAAGCCACACCCTGGAAACCGCTCTCTTGCCCGTTCAGTTACTATCCCTTCAAGGATAAATGTTATCCTGAAAAACCCAGGTTTGCATGTTTATTAAAAAAAAAAAAAATCATATAGTAAACATTCTTTTTTTGTTTGGCTTCTTTGGCTCAAAGTTTGAGATTCACATTAACTGTTGCACACAGCTATAGTGCATCTATTCCTGCTGCTATATTATAATACTGTCCGCATGTACTACAATGGACCCATCCACGCTATTACTGATGAAGATTTGGGTGGTTTCCAGATGGTGCTATTTTATATAATGTTGCTTGAAGGTTCTGGAACATGTTTTTGGTGCACAAATGTACCAATTTCTGTTGGGCATATACCTATTAAGAAAGGAAACTTCTGGGTATCTGCAGCTTTAGCAGATGATGCCAGCAGTTCTCCAAAGTGGCTAGACTGACTGACATTCCCACTAGCAGTGTATGAGAGTCCCACTTACATACACCTCACCACCTCCTAGCACTGTCTGTCCTTCTCAGTTTAGTACATTAGGTAGGTTATGAAGTGGCCTGCATTATCGCTTTCATTTGCATGTCCCTGAGAACTGATGAAGTTAAGCATCTTTTCATAAATGTATTGGCCATTTGGACATCCTCTTTTTGTAAAAGGCCTGTTTAAAAGTCTTTTGCCCATTTTTCTATTTGTATTGTTCTCAATAGTTTGTAGAATTCTTCATAAATTTTAGATGAGTCCTTTGTTGGACAGATGTGTTGTATATATCTTCTCCCACTGTGTAGGTTGATATTAACTTTCCTGATGGTGTTCTGGATGAACAGAGTTCTTTAATGTACTCCAATTTATTAATTTTTTTCCTTTATGGTCAGTGTTTTTTGTATCCTGTTTAAGAAATCTTTGCTGCCCCCAAGGGTGGAACAATATACTCCATGTTTTCTTTTAAATGCTTTATGGTTTCACCTTTCACACTTGGATATGTAATCCATCTAGACTTGATTTTTATGTACGGTGTGAGATAAGGGTTAGCATTCTTTTCTCCATATGAATATCCAATTGGCCTAGCACTGCTTGTTGAAAAGAACATTCTTTCCCCCACTGCACTGCATTGTCACCTTTGTCATAAATCAAGTGACCATATATGAGTGAGTCTGTATCAGGGCTTTCTATTTATTCCACTCATCAGCTCATTTGTCTCTCTTATACCAATACCACACAGTCTTACCTGTGCTCAGTGTGTGATAAACCTCCATGTTGGGCAGTGTAAGAACTCCAGCTTTGGTCTTCAAAACTGGCGTGGTTACTTTGGGCCCTTTACATTGTCATCAACGTTAAGAATAAGCTGGTCACTTTGCACATACTCGCAAAAATGATCCCTAGAATTTGGCTGGGATTGTGTTAAATACATAGATCAGTTTGGGAAGAATTAACACTTTTACCATATCGATTCTTACCTTCCACGAACATTTACTTAGAGCATTTTTAACTTCTCTTGATAATATATAGTTTTCAAAGTTGAGGTCTTACAAATCTTTCATTATAGTTACCCTAAGGTATATGTTTTTACATGCTAATCTAAAGGGTATCATATTTTAATTATTGGTTTGCTGCTAATACAGGATTACAAATAACTTCTGTAGGTTGAGTCTGTATGTAGCAAACTTGATTCCCTTGGATTTTCCATATATAAAATCAACTAATCTAAAAATAATTACCGCTACCTTGCTTTCCTATCCTTCCACCACTTTTCCATCATGTACTGCAGTGACTGTGACCTCTGGTATAATTTGAAACACAAGTGGTGACAGTGAGCATCTCTGTTTCATTCCCACTATCAGGAGAAAAGCTTTCCGTTTCAACATTAATTATAGTTTTTTTAGGATTTTTTGTTTTGCTTTTGTTGTGGGGGGGGGTTATTTTTTTATTTTTTTATGTTTTTGTGGAATGCCTTTATCAGATTAAGGGGGTTTCTTCTTTCACTAGTTTGGTAAGAATTTTTACCATAAATAGGTGTTGAAATATTTGCCAAATATTTGCGTGCAAAAATTGAGGTAATCATGTAATTTTTCCTTCTCTCTATTAATGTGGTTAATTATATTGTTTTGTCCATTTTTTAAACCACTTTAGTGAGATATGATGAACATGTAAAAAGCTATACATATTTAATGTATACAACTTGATGAATTTACAGGTAAGTATGAAACCTTCCCCCTGAAACCATCACCACCACCACTACCAATCATCAAGGTCATAGACAAATCTATCACCTAAGTTCCCCTATGCTCATTTGATTTTATTTTTGTGGTAAAAACACTTAACATAAAATAAATTTTAAGTTTACCATAAAACATTGTTAGTTACAGGCACTATGCTGTGTAGCAGATCTCCAAAACTTATCTTGCATAAGTAAAATGTTGTACCCTTTGACCATTACCTCCCCTGTTAACTGAGTTTTGAATAGCAAAATGACCTTGCATTTCTGGAATAAATCTCACTTGGTCCTAATATATTATCCCTTCTATCTAGCTATGGAGTAAATTTCCTATTACTTTATTTAGGATGTTTGCATCTCTATTAGTAAGAAAATTTTTCTTATAATTTTCTGGTATTGTATCATCTTTGGGAGTTCCCTGATGGTATAGTGGCTTAAGGCTTCGGCGCTGGTGCTGTCAGCGCTGCGGCCTGGGTTGGATTCCCAGTCAGGGAGCTACCCACATACCAAAAAGAAAAAAAAAAAAAAAAAAAAAGGCTGTATCATCTTTGTTAGGTTTTGGTATCAAAGATATGTTGGCCTCATAAAACATTTTTCTACTCTCCAGAAGAGTTTTTGTAAGATTGGTGTTATTTTTATTCCTTAAATATTTGGAGGCATTCGATGATAAAACTATTTGACCCTGAAGTTTTCCTTGTTAAAAAAAAAAAAAAAAGGTTGAATTGAAGATTCAATTTCTTTACTAGACATGGAACCATTCAGATTTCTTATTTCTTCTTCTGACAAAATCTTCTGATTTTGTTGTGCATTTCAAGAAATTTGTCTATTACATATAAATTTTGCTTTCACTTTCGAAAAATACTTTCACTGGGTATGTATGTCTAGGTATCTTCCTTCTGCACTTTAAAGATACCGTTCTATCAACCCCTGGCTTCCATCAGTTACATCTGAAAAGTTATCTGTCAATCCCACTGTTGTTTCTTTGAAGATATCTTATTTTCCTATCTGATGCTTTTAAGGTTTGTCTCTTTGGTCTTCATAAGTTTTAGTATGATGTGCCTATATATGATTTACTTTGTATTAATCCTATTTGGTCCTTCTTGAATTTCTCAAATCTGTGGCCTGACATCACTTCTGGAGAAAGGCATTTTAAATGTGGCCCTCAAGGGTTCTGTTTCCTTCTGCCACAGGAAAGGGGAATACTCCTGATGACAGCTATTCCATTCAGCCTGGACTCTGCGGTGAAAATAATACAATGCAAAGTCCTAGATGATCTTGATGGGCAAGGAACATGAGTAAGAAATAAGCCGTGTTGTTCCACAGTATGACCTTACCTACGACACAACTGTCCAGCAACTTAGATGCTTCAAAGGAATGCACACTGAGACAGGAACATTTTATGTCAACATTTTACATCAACATTTTATGTTTGCCATGAGTAAATGTTGTCAGTGGTAAATTCAAGAGCTGGAAATAGTAAATTTGAGTTATTATGTGATCTTGGCCAAACTATGACTCTCAGTCCTCATTTTTTAAAAAGTAATAATAGCAATATCTGACATTTCTCAAGCACTTACAATGTGCCAACACTGTTTTAAGTACTTTATCTACATTAATTCATTCCCTACAAAGAGTGTGAATTTCACCATGGAGGTAAAGAGGAATGAATTAGTTTTCTAGCAAATAATCCTGAAATTAATTGGGAGTTTCCCAGCATAAATAAGCTACTCTAGCCTTAAATGATACATTCCCTATTTTAGACATTTCAATTTTAATTACAGAGATCTGAAGGCATGTTTAAAGCAGGCAAGAACCTGAAGTATTTGATCCCAGAGCTGGCAACAATGAAGAAGGAAAAATGATTGTTAAAAATAGACTTGTGTATATAACAATTTGGGGAAAATCTGATTATGGTAGTAGGTATACCTTACCTACCATACTGCTGTGAGTAGAGGCTCCAGAGACCATGCCCTCCATCATTAAGTACTTTCCAAGTCTTTTTTTGGGCCTGCCATCCAGGCCAAGAAGCCAAACAGTTCTAAGAAATCCTAATTCCATTGGAATTGAAAACAATCCAAAATGATAGTGGTTATATAAGAGATTGGATTAAATATAATCTAGTATGATGGGTGCATATTTAAAGAAGAACTTGGAAGACAAAACTTTAAAACAATCATTGGAGGGAAAAGTTAGTTGTCAAAGGAAACGATTTACTGTACTAGACCAATTTCATGTGACCATAAGAAGGTTTGGAACACCATTGAAAATCAGGGATTAAATGTGCACTTAGATTTTTTCTGTTGTTTGTTTAATTTAGAACAAGAGTAGTTATTCCTATCAGCACTTCCTTTATTCTTTCAAACTCAAGTTCATTCTTTCTTTCTGTGCCAATCTCTTCCAAAATACCCATCCAACTATATCAAACTAAAAAGCTTCTGCACAGCAAAGGAAACCATCAACAAAGCAAAGAGACCGTCAACTAAATGGGAGAAAACATTCTCAAACAACGTATCTGATAAGGGTCTAATATCTAAAATACATAAAGAACTAGAACAGTTCAAAAATAAATAAATAAATAAATAAATAAATAAATAAAATAACCCAATTAAAAAGTGTGCAGAGGACCTAAACAGACACTTCTCCCATGAAGATACACAAATGGCCGGTAGACATGAAAAAATGCTCAACCTCATTAGCTATCAGGGAAATGCAAATCAAAACCACAATGAGATGCCACCTCACACCTGTTAGAATGGCTATAATCAACAAGACAAGTGCTGGAGAGGATGTGGGGAAAAAGGAACCCTTACACATTGCTGGTGGAAATGCAAACTGGTACAAGCACTACAGAGGACAGTATGGAGGTTCCCCAAAAAACTAGGAATAGAATTACAATATGCAATCCCATTTCTGGGTATCTACCCAAAAAACTTGAAAACCTCAGTCTGCAAAGATATGTGCACCCCAATGTTCATTACAGCACTATTCACGGTGGCCAAGTCATGGAAACAACCAAAGTGTCCTCTGATAGATGACTGGATAAAGAAGCTGTGGTACATTTATACAATGGAGTACTACTCAGCTATAAAAAATGATGAAATAGGGCCATTTATGACAACATGGATAGATCTTGAGATCATCATACTAAGCGAACTAGGCCAGACTGAAAAAACCAAAAACCATATGATTTCACTCATATGTGGAACATAAAACTGAAAGCAACAAAGAAAAAACAAACAAACAAACAAAAAGAACTCATGGACACAGTCAATAATTTAGTGGTTACCTGGGGGAAAGAGGGGATGGATGGGAGGAGGGGGAAGGAATAGGAGGAGACGGAGGGGGAGCCAGATGTATGGTCATGGAAAGAGACCTCATACTGAGTGATGAACATATAACATAACACATAAATGATGAACTGTAGAATTGTACACATGGAACATATGTAATTCTTGCTAATCAAGTTCACCCCAATAAGTTTAATAATAAATAAAATAAAATATCAGGAGAGGAAAGAAAACACCCATCCATACTCCTGTTATTCCCTTGCTGAAACAGTATCTCCACATAAAAATAAGTTTTCTTGGTAACTGTATGATAGACACGTTAGAAAATATAGGATAACTGTCCCTGCTTCTCCACCCTCCTTAATTTATGCATAGACTTTTCTCTGTTGTAAGTTAAGTGAAAATATCGTGTCCCAAGAGAAATTCAGACTTACCTAACAAGGTGCATCATTAATTTATTCCTACTATATTCTGTCAGTACAATATAGGTGCTCAACAAATACCTGGAGGAATAAATGAGCATTCTAGTTTTCCAGTGGGTATCAAAATATGAAATCAATTCCAGCCTGTCTTACTATACTTTTAAAGATTCAGACAAAGAAATGTAGAAGCTAAGTTCCAGTGAGTAGAAATTTCAAATGAATCCACCATGACTCTTCAGCTAGGCAATGTCTGTTTCAGTTTTGCCTGATTGAGTCTAATTTTTACATGCTCTTGTCTGCCTCATTCACTCTGATTTTCTCTCACTCACTAAGATGCTCACCCTAGTTCCCAGTCAAGCAAGGCAGGCAATTTAAACCGCTTTGGCTTCTCTGATAGGAGGCTTTAGCTTTTAACCCACCCTCCAGGTCCAAGATGCCAGAGCTGAATTTTGGGCTCCCGTACCTCCTTTGTACAACAATAAAAAAAGGCCTAGAAGTCTGATCTGGACTTCTGCTTTGGTTCTTGCTCCCAGTACAATTCTCACTGGGGGATCAAATCCTGCCCTGGACTCCCAGCCCAATGGCTGCCTCTACCAGTCTGCTTGTGGTAAGACAGTCCCATATTTCTGGAATTAGAATCCTATCCCAAAACCCCAGAAGGTCCCACCTCCCATATGGTAATGCCTACCTGCCACATGTTCCATGAGTTTCAGATCTGTATATAGATAAGATTATGACACATTCCCAGTATCTGCCTCCATAATGCCCTGAGAAGCCATCACGTCTCTCTAGTCTTAAGATACAACCATTAGAATACTAATTTTTTTCTAAATTGTTTATTTCTTAAAAATAATACTATGCTTTTTGTCATTTCAACTAAAAGTCATCTTCTTTACCCATGATTACCTAATGCTGAATCATATATTACTATTTTTTGGATCTATGCCAATTTCTGTGACACCTGACAACATCTAGCTGAAGATCAAATAACTCTCTTCTTTATTTCTCTAGACTAATAAACAGCAGTGAGATCATGAAATAAGAAGATGTGGATCTGAATCCCAACTCTGTCACTCCCTAGTTATACGTTCCCTAAATAAGTGACATGTTAAACCTTAACCTCAGGTTTCTTATTCACAAAAGTGAGACAGAGATAACAGCAGACTAATAAGGACATGAGGCACTGAATGCTATTCCTGGTACGCTAAAGTAAGCACTAACCAGTTAGCATCAGCAGCAACACCCACAGGGTTTACATGGGCTTATTTGTAATGCAAAGAACCAGAGTATTCAGAGAAGGAAAACAGTAGGATAAACTTTTTATAGTTAACAAAAAGGATGAAGGACAAGGGTGCTTAAGTCATGAGAGATGAACTGGATGGGAGAGAGAAAAGGAAAAGGAAAGAGAGTGGAAGAGGGATGGTAGAGATCAAATAAATGGCAAACAGAAGACTTCACAAAGCAAAGAGCAATATTCCATGCAAAAGGGGGCCAAAGATGTTGGTCTGCCTGTGGGGATGGGACCTTGAGAGCAGTTAGGAATCCCACGCTTTTGCTACTTACTGTCTGGGAGAGTTGGTAGAGGGGCTGCAGCACTTAGCCAATGGTATGACGGGAAGAGAAAGCCTTGTCCCGTGTATTCCTCCCTGAAAGGGGAAATTTTCACAATCTTCTGTTGCCAAATCATCCTCAGCCCAAATCACTCTCATCCTAAAGCAAAATAAATTCTCTCTCCTTCTCCACTCCCATCCTTCAAACCTTAGTTCAAATGTAACCTCTTGTATGAAACCTTGCCCAGTTCACTCAGCGTTTAATGCTTCCACAACAACATATATTTCTCTTCCTATCCTGCAAACCATACTACAATTGTTCCCAACCCCTTCCCATCCAGCCTGTGAGCATCTGGCACAGGGCGAGATGTATGGAGGACGAGAAGACCCTGGGTTCTCTGCACTGCTCCAGGCACAAACATTAGGATCAGAGCTTCTAACCATTTGGGGGACATGTGGCCCCAGCTTTGAAAACCTGAGGAAAGTCACAGACCCTCAGCCTAGATAAACAAATACACACACATACACAAGAAGAGCATTAAGCTGAAAGTCCCAAGATCTGGATACCAGATTCTGGATTCTGCTCCCTGGTTCTGTCAAAAACTCCAAGTTCTCAAACAATCACTTAATTTCCCAAGTGATTAAGTGAAGAAACTATCCCTTATTTGATATCTGTAATTAAAAAAAAAATACGTATGTGCTAAAAATCTGGAAGAATTCTGAAATTAAAATTGTTATATAAGAGAAAAATTTTTTTTATTATTGCCTCACAGCTTGATACTTTTACAGCTATCTATTTTGCCAAAAAACATGCTGTGAAATAAATTGACTGTTTACTACAACAGCTAAAAAGAATTGTTGCTTTTCTAAAAACCCCAAAGGCCCTGTAGTTGACATACCCACAAGAGGTGAGTACAAGTAGAAAGAAGTAAAGATGAATAATCCAATTAATTCACATTTGTTTACACCGCTGACTATAGATTCCTTTGATAACAAATGCTTTTGTACTAACAAATCTGTAACACAACTGGCCTGTATACTTTGAGATGTTTCTGGTCTACATGTCAGGGATTCTTAATGACAGGCTGAATATTTTCTTCTCTCTAGTTAGCCCCTATCACCAACAGCTGTCACAGGTGGGCTACAGTCAACAGAGCCCCCGCTTCGGAATGGGAAGCTGTGAAACACTTACTCGAATGAGTCCTAAGAGACATACCTAATGGGGCTGACTTAATATAAAAAGCAATTGTCAGACAGCCACTGTGAAGACGGTTAGGAGCTCCACAGAAACAGAGCAAGTAAAGAACCCTGGGCCCCCCTCTGCATTTCAGAGGGCCTATGCACACATCAAGGCTGTCCCTGTCACTGCCCCTACTCTACTACCAGCAACTCAAAAGGTAGGGTCCTGCTTGCCAGTCCAGGCCTCTCTCCACATCCATGCCAATATTTTACAGATAGTAACTGTAAAATTTAAAAAAATAAAAAAACAAGCTGTATTTATATAGCCTGAATGTTTGACTGTGGAAATGCTGCACTAATTTCTGCAAATTCTTATCTGCTTAACTAACTTCAGTGATCTAGGAATCCACAAAATTGGACCTTTTGGGAAAAACTACAAGTTTGCTGTGTTGACTCTTAAAGTAGATACAGGTTTTTATCTAGAAGCAAAGGCACCAAGACAGAAGTAAGAATACCCAAGTACTATATCTGTTCTTCTAGAATTCAACACAACACCTTCACCTCCAACCTTCCCCCATCTTCTTAGGCTTCCTGCCCAAAGCAAGAGTGCTGCTGACAAAACCAGGAAAAGATGTGCTTGCTGGTCTTAAACACAACTGGGTGAAGAGCAAGGGAAATAATGCAACTGATTTATTTATTCATATGGTTGTTTATTTTAGCCATCCCCTACCCCAGTCCAGGACAGTAAGGATACCAGGCAACTTGGCCTTGTGCTGTAAGCAACCTTTGCAGAGCTCAACATGTACACTAGTACATGCAAACCATTCCTACTCTTTCACCAGTGAGCACTTCATACCTGCTCTGTTAGCTACAGACCCACCCAATCTGTTAACCACTCTTCCATTTCTTTCAATTCTCCCCACTATCACTCCCTAAGTCAGAGGAAGCCTCCACTTTCTTGTCCTTCTTTGGCTCATCTTCACTATAAAGGTGCCTCTTTACACCAATAAATGACCTCTAGCAATATTCCCTTTGGTTTGACCTGGTCCTAATGCACTCCTTTTGTCTTTGTGGACCTGGTCAACACTGCAAGATGATGCTTTCAAGAAAAAAGAAGTCAAACTAAATCAATCTATGTCTGTAGGATGTGGAGCCACCCCTTAGCTATGCTTCAAGGAATCAAGGGGAGGAGACTGGATTCTGCAATTGGCAGCAGCAGGTGTGGGGGGAGTGTTCTAAACCAGGCTAACTCACTCTCACAAAACACTCCGCATTTAACTTCACAGCATTACTCAAAATTATCCCTAAATCCGTGTAAGTATGATTAGTATCTGTCTCTTCCTGCCTGCACGCCCCACCAGACTAAAAGCTCTGTGAGGACAAGAGCTATGTCATTTTGACCACAACTAATACAAATCACTGGCACAGAGGTATAACTCAGTTACTTTAGCCCTGTCAGATAAAAAAGTATCTAACCTATGCCTCAACAATGCTCTGGTATAAGGTAATGCTTCCCACACTTCTGGACAAGCTAATAATAAGAACTAACATTTCTTGAGCTGCTGTTGATCAGGCACCATTCTAAGATTTTTACAGGTATTCTAATTGAATGTTCATGACAAACGAATGAAGTAGGTACTACAATTATTCCCATTTTACAGATGAGGCATCTGAGGCACAGACAGGTCATATAATTTGCAAGGTATGCAACAGGGAGGACAGATCACAGGGGAGAGAGCAAGGAGAACAAATCAAATCGTTTCATGTCTGCTTACCAGATGCTTCTATGTCCCAAGCATCATGTGGGCTGCTTCTGAGCAACCACAAGGCTTCAGAGCTCTATAACTGCTTCAGTTCATGATGCCTCATTGATGCACCATGGATGCAAAAAGGCCCTCAGAAGTCTTAATTAGAAAAGGAAATTTTAACTTACTTTCCACTGCTCCTCTGGAAGTAGCTTCACGACCACCAGATCCCCATTCAAGGCTCGATTACGAGAAACAACCCCATCAATAAAAATGTCTCGATCACCATCCTATGTTAGAGAAAGAAAGAAATCAGTTAGCTTGCCAAAGCTTGAAACCAAAAATTACTTCCTTGGTTTAAAAATTATAGACTCTATAGTCTGTCCACTGAATTAATAGGAACACCGTTACCCAGGCAGACCTACAGAGCTCAGTCTTTTTGGAATGCATAGAAATGGTGATGAACATAGGAGGTCAGACAATTAATTTCGCAAACTCATCCTAGAAAAAGTGCTATACCTCACTGCTGCATATAACTATGGTCACCTCCAAAGTACTCCCCTATGCACTGATGCCAGCACCAAGACTACCCTTCAAAGCAATTTTGGGACTCTTTTTCTGGAATGGCCATCAGAGCTGTCATCCTACCTTGCCAAGGTTATGACCGAGTTGTTTGTACAGTGCTGCCAACATAAGCACATGGTGGCAAGTTCACGAACTTAATTGTCAGATTTTGGGCATGACGACAGCTCTGATGGCCATTCCAGAAAAAGAATTCCAAAATTGTTATGAAGGGTGGACAAAGCACTAGTGTCAGTGCATAGCTTCCCAAGGTGAGTACTACAAAGGTGACTGTAGTGATATTGAGCAATGAGGTATGTAACACTTTTCCCAGGATGAATTTGGCAAATTAATTGTCCAACCTCATACAACAACAGATTAACAGAATGCTAAAAATTAGCAAATAAGAGAAGTGTACTACAGGCAGGCTGAAAACAAACAAAAAACCATAAAGCAAAAAACTGTGATTGCATGCTTTCATAACAGAAATGAGAAAGGCCTAAGCTATCCTCAGCTATCCTTTTTCTGTTTAAATAAAATACAGCATGATGATATCATTTCTACACTAGCTGAATTTCTTTTAAATAAGGGTAAGGGTGAAAAAATAGAAGGTTTGCAAGAAAACAGAAGAACAACATATATTATAAAAACCAACTGAGACCTGGAGCAACAACCAGCTCTAGAATGTGGTTCTCTAAGAGGAAACCAGCAAACTCATACTCCCCTCAGGAAAGTGGCAGAGAATGTACACTGTGGCTATTTTTATGGAGACCTAAGTAGAAGGCAAAGAAGAAAAGGACAGGGACCTAAAATGAGATTCAAAAAGCATTCTCACATCCCACATCTCTCATTAACTTAGGAGCAAGGTGAACTCCCAAGGTGAGTATAAGAAGGCACAGACACCTTCATTCTCAATCACGTGCTTACAAACAAGCTACTTTAAGCAGTGTAGCCCCTGTGAACTCCCCAAGTATCAACTGCTAAATTTATATTGATTCTAGAATCTTCCTCTTATGGCAAATTACGTTTTTAAAAAAATTAAATGGAAATGACAGGTAAGGAAAAGCATGACTGCAACAGTAAGCTTCCATGACAAAATTAAATACTTTCAAAATGCTTCATCAACAAACATGCAAACATGTACTCTTTATCCTTTTATCCTTTCAATAGTTTATACTATATGCTTCTTTTCAGAAGATGAGAGGGAAGTAAAATGTTACTTTTTCTTAAAGGAGGTAATAGCAAACAGGCTTGGAAATTGAAAATTTTCTAACAGACATTTGATATTGAATAGGTTTAACACTCAACAGAGTGCAGGTGATTACTATGACATTTTAGTTAAGGTTAAAATTAGCATTCCAAATTCACCAACTGCCATGGGATTTTAGACACTCAGCAATTTTTATAGTTTCCAGTTACAAACCATTAAAGATCTTTTAGAACAGTCTTTCTGTTCAACTTCCAATCTAGCCATGGGCTGGCAGCTGTTGCCCACACACTTTGCCAAACCTGACCCACCCTAGTCCCTGAGGAACAGCTACCGTGTTAGCCACAAAGGTTGAATTATTATTGCAGTTGACCTCAAGACAAGCTTCTCAGAGAAATAAAGAAGAGGCAACTAGTAAATAGAGAGTGAACAACTGAGGTATGGGACATCATCAATCTCTGCCACCTGCAATTTATAAAGCAATGGGATCTCTCCAACTTCATAAGAATGAAAAGAGAGCTATCTGTATGTAGGTCATCCTACCCATTATCATGTGTAAAAACATGCAATGAGATGCCTCATCATAAGCAGCTACACCACCCTTGGACAGCTCAGAGATCTAAGATGGTAAGATGCTGGTATTGTCATGTTTCTATCCCAAGAAACCAAGAAACACAAGGCTGAGTTGAACCTCAGACAACACAAACACTGGTAGATATCGCATCACTACTAAGCTCTTACTTGGTTCATTCAGAAGCCTGTATTTATTGCAGAATCTCTTATTTTAAAGATACTAAACTTGAGAACACCTCAATATTAAAAGTTTGAGTCATCCTCTTAACTACTTTTTAAGGCCAAAGGGTTCAGCCTTTTATTTTAATACCAGAAGACTTGCTTTACCCATCAAAAAGGACAGAAAAAAAGAGAATAATGGGTAATGAACAACCCTGGAGGAAATAAACAGGGATCGGGGTCGGGGGTGGGGGTGGGGGGGTAAGCTAACTAAATACGTAAGAGGGCTGGAGCAGGGAGGACAATCCAAGTATGTCATAATGGTCAGAGCATCTCCCATCAATGAAACAGCTCCTTTTGGACCAGAAATAAATTCCACAGATATACAAAGACTGCCCCTGTCACAAAAGGCACCAAAAAATTACAGAACTTTCTGTACCAATATAATTTAGAATGGAAACTATGCCTTTTGTAAAAAACCAGGTTTTTACATTGGGTCTATTTCTCCTCTTTATCCCCAAATAGTATAAAAAAGGCATCTCAATGTTAGAGGAGAACCAGATGTTTCAGAATGAGGATTTAGTAAGTTATATAAATGACTCATCACTGTGCTGTACACCTGAAAACGTTATAATACTGTAGGTCAGCGGTTCTCAACCTGTGGGTCGCAACTCCTTTGGGGGGTCAAACGGCCCTTTCACAGGGGTCGCCTAAGACCATAGGAAAACACATATCAGATATTTACATTATGATTCATAACAGTAGCAACATTACAGTTATGAAGTAGCAACGAAAATAATTTTATGGGGGTCACCACAACATGAGGAACTGTATTAAAAGGTCGCGGCATTAGGAAGGTTGAGAACTACTGCTGTAGGTAATAATAAACAAACAAACAAACAAATAAATAAATTACTTGGGAGAAAAAAGAAAGAATAGTATTCTAGACTGTTATAGTGTAATACAGAACCATGCACAAGAATATTCTTATTGTTGAAAAGAAATCATTTAAAAAAATAAATTATTTCATTAAAAAGGCATCTTAATAATATCAACTTATCCTGGTATACTTGAAAGTCACATAGTTGTATTCTAATTCTACATCTTACTGTCACTGATAACCCTCAGAGACTGACAGGTATATATAAAAGTGACTTATCCCATGTATTTTGGGTCTGTCATAAGAAAATGAAAATCAACTTTCTATCAGTAGAAATTATAATGAATCTAAATCAATTCCCCCAAAACAAAGTACCTTTTTAATACCGGATGATCAGTTCACTATTCCTAGCCTACTGACTTAAGTAGATATTTTAACATGGCAAATGCATTGTGTAAGTTCACAAATTTAGAGTCTGTAAAAATAAACCTACATAATTTCATCAAACCTAGTGTATTTTTGTCTCTCCAAAAACTAGAATTTTAAAGTTGTAAGGAACTTTAACAATATTTAATCCCCTCCTCGTTTTACAAATAAGGAAACCTTTCTGTTTCTTAATGTCAGAGCAGAGGCAACACCTTCTTTAATTTCAATTCTTGTCTTTAATCTCCCTGTTAAAGCAGGGACGGGAGCACACAAGCTCTGGTTCTGACCTCCCACCTCCTGTCTACCTGTGAGCATCTCTGCAGTTCACACAAGTTCCCACTTGACATGCACATGAGCTATGTATACTCAGACATCCAGACCAGCGATGGGGTTTATCTGCATGTAATTTATTGCCTCTACCATCTCCCTCTTCAACTGCTTTCCTGTAATGCTTCTAAAACCTGTAACTGACCAAAAACCGCACAAAATTGGAATGCAGGATCGTTTCAGTGTCCAAAACTAGAATATATATAATCACAACTGAGCCTTGACAGAGCTTTTAGAGTCTGTTCTGAATGACTTAGAGGTGACTCAGTATTTTTCTCCCTGTGTGACAATATTACTACTACACTAGTGGACAGATAGGAGAACAAAGAACTATAGAAATGACCCAATCCTAATAACACAACAGTCTAAAAAATTCTGAATAGGACACGCCAGGAATACAATTTCAAGTAGAACAATTTGGGCTTTTGAGACATCATTAACTTTTGCTACGTAACTTCCTTTAATAAGCCAGATTAACAACCCAGGTGATATATCATTTGCAAATTTAAATCACATAAATTTAAATTACAGGAACCTAACCAGGCCCCACAGTTCAGAGGACCTCCTCCAGTCATACCCCTCTCCACCAGGTAAGGAGTTCTCGGGGTCAAATACTTGATTGTCTCCATTTATACTCAGCTCCAAGCCTTCTAGGGTATATCCAGGCACTTCGGGAAGGCAGACCACATCACAGGCGGCACCCCCTGGACTTGGCAGGTGGCTAAAAGGTGGGTATTCCTATGGACAGAGTTTGGACGTGTGAGATAAGATGTCCACATAGGTCTATGCAAGGGCCTTCACTAAAGGTGGTGGGCACCAAACAGGGGACAGGAGACAGGACTGGGAAGGGAAGACAGGCAGGCCTGGGTGGACCTTCTCCATGCAGCCACATTTCAGCATAGAGTTCTAAGGAGTCTGAGAATCCTACACTTGACCCAAGGTCCATGGGGGTGTATTTGTCAAGGAATCAATTTTATATGTCCTGCACATATTTTACTTAACAGTTTGCTAGTATGATTTATAACTTTTCAATATTTAATGTAAGGTATGTGTTCCTCCATCTGTACTTTTGTCATAGGCCCCACACTTGTCAGAAGCCACCCTCACAGGGATCTAATTTAGGGAAATTCAATAATGTGTACTCAGGGAAGAGAAAGCAAGCAGTGAAAATTTCAAAATGCTGCACCGTCCCACTCAGTAAGAGCAAACCTCAGTGCGCAGAGAAGACAGGAGACGTGAGCTCTGCTTGGTTCCCAGGTGCCTCTCAGGATGAACTCCCTACTGCATTGACTCTAATGCTTAAAGACCCATCTTTTTCACACACTGGGGCCCCTAATATAACCAAGCTCCTTCAAGTGGTATGCCAGTGAAGAAACAATCATTCTTTCCAGTGTGAAGAAAAACAATGATTTTGCTGGCCTTATCAAAAGATGGTTTATCTGTCTCTAACGCGGCATACATGGGCACTTGTTACGATTACTGATTGTGATTTTCACCTTACGAGCAAACTCTGGAATCTAACACCCATGTACAATGTGCTTCCACTGTATGATGGAGCTGCTCCTGCAGCTAAGTTACTACCACAAAGCGGACCCCCACTTCTACAATCCAAGTACCAAGGTGAGCATGCAGTAGTCTTTAGCTAATCAAGTAAGACCTGAACTTGAGATGAAAGTGTAAATCCTTGGCTTCTGGAGGGCAAGGGAAAAAAAGGACTAAATCGACCTTGAGAATAGGTCTTAAGGTCACTGTAACAACAATAACAATAAAACTTATGAAGTACGTGACTGAATTTATATTCCCACCAAACCTGTAGTTTAACATAATGAAATATGTTAACTGAAATATATGTACTCTGTTTCATCAGCTACAAGCAAAAGTTTATTCCTATGGTCTCTTCCACTTTGAAAAATCTATCATTCTACAGCTATCCTACTTATGTCCCAGAAAAGTTAGGTCAGGAATTTAAGAACATTGCTCTCCCAACTTTGCACAATTAAGCCTTATTCAGAGACCAGCTGCTAACTATATGTCAGAGCGAACTTCCCTTAACAGGAGAGAGCCTGTTAAAATGAGTCATGAACATAAGGAAGGGTATAAAGACCCAAATGATAAAGAGCCTTGTACCAAGTCCTATCACCTGCATAAAAGTGAAGTGAGAAACTCTGGCCCACTCCCCACCAAAAAAGCATTACACATTATTTTTGGACAAATCTGCAGATTAGCTCATGCAGTAGATCAAAAGTAGATAGCATATTTGTTTAGGAAAAATTAACTTAAATCACTGGAAAACCCATAAATCCTTTTAAGCTATAAACCAAAGGCGTCCAATTACACAAACTGGTGGGTGTCTGTGTGGGTTCAGTTGCTCTCTGCAGCCTAGTAACAAACGCCATCCCTTTCATTTGAAGTGTGACTTTAAGACTGGCAGAGAGGATTGTTAACCAAAGGCAAATTTTGTTTATTTAAATTTGAAACAAATCCTTGCCCATCTTCAATGTTGTTTTACTACTCTGTTTTTTAGTTAGAATATATGATTTCAGTTTCGGAGCACATCTGAAAAATTAAATGTGACATTAAGTTTATTATAAAGTTATTGAACTTACCGGGGAAGGAATGAAGGCTTCATGAAACTTCTTTGGATTAATTCTCAATACACCCTATAAAATAAAAAATAAAATCTATGAAAATTTAACTAGTTATATACACTTATGATTTTTCCATACTTATGTTATTCGCCCATAAAAAGTTTTTAAAGTAAATAAACCATTTGATTTAGGAGACAAGTTAGATGTATGAGAATTATTTATGAAATGCATGAAACATGGTTTGCATTATCTGCAACACTGGGTTCCATCAGAAGCTGAAAGCTCACCCTGGCACCTTGCTGCATACAGGCAGAGGTGAGAAGCAATAGGGCTCGAGTGCAGGGGGACAGTGGCAACTATTGGGATTTCATGTGCCCCTATGTGCCAGTCTTCAAATGTAAACCTTTAAGAACAAGGCGATCGGGGGGATGACGCCTCATCACACACTGGCCTTCCGAATTCTCTAAGACCGTGCCACAGTTGCTTGTTTCTGTGACAAATTTTAAAGTGATGCAGGTTGATTTCCAACCTGGATACTTAGCCTAGAGGGATTGGATGCATATTTTTCACTCTGGCCTCTCTGCAGAGCTGAATGAGTCAATAATTCAAAATGGTCCAGAACGGCTCTTAATGTAAATGGGAAATTCTGGCTCCAACAGCCAGGCCACCCAGTCTGCCTTCAACTTCATGTTATTCCAGCACCAAATCAGGGTCTGCTTCTATTTATGCACAGGGTGCAGGTGGGGGCCGTCTTCAATAACAGTTCAGTATTTTAGGTTCTTGCAGGAAGCTGTAACCCTCCCCACTTCCAGCTGCACTTGAAGGCCACTGGAACACATGGAGGGAGGCAGTTATTTTCCTAAGAGCCAAATTCAAAAAGAGTCTTGAGAAAAGTGTTTTAAATAACATTTCCCCCCTAAAATGTTGAAAGACTCAAAGATACATAATTAACAAAACAAGTGAGGGCAGAAAATAATTCTTTCTTTCACTGGTGCACTGTGTTTAAATTATAAATTTCCATGCAACAGTTATACTACCGTTGACATCCCAAGCAGACTACTACAGTCTTTAATTCAAAAATTACTTATTGCATTCTATGTTCAAGACACTAAGACAGACATTGTGGGAGACAGAGGGATGGCCAAACTCAGTCTTTATTGTAAAGTAAAACACAAATCAGCTGGAGACACGAGGAAAGACTCCAAAGACGGTGTCTGACCTGGGCCTTGATGGGGGAGTAAACTTTGCAGACAAATCTGAAGGGAAATACAGGCAGAGGACACTGTAGGCAAGAGTGATTAAGAGGACAAACACTCTTCTCCCATCAGGCTGGAACTCTGCTTAGAGTAAAAGATAGAGGGGCTGGAAGGAAGGCTGGCAAAGCTTCCTGAGGCCAGCCCTTTATGAAACTGTCACAATTTCACTTGTAGGGCAGCTGTTTCTTGTTGGGAAATGGAGGAAAAAGACTTATTACATTCATCCTAAACATTTCCTGATGACTAGTGTGACAGGCACTATGCTAAGTGATGGGGACACAATGGAGAGTAGTAATAGTCTCTGCCCTCATAGAGCTCACAGTCTAATGAGGGGAACACACTCCAAATAAATAAAAGTAAATTCATTGAAGTCAAATATTTTTAAAAACTCATTTTCTGATTCCAAGTGTTGTTTTCTGACTAAAGTTTTTATTTTTTTCAATTGCTAGTCTCCTATCACCCCCTCGAGCTCAGTGAACGGTTTGTACATAAAGAAGTATAGAGGTGAGAATGCCTTCTGCATTAAAGTACCTTTTACAGGCGAAGGACAGGCTCAGGGG
This sequence comes from Lyroderma lyra, assembly GCA_004026885.1. Taxonomy (NCBI): domain Eukaryota; kingdom Metazoa; phylum Chordata; class Mammalia; order Chiroptera; family Megadermatidae; genus Lyroderma; species Lyroderma lyra. The sequence goes on from PVJL010000912.1 coordinate 233,048, forward strand.
GAAAAGACAGGTTGCCCGGGGCTTTATCTCAGCTCTAATTAAAAGAACAGATAGATATTAAAAGGGACCTTAAAGATGCTATTCTGAATTGTGAGTTCCTTAGCAGACCAGACCAGAGCATCCCCACGGCCTGATGGAAGACACTGTCAGTAAAGCATGTCATGAAATAGCCTTTTAACTAAAAGAGACTTCCAGCTGATGTTTTGCCCTACTCATCTAAAGAAGTCCAGGACTTCCAATGCCATCTTTTCATGACCATCACGCAGTGTGCCCCAATCCCTCATCTCTCATCTTCCTCCTCAACCCTTCCCTAGGCCTAGAGCTCCACCCGTAAGGCTCCTGCATGCTCCACCCCTGCTGAATGCTTCTGCACCTCCTTGTCTTAACTGAAACCTGGCTGTCCCTGACGTGATCACTGCCCTTGCAATGCTCTCAAAGGGAACCTATGTTTCCCTCTCCTACTCCAAGCATCTCAGCAGCCAGAGGAAGAATGTTTCCCTGGTGCTTCCCCATTGTGGCTTTAACGTTTTCCTCCATTCTTTTTCAAACCCCCCCCCCCCAGATCCTCTGATGTTCACTCCATGAACTCCTGCTATAACTCATGGGTCTGTCATCTTCAAACTTTCTAATCATATCCCTGATTCACTAATACTTTGACTCATAGTTCACTGTCTTCCTCTCCAACCCCATTCTATAAACACTGAATGGGACTTCATATCCATATGAATGACCATGCAACCCTAGCCAGGTATTCTAGTCACTTTTTCCTCCACCCAACTCTAGCCACTCTCTCCCATGTGCATAGCCTGTATCTTGTCATCATTGCTAATTACACTACCTCCAAACACAAAAAACCAAGTATCACACTTTCTGATCACAATCTGCTGATATTCCAGCTCACTTAATGTAGGAACCCCACTTCAACAATTCTTTATCTTCGCTAAGACCTCCAACCCACAGACCTGAGCCCATTTTTATCATACATCATCCTCCTGCTACATTTATTCCCTTCTTGGCTACCCAGATGTCATGGCCTGTCATTACCTCCTGCCCTTGCAAACCCTGAGCCTTGGGTCATCTCTGTCTCTTTTGTGCAACTAGCAGGTAACCCCACTGTCTGCCTTCTCCATGTCTACATCCAAGGAGCTGAATGTTACTACAGAAAAATACTACACAACTGGGCTAATCAGCCTAACCTGGCAATCACAAACATGTTTTACTTGGCTTACAGGATGTTTGAGAATGCTGAAAACTACGAAATTTCACACATAAATATGTATGTCCCAAACATGGCAGCAACCACCTGAGTTAGTAACAGATGCTTCTCTTACAGCAAGTAACACTTAAACCAGTATACCAAATGTCACACAATGTTTTAAGAGCTTTATATCTATTATATTTAACTAATTTAACCCTCAAAACAACTCTTTGAGGGAGGTACTATTATCCACTCTTTAACAAATGAGAAACGGAGGTAGGCGTGGTGCCCACATCCATGCCCCATTCAAGTTCAAGCAGTCTGGTTCCAGAGGCTGCTCTTAACTACTGCAGACAGCCTCTCTGTTCGCCCCAGTCACCAGCAGGGCCTCTCCACTCATTTATGCCATCTGCTCCCTTGCCACCAAAGCCCACACCACATTCCAACCCTCAGTCTTCCTGATCCCAGTTAATGGCAATACGGTCCATTCAGCAGCTTGACTCAAACACTGAGGCGTCATTCTTTATTCCTCCCTTTGCCTCACCTACCACAGTTAATCCATCGATGTGTCATGCTAGTTCTAGTTTGACATCCAGCCACTGCTCTGCATCTTCACTGCCACCACCCTTATCCATGTCTCCATATTTTTTTGCCTTGTTTACTCTGATGGCCTTCTGTATAGTCTCCCAGCCTCCGCTCTAGTCTATTTGTGATGTCTTTAGAGCACAAAATAGATCATGTCCTTCCCCTGTTTAATACCCTTCAGCAACTCCCCACCATTCTTCAAATAAAATCCAACTCTCCAACAAGCCCAGAGACCCCACATGATTTGGCAGCTATCTAAACTCTCCAACTTATTCCCAGATCGTAATTCTCTTTGTTCACCATGTCCAACAGCCTTCCTTCTCAGTTTTTAAAAATCCCAAGCCTTTTTCTGCTTGCTGTTCTTCCACTAGCTGATCTCTCTGCCCATAATGGTCTTCTCCTAATTCTTTAAATGGCTAATTCGTTTCCACCCTTCATGTCTCAACTCAGAGACACCTCCTCAGATGTAACTGCAGCACTCTTCATAAGCTGTAAAGTCCTTGTAACTTCTTTAGTTGTTTTTGCCCATCCCTCCCAGTGAACTGCCTTTCTGTTATATGCTTGGCTCCTAATAGGCTGTCAAGAAACATTTATTGGACTAATTAATTGCTGTCTGCAGAGCTGACGGTCTCCGATCACCCCTCGTATCAATGCTATGAATGTTACCTGTTCCTTCTAAATGACTGGGCAGTCCACTGCAGTAACACCTCTGTTCTTCTCTTTCATTCACACCCAAATGTTCTCCAGCTGATTTCACTCTTAACAAATGGTGAAGGTCCTGGAAATTAAGTCACCCTGTCCTGTCTTCCTGAACTAAGATTTCTTTGGGGGTCCAGTAACAACTTTACACCAACGTTCTATTCTAGTGGGAGCGCTGACATCATGCCTCAGGCAGCCCTAGGGGCTCAGCCTGAACCACCTTTAGACAAAGAAAGCACCATTCTACCATCTTCTACCCATGTCAGTTTGGTTATCACTCCAAACTTGAGCCCCTTCCGAAACTATCCCATACTCTCATTTCTCCCAGTATCTCCTTTAACAACCTCCCAACATTGCACCTATGAAGAGAGAAAGGACATATGTTCTTTGATGTGAGAACCTGCTAAAAAAAAAAGAAATTTCAGACTACATGGTCACAGTCAAGAGTAACTGCTGGTGAATTCAAACACAGGAAAGAAGTTGCTTTGGTCATCATGGACTCCTCTTTCCCACACAGGGCAAAACACCAATGAAATATCAAATTATTAGTCAAAGTATTGAAAACAAATACAAAATATTATTCTATTTCTATTTTAAAATATCTCCTTAACATCTATCATGAAAAGTTTCTTCTCTGGATGGGGAGAAGAAAAAGTATGTCATAATGCATGAGATCAGATGATTAATTTCACGAACTCATCCTAGAAAAAGTGCTGCATGCCTCATTGCTGAATATCACTGCGGTCACCTTCAAAGCACTCCCCTTGGGAAGCTGTGCACTGACGCCAGTGCCTAGTCCATGCCTCAAAGCAATTTTGGAACTCTTTTTCTGGAATGGCCATCAGAGCTGTCATCATGCCCAAAAATCTGACAATTAAGTTCGTGAACTGGCCACCATGTGCCTACGTTGGCCGCACTGTACAAACAACTCGGTAAGGTGTCATAACCTTGGCAACCTTACCGAGTTGTCTGCATAGTGTGGCCAACGTAAGTGCACCCTAGCAAGTTCGTGAACTTAACTGCCCTTGTACTTCAGTTTGAATACAAAAGCTAACAAATTCTTATATCTAATAAGTTTAATTTTCTCCAATGGAATTCAAATATCTTTTACTGTCTAGCTTTTTATCTTACCCATCAAGGCCTGCACACATGAAGTTTGTATCAGAAAGCAGATGGACTGTTTCTCTATGAAAATCTTATTTACAGTGTTGTATATTTCACTCAGTGACCTCATATCTGGAACCCATTCCTTACTCCATCTGCAAAGAACAACTGTTCTCATCTGTGGCGGGGAGGCTCTGGCTGCAGAGTCTCATGATGTCACAGGCCAGGAGGAATCACTTAAAAACTGGGAATGAAAGTTGTTATATTGATCAGCTTTTTGTTTTGTTTTATTTTAATATCAGCAGAGTTACTTCAAAAGCAAAAATTTATAGGAAAGAACAAAAACTAATACCACTGTGGACCATTTCCCTCACCCTATCTCTATAAATTCTACCACCAAAATTATTAAGTAATCTTTCTTTGAAGTTGTAACAACTGAGGTTCCCCTCACTCTTTTTCAAAGACAGTATCTTGATCCTTTATTCAGAAAGTAAATAAAGATTTTTTCAACATAAACTATTAAGCATCAATCAAATATCAATCTGTGGCAATAAGACAAACCCTGCCCAAAAGGAAGTGAATAATCTATTTGAGTAAATATAAATGTCAAGAAATGGTAATAAGTTTCCAGTAAAGGGAAAACCAAGAAGTTAGCATCAGGAAAGTGGTAACGGCTGATTCTGCTTGGAGAATTAAAATGAGGCTTCTCAAAGCGGGTAACATGTAGGTAGGGGCTTAAAGGTCAAGCACGATAACATCAAGATAGTGGGAGAAGGCATTTCAACCACAGGGAACAGCATGTACAGAGCCACAGAGGACTCAAACGGCAGGGCTTTTATAGGAAAAGTTTGAAGATCAGGGTGAATGGAGCACAGTACACCTGAAGGAGGGTGCAGGAGATAAGAATGGGAAAGGCACAACAGGTCTCATACGTCAAAAAACATGAGAGCCAAGAAACTGTGTAGATAAAATGGAATTTAGTATATGGGAATTTAGTAAACCGCATATGAATGGATCAATGAATGGACAAAATGTCCAACTCTCCTAAGAAAGGCCTTGTCAAAGAAATACAAGGGAAGCTTAAAAAAAGCATCTAGTACTTCTAAACTCAGAAAGACAACTCATTTGTTAAAAACAGTTTTCCATTCAAGCGTCTGTAATAGTCACATGTACACTTGACCACAGGTAAATACAAAAAGGTAGTAAAAAGGAAGAGAAGATGATAGTACCTATTAATTGGTTGGATCTTCAGCCAAAAACACAAATACAGAAGCAAGGGTCTCAGAGCAGGAAAAAACAGAACACAAGTCAACGTTTTCAGGTGAGCCAGGTAACAACACATGGAATACTGCTATACTAATCCAAGAATTACGAAAAGGACTTAATTCAAGGAATATGTGGCCTTGCCTCCCTCTCCATCTCATCACCTACTGTCTGCCTCACATTTCATGCCTAAGGAGACCTAAGCTGCCTTAATCCATGTTGTCTCACAAGTTCATGTTGTCATCAGTGCCACTACTTCTCCATACCTTCCTCCCACATGAATACCACTCACTTAAAAGGTCCAAACTAGTCATCCTTCAATGTCCACCGCCAGTTGCCCCAACCATACACCCTTTTCTCTGAGCACTCACCATTTACCCCTACATCTTCTGTTCCCATGACTGCCTGCCCCCACTGGACTGCAAGCTCAAAGAACAGAAAGGCAGTCTCAACCACCTTCATCTCGAGAGCACCCACACACGTGCTCCTAACTAGAAGCCGCTCCTGGCTCACAGTGGACTCTTGACACCTTGTTTGCTAAGCCAATCCACCGCACTAGCTTGTAAAAGTATTTTGTAAACGATAAAGCACTCAACAAATAGTGTTTCCTGCTGTTTACTGTTTCCTTTTCAGCCTCCTTCTCCATCATTCAGCTTCCATGTGCTCAGGGCAAACTGAACTATCAATGTTTCCTACAGCCAAACCCTGTTTCCCAGTTCTGTCTTAGGGGTTCACACTGGTCCCTCCATCTATAAAGCTCTTTCTCTTACCTTTACTTATTCAAATTGCACCAATTCATGTCCTAAATCACATGTATCCCTTCCAATAAAACATTCCTAGACAACCCTAACTGTAAGTAATGGCTCCCTCCTCTCATATCTCTGTGCTTGTGATTTCTAATTGCACTGCAGGTCTAAGAAGCAGGAAGCCATGCCCATTCTGTCATCATTTTTCTCAGAGCGCACAGCACAGAAAAATAGTGTAATGAGTAAATCGATAACTTCTGATCCCACATATTCAAGGAATAACCTTCTAGTATAATTTAAGCACCTGGATAAGTGTTCCTCTCTTCAAGCCTTCTGAAACATCCTCCTTTGACATGTAGGTTTCAAATATGCTCTTTTTCTTCCCTCGCATGGACTTGTTCTTTGACTTCTTGTCACTTGGCGAAGCACCAACGCCATGTGGGCCGACCACAGAGGACACACCTAGAAACATGAGGCAGCAATCAACTCCTTCCTCAAGCAAACATTTCTATATTTTTTAAAGCTGGAGATATTTTACATTATTTTTTTTTATTTAAAAAGACAAGAGAAGCAATTAAACTGATATTGATTTCCAATAGTCACAAGAAAGGAAAGAATGGGTAAGAAAACATGAAGACAATGTACACAGATGAGACTTGAGTTTTAAATCAGCATCATAGTGTGCCCAGCACATAATCTGAATAATAGGTTCAGTATGCTTTGCTGTTTATAAACACAAACTTTTTAAAAATAGAAATTACTAAAAGACTGTTGCTTTTCTAGAGGAAATTAAATAGCTGTGCTCAATATAACAATGAATTAAGACAACAAGAAACCACACTTAATTCTAAAATAAATAATAAGGGAGAATATTTAACAGGTCACCAAAAGAATTACAGTCCCCCTCAGTCCTAAGACTCGCCCTGCACCTCTATTCCATTTGTATGTCAGGTCTCCAGTTCCTTTGCTACCTCTGGGGGTCCCCAGGTTCAGCCTGTAGTCAGGATGACTCATTACTGGTTCCAAGGTCGCCTCTTCTCTCCAGAGGGGCCTCCACCACTCAGCTCAGAGTTCCTCCTGCGTTGAGCAGCTCAGCTGTCACAAGCTGAAACCAAAGGGAAAGGGGTGACTGAAAAGCAAGTAAACTGCAGCCTCCCTGTGCTCTCAGAAATGTAGTACTTGGGTGGCACACGCAATGCGCCACCTTCCTGGGTGCTGGAGTCACTTTTTCCTGGGCAGTTGTTAGTGAAGCACACCATTCGTCCTGAGTTGCCTTTCAAGGTCTTTCACCTTCACAGATATCACTAGCCTGCTTGTCTGGGCCACTTCAACTAAATAGGGCAATGAGGTGGAAATTAAGGAGTTCTGCCATTCTATTCAGCTTTTGAAATACACAAGAGAAGGAGGGAACTCGGTGTTGAAAAATAATATAAAAAAAAAAAGAAAAATAATATAAAGATCTAAAATCTGATAGCTATAATGAAATAAGTACTAAACTAGATCTCAAGAGATGTGGCATTTACTAAGTTTAACCTTGGAAAAAATGACATTCCTCTAGGAAACCAAGAAATCAGTTCCTTTGAATTCATCAACAAAACCTAATTCATTGCTACAACTTGCTGTCTAAAATTATGCAGGGAACCCCAGGACAGTTCACTGGCTTTCAAAAAGTAGAAATACTGTAGTGAGACATCTATTTCCCTCCTTTTACCTGCCATCACTTCAAACAGTCACATGACCAGAAGCTCAGGCAGCTGCTTCTAAGGAATACAAGGCAGCTGCCAGATCGGCGCACGGAATATGGGGCCTACACTGGCCACTGGCCTTCCACCTGGATGCGGAGCATGTCATCACAACTTCTATTTTCTACTCTCTGCTGGCCCCCAGCCTGGGACTCCAGCCTATACTTGCACATTTCCAAAATCCTGGTGGGCAGCCTTTATGTTTTCCCATAAAATGGATCAAGATGTCATTCTGAACACTAGCTTCCACTTCCTCCAAATTTCCCACACACATCCTTTCCCAAAATGATGTAATTTTTCTTTAAACTAAAATTAATACTAACTCAGGAGAAGAGAAGCAACAGAGACAAAGGGTAACAGGCCACTTAATGACACACGGAGATATTCAGATATAAAGTCAAAAAGTTGCAAGGGAGAAAAACAGATGGTCTTAAATAAACAACAAGGCTATGGGAATCCACTAATTAATTCAACAAATACTTCTGCAAAGCACTGTAATACACACAATGAGACACACTAAAGTTAATTAGATTTATAAAAATCATATTGAACTAACAATTAATACAAGTTGAGTAAATGTACAACGTAGAGAAAGGGCATCTATCTCTATGTCAGGAAATCTAAGAGAGCTTCAGGGAAGATTTTAAGGAAGAACTGAGAATGTGAGCAAAGCATACTGCTGGCAAAAGGAAACCAAAAAAAAAGTGGCACAAACAGAAAAACACAGGCAGGTTCTTGCAACATTAACCCCATTTGGACAGAGCCCAGACCATATGAAGGAAGGCAATGGCAAGAAAATTAAAACAAGTTGGAAGATCTAGAAAACCACTGCAGTTTTTCGAGGGCTGTAGGGCATGTCTGAAGTATGAATGAGCAAAAGAGAAAAAGAGATCAGAGTTGTTTTTTAGGAACAATGAACCTGGAGCAGGACTCAGTCATCTGCAGTCTAGAAGAACTGCGGCAGCTGTACCTCAGGAAGTAACTAGAAAAGACTGCAGCGAAAGAAGGCCAACACTGAAACAAAGAGACCCTTAACATGATATTTATTACACAGGACTTAGCAGCCAGGCAGACCTGGAGGAAAGCAGGGAGGTGGCAATTGTGAGATTTCAAGCAAGAAGACTGGGAGAAAATGGCATCATTAAGTTAGAGAAAATGATGAACTCTACCTGGGGACTTACATACCTCCATGTGGAAATGCACACCTCCTATACCTCTACACATGGAATATATACCTCTCCGTATACCTCTACACCAAATACTTAGAAATTGGAGCATAATTTAGATAAATTAGCCAGCCACTTGCATAAAGATGGTAACCCAAAGTTTTCTAGAATGGAAGAGATTGTCAAGAAAGGATAAGCTGATACAGAAGAGGGCCTAGGACAAAATCTGGGTTAGGGCAATGTTTAGGAAATGCAGAGAGGAAGAAGAAGTACAAAATATAACAAAGACACTAATAAAGATCTAGGTAAAGAACCAACAGAGTCAGATGTCAAAAAACAAGAGAGAAAAATTACTTCCAGAGGAAGACAGGTTTATGATCAGGGTCTGCACCTACTACTGAGGAAGAATACCAATAATGGCAGCCTTGGGTGGGGCAGGCTACAAGCAGAAAAAAGACAATCCAACAGGAGCCAGAACTAAAAAGGGGGCACTTCATATCAAATTCTGATATAGGCGAGAGTTCAAAATTAAGAGGAGACACTGACACACTGCCAGCTACGTGAGATGGAGGTACAGAGATCCTAACACATATTTCCCCAGGTCAGCTGCATCAGCAACTTTCCTCACAGCAAATACCAGAGCTGTGTTCCAGTTGGTGTGATTTACACCTACCTTGTCTCTCCAGCTCCAGAAGACAAGGCATGTTTGGTTAGGTTCATCGTTATAACCCTATAGGTTCCCACAGTACCTAGGATAGAATAGGTACTCAATAATCACTTTTTAAATAACTGAACGAGTTTGTTTTCATGAACAAGCAGTGCGACTACCTAGCAAAGCAGGCTCATTCAGGGAAACCACACTAAAAACAAGTCAGCAAAGAATGGGGAAAAAAACGTAGGACCCAAGAAACAAATTTGGCAAAGAATAAGCCAGACAGCTGGGCAGGAAGTCAACGTTTGCCTTCGGGTATCAGAGTACTGGAAGAAGATGGAAAGATTCCAAGTACCGTATTTTCTGCACCATAAGGTGCACCAGATTATAAGGCGCAGTCTCAATTACAGGGTCTAGTTCTGTACGTAACCCATACATAAGGCGCACTGTATTGCAAGGCACATGCTAAAACATATGGTCTACGAAAAAAGGTAACGGAAGCAAAACAGTGAGTTTAGTTGAACTTTATTCTACTATTTAACAATACACTCACATTATTTTTTAATCAATCTTCTCCCACAAATCCATGTCTCTTCACTGGTGCCATTCTCGGGGGTCCTTAGACAAACAAATGTTTTGCAGCATACAGGTAGTATACCTACCGGGGGCGTGGCGGAGGTAAACGTACGTACTGTACGTATTACATAATGTTCTCTGGTTTATCGCTGTCAGCATACGTAGTGTACGTATTACGTCCCTGTGTCAGCGGGAAATGGTCAGTCAGTCAATCAAGCGGAGCTCTTACCAAAGTCGCACAACAACATTTTTACAGATTTTGGAACTCAGTGCACACATAAGGCGCACTGGATTATCAGGCGCACGGCCAATTTTTGAGAAAATTTAAGGCTCTTAGGTGCACCTTATAGTGCAGAAAATACAGTATATAAGATGCTAAGAAGATGAGAACAAATAAGCAACCTTCCCTTCTTATAACATAGTTGTGAAGCCCATTAATGCTAGAGAAATGCTGAGCACTCCTACTCTGACACGTTGAAAACACAAGTCAGTTTCTAATTCTCATCAGCTTCCAGGATGATGGTCATTAGTATACTGCCCACTGGCTACTGGAGAGGGTGTTTACCATGGAAATACCTATACATTCTAAAGAGCTGTGGCTGGGGTTAAGATGAAAAGGCAGTACTAGTGTCACATGGTACAAAAAGCAGGAATGAGAAGAAAAGGGTTGGTAAAGGCACTCGACGTGAGAAAGAGTAAATCTGAAAAAGGTAAGCATCTGGATGAAAGAAGTGGTATCTTGAGACCCTTTATATTCCCCAAACCCAGCACAATGCACAGTACAGTGCAGGTGATCACAAAATTTAAATAAATGATGCCTATTTGGGACAGAAACCGGGTTACAACAAATATGTACCAATGAGAAATATGAGTAGCAGGGCCAGGCCTAGGGTGAAACAAGCAAAGAACCTATGACACAAAATTTATAAAAGCAAAGTCATACAAGTACCACCCCCACCCCTGTAGGACTCGGAGAGTGAGTGCCTCCTTAAATGTTGGTCCCCTGGGCACCTCACTTGCCTTCCCCTAGCCTTGGCCCTGATGAGTA
>PVJL010000912.1:243926-322915 GCA_004026885.1 Lyroderma lyra
AAAAAAAATAAACAATATACACTGAATCAATGGGAAGCACATGAAATAGTCAACAAGTAATGTTAAAACACTACTTACCACCATTTTAAAAATAGCCAATAGATCCCTACTTCACAACACATTCATAAATAAAATTCAGTTTGAATAAAATTTAAATGTTTGAAAATGAGACAAAGAGACAGAGAGAGAAAAGGCAGGGAGAAGGACACCCAGAATGGTTGGATAAGAAGTTTGACAAATATTTATCCCCAACAATGAAAATGAACAAAATTATCAAAACCAATCATTTAAGGATCTGAATATTGTCAAGACATATAACAAACTTAGAAGTGTTTATCAAGAAAATCCACTAAATCTCAGCAAGATCAGTGGGAAAGTGAGACAGGCTGGGACTCCCACTCTGCCACACCCACTTCCAATCCCTGAGGTGGAAGTACTAGTTGGGTAGGGCAAATGGCAGACTGGTTAAATTTATCTGCAGCAAAGTTAGGAGAATTCCATGCCCAGGGGCATTTTCAAAAACAATAGTGATTCAGGAGGAACAAATCAGGGAAGGCCAATATCACAGCTAGCCTGAGTTTGTCATGCTAGTCAGGGCAAGCAAGAGACCAGAAGGCCAACCAGAAGTTTAACAGGGAGAATCAGGGAATGACACAACCCAAGTGGGCCTGGATAAGAATCTACTTTTCCTTGCTGTGTGCATGCACAAGACCATAACCATGCAGGAGAGAAATGAGAGGCCTAGGATGCAAATACAGAAAGCCAGCACAGACTTGTAAACCCCCTGAACTTTAAATGCAGTGCCCAAGTCTCAGAGGAACTACTGACAAAGGGTGGAAACCTTATTGTTACAAAGAGTTTTAAACACCTGACTAATCACAGCCTGATTACTAACATATACAGACCCAAGGGTAACTACTGGAAAGTGGGGCTTAAAAATAAAAACAAGAAAGGAAGAACTGAGCAGACATCAGCAGCCATGCACTGCAGGAGAAAACAGACTCCAGAGAATTAGTCCAGATGAGTCACTAAATAAACAAAAACAGCAACCCTCCCCAACTCTAGGGGAAAGTGAATTAGAATGCAGGATACAGTACTCAAATTATCCAGGTTGCAACAAAAAATTATATGCAAAATAACTGAAAAGTGTGACCCATACATTGGGGCGGTCAGTTTCAATAAAAATTCTCTGGGGGAGCCTAGATTTTGGACTTAGGCAACAAAGACTTCAAAGCAGCAATTATAAATATGTTCAAAGAACTAAAAGTAACCATCTTTAAAGTATGATGATAATGGTTCATCAAATAGATGAGCCAGATATTATAAAAAAAAGAACTAAATGGAAATTCAAGTTGAAAGGTAGAATAACTGAAATGAAAAATTCAGTGGAGAGGCTCAACAGCAGATCTGACCTGGCAGAAGAATCAATAAATCTGGGGCAGGGTAGGGGGTAGATCAATCAAGATTATCTAATCAAAAAAAAAAAAAAAAAGGAAAATAAATAAAAATGAAGAATTTTTTTGAAATCCAAATTCAGAACTTGTAATAGTCTGACTCCAATTTTAGATGTTTAAGCCTCATTTCTTCCTTTCCCTTTGACCCATCTAGACAAGTTGGTAAGAAAAGTCCACTATCTCCCCACTTTTGGCCCTAGAAGGAAATCCAAATTTTGCAAATCCCCAGCCTGCACTGGGGAACTTCTCTCCTGTCCTCGAGCATTATATATGTCTAACCCATCCTGCCTGGCTCAAGCCAGGCCAGACATGCTTGTATGCACTGAACTCTACTCACCCCAGCAGTAATAAATTCTCTCTCAAATTCCCTTAGTATATGGAGTACAATTAGCATAAACATTCCACTAATTGGGATGCAGTCCATTCCACAGGGTAACCACAGAACAGGAATGAAAGAAAAGACATCTGTACCAACCTCCAAAAATGAAAAGGATTATAAGGGAATATACGGAACAACTTTATGCCACTTAGATGAAATGGACAAATTCTTAGATGCAAATTACAAAAGCTGATTTAAGAAAAATAGAAACATTTCAATAGACATATAGCAAGTAAAGAAACTAAATGAGTAATTCTCTTCCAATAAAGAAAAATTTCCAATAAAGGTAGCTTCACTGATAAAGTCTACCAAACACTGGGAAAAAAAACCAATACCAACCCTTTACAAACTTTTCCAGAAAATATCCCCTACTCATTCTAGGAGGATAGTATTCCCCCTGATACCAAAGGCAGACAAAGATATCACAAGGGGAAAAAAAAAAAAAGACTTTTTAAACATAGCTTGGATTTTTAAATTTCTTTTTGGGTCAGTTTTGTTAATTTGCCATCTTTCTAGGAATTCGTCAATTTAATCTAAAGTTTTCCCTTGAGGGGTAGAATATCATTCAAACTATCCTCCTGATTTTCTTAATACCTATAGCAATGATGTCCTTTCTGAAATGATGGAAATTTTCAGTATCTGTGTTGTTCAACATGGTAGCCACCTGTCACATGTATCTTTTGAGCATTTTAAAGAGTGGCTAGTACAACTGAAAAAATATCAAGGCTGACACATTTGTATTTCATCTTTATTCTTGTAGGCTATTTTCACAGTATTCAGCATTCCAGAGTGTCAGTTATTTTCTCTCAGTAATCTGAAGACACCATTCCATTGTCTTTAGGCCTCCACTGTTTCTGTCGAGAAATCTATTTGATTTCTGGTCTGACTGCTTGTTTGAAAGTACGAGGGTGGCTGCCGAGAAAAAATCCAGCCATGAATGCCACTACTTTTCATAGTACATGGCTGGATACTTTCCAGACAGCCCTCATATACTACGCTCTCTCCCTACTTCAGAATCTTTTGGAATTACACTCTTTGTCTTTGGTATCCGACAGGTTTACTACAATATACCCCGCTTGGTGTTAGTAAGGTTTCCTTGAATCCACTGCTTGATAACTTTCATCAGCTATGGAAAGTGTTCAGCCAGTCTCTTCTATATCACCTCTGCCCCACACTCTCTCAACCCTTTGTCTGGGGCTCCAATTACACACTTGACCTTCTCAGTGTCTATGTCTCCCTCAGTCACTTCAGTAATTCTTCCACTTCCCTTATATAATCTGTTAACCCTTCCCTTAAGTATCTACTAGCAGTTATTACGTTTTCAAATCTAGATTTTCCATTTCATCATTCTTTGTAAAGTTTCCAGTTCTCTACTGAAAATGTTGAATCTTCTCTTCTATCTCTTTGAACACAGTAAGTATTAAAGTTGGCTCCTAAAAACTCCAACACAAGAGGTCCCTATGATTCTAACACTATCTTCTGTTGCTTCTATTTGATTTTATGTTGTGCCTGATTTTCTTTTTTTTTTTTTAACTTTTTTTTTTTTTTGAGGTTCCCTGGCGGGGAATCAAACTGATTTTCTTAATTACAGACTGGACATTATACTTATAAAATGTTTTATAGTAATAATTTGAAGCCTCGTATATATAATGTTATCTTCCAAACAGGATTTACAGTGGCTTCTGTCTAGCACCTGAAACAAATACAATAAACTACCTCCATCTCTTTCAGGTTTTAAATATATTCGAAGTGGAGCTACAGTTCCTATGAGGGCCTGTCTACATGCAGTTCACTCTCATCTGCAGGTGGTAGCCCTTCAGGATCCCAATCCCAAGCAAGAATGGTTCACCAGGGCCACATACTCCCCACATTAGTGGGGCCCAAATTCCAATCTCTGTCTCTCAGGTCCTAGGGGAATATCAAATTCATTGCTCAGGTTTTCAGTTTCTTAGTCTTTCAGTTGAGCCCTCCAAAAATTCGTAAACATTTGTAGGACACAAACAATCCCAAATATTGGCCTTATCGCCTTAAACCTTTATTCTCACTATTGCCTCTCACACACCTTCAACAGGTTTTGAGGGTAGAGGTAAGCCAGCTTTTCTAGTTGTCCTTAAAAGGAAGGTTGATTTCCAACTATTTTTCTATGCCATAGCTGGAAGTAGAAGTGTCAACCTCACTCTTAATTCTCTCATTCTCAGTCAATGCCTTAAATTCCCAACTCCCTCCTATATGGATGGACTCACTCTTCTGATAAAAACTCTCCAGAATTTCTACCTATCTATCCCTCTCTCCCTTCCTGTATAAAAGGAAGAAATGTCTCTACATGTTTACAACAATAGTTGCCTGCCAATAGCAAACAACCAAATTAAGAACCTGAGCTTGCTCTCCTTCTGCACACATCAAGCTACCAGCTACCATTCCATTTTTCTCATTCCCATCCCTGCCAAAGTTTGAAAGTGTGGTCTAGACCCATAACCTCTATTTTCCCCATGATATACTCTTTAATCCCCCTTGAAATATGACTTTTGTCCTCATCTTTACAATGAAATACAGCTTTCGGTATTCCTAGGGCAGAAAATCCTCATTACTAAAACAATAGCAGATTCTCAGTTACTTTTTTTCCTGGCCTGCCTTAGAACAGGACGCTACTGACCAGCCACTTGGACTATAAACTCTTGTCCCTTTAACTCCAGGACACCACAGTTTCCTGGTCGGTCGGTATTTCTCTCTCTTTCTCTCTCTCTCTCTCTCTCTCTCTCTCTCTCTCTGTGTGTGTGTGTGTGTGTGTGTGTGTGTGTGTGTGTGTGTAATTTTCAAATTTCCTTGCTGACTACTCTTCTTTTACTTAAGTTTCTACCATTTGCCAGGTTCTATTCTTGAGCCTCATCACACTTCTCTGTTAAGACTTTTAAATCTATATCTCCAGCTTTGCTCTTTAAAGTTCAACTTTCTACCTCCCTGCTGAATGATATTGGCAAGCACTTCGAATGCAACATGTTTCTAATTCAAGTTATTACTCTCCTCAAACTTGATTTCCCGCCTACATACTGCATCCAGATTAATGACATCAGTATTATCCCTCGGCTGCAAACAGTAGTCTTCTTATCCCTGCCCCTCCATTAATACTCTATTACCAAATTCTCTCGATTCTACCTCCAAACTGTGTCCTAAGTAGATAGACTCCTTCCTTTCCAATTTGATTACCACTGTCTGAATTCAGGTTGTTGCAAAAGTGTAGCCTAAAGATGACAACAGTTTCCTATCTGGCTTCTCAACCACTAACCTCTTTTCTTCAACTCATGCTTCACCTAAAACACATAAGATACTTTATGAAGTGCCTTCTCAAAACCTTACAGGGTTCCTCACTGAAACTCTGTAATCTAACCTACTGTAATGATTAAGTTTATGTGTCAACTTGACTGCATCACAAGGTACCCAGATATTGCTAAACATTATTTCCGGGTATGTCAATGAGAATGTTTCCAGATAAAATTAGCATTTGAAATGATAGACTTAGTAAAGCAGTTCCTCCACCCCAACGTGGGTAGGAATCAACCTATCTGTTGAAAGCCTAAGTAGAACAAAAAGGCAGAAGAAGGAAGAATTCAGCCCTCCCAGCCTCATTACTTGAACTAAGGGCAAGAGAACATTGATGGTTCTTCAGACCAGACAAGAATCTACATCATTGGCTCCTCTTGTTCTTAGGCTTCAAAACTCAGACTGAATTACACACCACCAGCTTCCCTGGGTCTATAGCTTATAGACAGCAGATCATGGGACTTCTCAGACTCCATGACTGCCTGAGCCAATCCTTATAATAAATATCTTTCTACATTTATATCCTATTGGCTCTCTTTCTCTAGAGAACCCTGATGAATTAACACATCTTTCAGATCTCATCTGTTACTAAAGTTTTATTCATAGGCTGACCAGACATACCATTTTAAACGAGACAGGAAACAACAGTACTGTCCCATTTCAAACAGTACATCTGGTCAGCCTAGTGTCACTGGGCTAAATTCAAGGTGTCAGTAGGCTGACCAGACAGACGTACCATTTGAAACAGGACAGTACGTTGTTTTGGTCCTATTTAAACTAGTACATCTATCTTGTCAGCCTATTTATTCAATCTTACACCAGATGAATTCCCGATGAATGTGATAAGTTAGGAGAGCCCATGCTTGGTATCAAAGCCTGAAAAAGGACTTAAAAACAAATAGGGTTCACCATTATGAACTCTGGAGAAAAAAGCTACCTGAAGATTCTCACAAGTAAATAAAAGAGGTAGAAATTTTGAGACACGACTGGCACTGGGATGAGTTTCATGTGTTTGTTTGCCTGCTGGCAGGGTGGGGGAAGCAGCTTTGCCCGAAGAGCAGACCCTAGTCACAGGAGTGGGGCAGTGTGGGCAGCTGAAACTTCAAGAGAAATCCCACAGGCTGCCTGGCCAAAGGAAAAGGAACAAGAGCCTGGACAACCACAGCTTGCATGCAGTGGCAATCCAGAAGACAAGAGAGCTGAAAAAGGACTTCCCCAATTTGTATACACCTTGTACACATCTCGGGCTGATCCCTTAACAGGACAGATGTGTAGGACAAAGTCAGTGCAGCATCACAGAGGCTTAAAAAACAGAACTGATATGTCAACTTGCAAGAGACAGGGCTTACAGTCTGAGCCTAATGAGATCTGAGCCCGACTGCCTGTAAAATAAAAAACAACATTCTTCAGGGGAATTTAACAAAATTCATAGTCTGTACAAGATACAATTAAGTATATCCAAGACACAATTCAAAATTATTTGACATACAAAGAACCCAGAAAATCTGACCCATTCTAAAGTGAAAAAGATTGATATACATCAACCTTAAAATGACTCAGAGATTAAAATTTTCAGACAAGAACTTTAAACCAGCTATGATAATTATGCTCATTGAGGTAAAGGAAAAGACACTTGAATGACTGAAAAAATAGGCAATCTCAAAAAAGAAAAATTTACTTTAAAAATGAAAAGTTCAGAGGACGAGTACAATATAGCAAAATAGAGATAAAAGAAGTCAGTGAGCTTTATCATTACAAATTATATAATCTGAAAAACAGAAAAAAAAAGACTGAACAAAAAGATGAATAGAGCCTTATGGATTTAAGGGACAATATCAAAAGATAAAACACATGAGTAACTGGAATCCCAAAAGACACAGATAGATTGAGTACCAAAAAAAAAAAAAAAAGTAGAATACTGACCCCCCAAAAATCCTAGACTTGGTAAAAGACGTAAATATATAAATTCATGAAGTTGAGTGAGCCCCAAAGAGGAAAAATTCAAAGAAAACTACATCTAGATTCATCATCATCAAACTGCTAAAAACCAAAGATGCAGACAAAAATCTAAAGCAGTTAAAGGAAAATGATGCACTATATAAAGGGGAACATTTTGAATGACTGCAGATTTCTTATTTCTTATCATCTACTTTCAAGGCATCCAAAAGACAGTGAAACAACATCTTTTTTTATCATCTTCTTTCATAACAGCCAGAAGAGAATGGAACATCTTTAAAGGGGTAAAAGGGAAAACTATCAACCCTGAATTCTATATTCAGCAAAAATATCCTTCAGGAATAAAAACATTATTCAGATACAAGAGAACCAATAAAATCCATCACTTGTATAACTATACCACAAAAAATGCCAAAGGTAGGTCTTCAGGCTGAAATGAAATAATAATATCAGAGCAAAAATTAGATAAGAACAAATGTTAAGCATTGGAAATATTTAATGATATAAATTATACCTCAATAAACTAGTGAAAATTTTAAGGAAAATTATTTCTAACCTGGAATCTACACGCAGTTAAACCAACAATCAAGTATGGGGATAGAATAAAGATAATCATAGAAGTGCAGATCTAAAAATATTTCATGTATTCTTTCTGATGAAGCTACTAAAGGATGTGCTCCACCAAAATGACAGAGTAACTTAAGAGGATCACATGAGATACAAAAGTACAAAAGAAGTACAAGGGTCATTTCTAAGACGAAAGAGAAAAGAGGCTCCAGGATGACAACTGGGTGTCAGGAATCGGGGGCAACCACTAGATTGGAGGACAACAGTCTATCTAGATTAGAGTAGTATCAAGAGATAGACTGGCATCACCAAGATGTCTGCCACCAAAGTATTAACTGTCTTTTTAACCCAAGGCAGAATGCCTAAGCAAGCCTGGCCTGCTTCATGTTCTTGGCTCAACTTGACCATAATCAGAAGTAGTTCCTACTTGCTCCTCCAGTAACTTGATTCAGCTGAGGCCATTCATTTTGCCACACAAAAGTATCCCACTTTGATCAACTCTTGAGCTTGTGAATTAATTACAGGCTAGATTATCTATAGAATACTTCTTTTCATGTAGCAAAGAAGGAAAAACAAGAATCACACACACACGTGTTCATTTGTGTAGAAAGACGCACAGTAAATGAGAACTAGCGAGAATGGTTACCAACAAGGGTAAGTGGGAACAGGATGAAAGGGAGGCAGATGAAAACTGGGTAAAAGAAATGGATGTGGAGTAACTTTACTGCATATGCCTTTCGTATGTTCTCACTTTTAAATACAGATTCATGTTTCACACACTCAAAAAAATCAACATAAAATAAGAACAGAGGAAATAGCCTAAAATACAATGCAAATAAAAACAAATGATCATAACTACATTTAAAATAAAAAACAATATTCTAAAGGGATGGGGGAAGAACTAACCCAAGTAACTTTTGAGCACAGTATTTAAACCCTAAGGTTAAAGACAAGAAGTATAAATAAAAAATTAAACTCAAATTAACAAGTTATTTTTTCACAGAGTTATGGGTTAGCAATTCTGAAACTACTTTCTGTATATTCTAGGATGCAACAAGAAAGTAAATACACTGTGGATAATAGGAGTCATGTTTGTCAATATTGGAGAAAGAAATTACAAATATGGAAGTGGAAAGGCTAGAATAAACCCTGTGATATTAAAATGGAATTGGAAACATCCCTATAACTGAATGATTTGCAATATATGGAATCTAGATAGGCACAGAAGTGTAGATGTGTCTATACACACACACACACATACAAGTATGCATGAATAGATTCCTGTATTATCTAGCTCTGCCTTCTAAGAGGACCTAGAATAAACAATATCCCAGTATCAATTAATATATCTAGTACACAGAGCTTAGTTTCCAAACATACCATTCACCGCTAAAAGGAACAGGGGGTCCTTAGAAAAATGGCCAATTCTGAAACTGGCTTAATGAAAGTACAATATGAGCTTAGAACAGGGTTGGCAAACTACAGCCCACAGGCCAAATCCAGTCAGCCACCTGTCTGTGTAAATAAAGTTTTATTGGAATACAGCCATGCTCACTCTTTTACAAATTGTCCATGGCGGCTTTCCCGCTGCAAGGGTGGAGTTAAATAGTTGCAACAAGGACCGTATGGCCCACAAAGCCAAAAATATTTACTATCTGGCCACTTAAAGAAAACGTTTGTCAAACCCTGGCCTAGAATAACTTGTTGTTCCAGAAAGTTAGAATATCCTATTGTTCCAGAAAGTAAGGAAACATTCAAAAAATGATGGGACATGTCAAAAGTTCACAGCACCCAGTTGAAAAGGCTCCTACTGTCCAAATGTATATGACAATTTAAGTATTAAAATTTTTAAATGACAGCTTATATATCACCCATTAAATAAAGAAAGAATCTATGAGTTCACACTGATAAAAATAAATAAATAAATAAATGGGGGAAGCTCCTCCCTACATTAGAATCTCAACTAATACATGCAGAAAAAAATGATGGAATTAGAAAATTACCATTGACGATCA
Organism: Lyroderma lyra; assembly: GCA_004026885.1. Taxonomy (NCBI): domain Eukaryota; kingdom Metazoa; phylum Chordata; class Mammalia; order Chiroptera; family Megadermatidae; genus Lyroderma; species Lyroderma lyra. The sequence goes on from PVJL010000912.1 coordinate 253,616, forward strand.
TCTTTATCATCATCATTAATTCAGATTCATCAATGAATGTTAAAACTAGTGGGTTTTGAGGAGTTAATAGAATATTAAATTGTCTCAAAATATCCTCAAAGACACTATTAAATACAAAGAGGAAAAGCATATCTTGACAGTGGAGCAATCTGGCAGACTACCTTAACCAAGCGATCAAAGTAAAACACCTGTAATAGGACAAGTAAACATCACAGGCCTCCTGCTACATTATGAAAAACATGCCACTGGTGAAACATTAATTAAACCCAAACGGAGAGACTTGCTACAAAATAACTGTCCTATAATCTTCAAAAATGTTAAATTCTAGATTAAAGGAGACTAAAGACACATGACAACTCTATGCAACTTGTGATCTGGGATTTTTTCATATAAAGGACATGATTGGGAAGACATTTGAATAAGATCTATAGATTACATCAATGGCATTGCATCAATGTCAATTGCCTGATTTTGATCATTGCACAGTGGTTATAAAAAAGAATGTCTTTGTTTTTAGTGCCTGCAACTTACTCTCAGTTTTTAAAAAAAAAGAACAAGTGGGGAGGAATGTTAAAAGTAAATGTGGTAAAATGTTAATAATGCTGAGGAGTCTGATAAAGAGCATAGAGTGATTAATTCTTCATACCATTCTTGCATCTTTTCTGTAGGTCTAAAATAATGTGTTTCCAAAAAAGAATCCAAGTCTTTAATTATAAAATTATATGTGTTTATTGAGTTACACTTCTTTCTCTAAATGCTAAAGAACATTCCCAATAACTGACAATAGAACATTAAAAACATCCCCTAACATGGAATACAAATGATGTACTAAATAAAACAAGTTCAAATAACCAGTTAAAGAGTACGTGGGCTACAAAATCATTTCATCCTGTTTCATATGTGCCAAAACAGATTTATTAGCTGCAAGCTCAAATAAAGTGATCTCAAATGAGAGTTATGTCAGTAAAAACAGTGCCTCTCAACAGGTCAGAAGTAACTTTACTCACATTTTACAAAATATTTTGAGGATTTAAAAGATTAAATGTCCTGAAAGGGACAACAACCCAGCACTTTTCGCAAACACAGCTGTTGGTTAAAGCTCTTGAGAAAAGAAAAGTTCTGGAATGGGAATCAGTCATAGAAAGAGATAATGGTTATAACATATTAAGAAAATTTTGCAATCTTTTCTTATTAATCTCTAATAGCTGACTTGTTTCTCCACATATGCTTCATTACTATATCCTAGGACCTCTTTAGGTGCTGGGCACAAAGCAATGAACACAATAGGTCTTACAAGCTCCCTACTCTCATGGTACTTCCAATCTAGGGGGCGGAGAAGGCAAAACAAGTGAGCATGCAACTAGGCAGTGAAACAGACTGTGGAGATAATGACGAATGGGATGGGGAAAGGACACATTACTTTAGCCATGGTAATCAGAAGAAAACCTCTGCCGAGGAAACAACACTGAAGCCAAGATCCAAACGATGAGAAGTCCACCACATGAAAGTCTCAGGGTAGAGCCTTCTTGTCATCAAGGCGATGCAAAAAAACAACACAGGGGAAACAATCTCAGCATGCTCAAAGAAGTTTTTTTAAAAAGCCTCATTAGTACTCTCAGTATAGTAGATGATACCAAAGAACTATCAATTTTGTAGCAGGTAGGAAAATGGCATTATGACTGTGTGTAACAGTTTTCATATTGCATACCATGTATATGTGTAGGTATGTGAAAGTACAATAAGTGATATCAGGAATTTCTTTAAAATATTTCAGCAAAGGAAGAGAAATTTAAAAATGATGAATGAGGTAAATGTACAAAAATTCTTGAATTTGAAAAATGGGTCAATGGGAAGTAATGAACAGCTCTCTCTAGTTTTTGTATGTTTTAAGTTTTTCACAATAACTTCTAAAAATTTCACATACCAGAAACTTCATGTTAAAACTGGCAATACCTCAAACCTTCTCTCTTACTTTCATACTCCGGCTCCAGCTCCGTCTTCTGATGATCTCATTTGAGGATATACAAGTGAAGGCTTTACATATCGGTACACACTGGAAGAAGGGCCTACACTCTATGAGTCCAGTTTCTCTGACAGAGCTAATCTACCAAAGGCAGACTGCAGCCCAAAGAAATTAAAATAAGAGAATGCAAAATAAATAGCCACCTACTGATAGACAAGTCATGCTTTCTGAGAAAAATGGGGGTTGCCTGGACTAAGGACCATCTTCCCAGAGATTATCATCCCTAATAGGCTTCTTCCCCCTCCATTCCATGGAGGTTTCTTTGGCAAAGATCTGACTATGAAATCCCACAGTCAATCTTCAGTCCTGGTCATACTTGACCTTGCCGTGGTCCTTGACACAGGTGAACATTCCCCCTGTTCTGAGCCTCTCTGCTTCCTTGGCTGACATGACAGCAGTGCAAAAGGTGCCCATACTCATTCCTTTTAAGGAGGACAAGGGTCACATCCACAGCCCCTCCTGAGAGACAGCCAGCAGCTTTTGTCCCAGCTGACCAGTTCTGAAGGAACCAGGAGTGGGTCCCTAACCCAACAATCAGTGATGTGCAGAATGGTGTGTCAGAAACTTTCATTTCTGGGAGTTCCCTGATGGTGTAGTGGCTTAAGGCTTCGGCGCTGGCACTGTCAGTGCTGCGGCCTGGGTTCGATTCCCGGCCAGGGAGCTACCCACATACCAAAAAAAAAAAAACAAAAAAAAAAAAAGAAACTTTCATTTCTGATAATACAATGCAGTCAATATTCTGGAAAATCTTACTAAAACTGCTGAACAAAATATTACCAGCTCCTGGAGAGCACAACTGAACTCTCAAGAGAAAAAAGAAAATCCCCAGGAGCTAAAAATCAAGTGAGAGCTAGAAATGAGACTGCAGAAGCTGAGGCTACAGAGACCCAGGAGCACATCTTGGTGTCAGTGCCAAGAGGCCTGTAGTCTAAAGCTGCAGGAGGGACAGGAAATATGGTTCTGACCATATGAAATGCAGAGAGGCAGATGTGAGCCCCTCTCCAAAAAGCAAGACCCATAAAGGACAACCGCTGGTGAAAACAATCAAGAAATGTGTCTGCTTTGACCCAGCCTCCAGGTGAGGGTACAGAAGAGTGTCCCCTGAAGACTCATAAACATGGGCTTGCACTTATGCACTACAGTCATGCTAACCCCAAGCACAGAGACTAACTTAAAGTGATTGTACATCAGGGTGCTAGGTGAAGCAAAAAAATCTCTCAGAACTATCCAATTCAGAAGATTCCCGCAGTCAAAAGTCTGATAAATGCTTACAAAACACATGAGGAAGAAAATCTGAGGAAGAGAACCATCATGACTGAGAGTCAGAAAAAAAAGGCAACAAATTGTGGTGCAAAATAATCTCAGGTCATAAAAATGGTAAATACACAATATTTTAAAACTATTATGTGTATAAAGAAAAAGAAAAACAAATGAAAGAAGCTTACTGAAAGGCAAAATTAGTAACAAATGTTAGTGGTTAACTTTATAGGTCAATGTACTAGACTGTCACCTTTCTCCTTAAGCTTTTAAAATTATGTTAGATGGTTAGAAGCAAACCTATAGTATTGTCTAATATGGTCCTCAATGCATGTAAAGGGAATATTTAAAACAACTAATTATAAAATAGGGAGAATAAAGGGGCCTAAATGGTGATAAGGTTCCTACATGTCACCTAAATAAAGGGGTAAGATATCATACTAGTAGACTATGACATGGCAAAGATGTCAATTCTCCCAAAACTGATCTTTAAATTCAATACAATTCCTATCCGAATGCCCAGATTTCTTGTAGATATAGATAAGTTTAGTTTGGAACAACTAAAATAATGAAAAAGAAATAAACAATAAAGTTGGAGAGAGCATACTGCCCGATTTTAAGCTATATGAGAGTTGTCCAGAAAAAATCCTGCCATAAATGTCTCTATTTTTCATATTATATGGTTGGATATTTTCCAGACAGCCCTCACATATAAACAGAAATCAAGACAGTATGGTATTTTCAGCAGCACAGACACATAGACCAATGGAACAACATAGAGAACCCAAAAATAGACCCATGCAGATATGCCCAGGTAATTTTTGACAGATGTGCAAAAGCAATTAATTCAAGGGAGAAAAAGCAGCCTTTTCAACAAATGGTGCTGGAAGAACTGAACATCAACAGACCAAAAAAATAAACCTTGACCTTAACCTCATACCTTATACAAAAATTAACTCCAAATGAATACTAGGTCAGACAAAAAACTATAAAACCTTTAGAAAAGAGAAAAATTCCATGATCTAGGATTAGGTAAAGAGTTCTTAGATGTGACACCAAATGCATCATCCATAAAGAGAAAAAAATAATAAACTTTTTCTTTTCATTTTTAGAATCTGGTCATTAACATAGCTGGATGACAATTAAAGAAGTCTTTATTCAACTTATTCAACATTAAAACTCTTCTCACAGAAAAACAAAAAGAGTGGTCAGAATCCGAGTTCTCTGTTTTATCCTTAAGTAGTAGACAAGTGAGAGGGGCTATATATAATTATTCCATTTTAATGACATTAGCTTGACACAACCTATCATTTTAGGATCTTTGTAAAAATCTCTGTGAAATTAAACTTAAGAGTTTCAGATCCTCAAGGCTAATTCTGGGACTGCTGATATCAATCAAAGGTTACTGATAAAGAAAAAAGGTTCCATTTCCAGCCAGGGAACTACCAATAAAAAAAAGAAAGAAAAAAGGCTATCTCATGTACTAGAACAAGGCTGACATCATAGCATTTCCTCTCAAATTGTAGGTCTCCACACTGTCAGCTGAGATCTGAGAGGTTTATTCTTAAGTGAGGGGCCCCCTCTATAAGGTTTTTCTGGGAGAGACACTTCCATAAGGGATCACAGGGAAGAAAGTCTCCATAAGGAGTCAGACTTAACCCATAAGGTTCCGGACTATACTCTCTCTAGGCCAGTGGTTCTCATCCTTCCTAATGCCGTGAATGACCCTTTAATACAGTTCCTCATGTTGTGGTGGCCCCCATACAATTATTTTCATTGCTACTTCATAACTGTAATGTTGCTACTGTTATGAATCGTAATGTAAATATCTGATATGTTTTCCGATGGTCTTAGGTGACCCCTGTGAAAGGGTTGTTTGACCCCCAAAGGGGTCATGACCCACAGGTTGAGAACCGCTGCTCTAGGTTGTTCTCCAAGAAACACTTTCATGCAATGAGCACTAGAAATAGGTAACCCTTACTCTAAAGCAGCATCTGCCCACCTTCCACTACCTGGCACCCCTGCAAGGGCACATGCAAAAACATTATGGAACTGGGACCTGCAATTGGCTAGGTCTCTGGACTAAAATCACCTGAGCTGATGATTTTAAATTAAATTGATTCTTCTGGGGGTCTTCTGATACTCCTAAATTGGTTTATTTAAGGACCCTATTAAAACAAAGAGATTTCTGGACCTCCCAAAAGCACTGGGATGCTTTCTTCAATTGGTATTTTGAGGCTTCCAAAAGAAAACAAGAGGCCACTATAGCCTCTCTGCATGAAAGTAACTCTCAGTTGAGTAAGACTTCAAAAACTAAAGGAATCTTCTGGAGCCAGAACTCATCTTCCCTCCTCCCTCTACACACTCTGCTCTTCCCCTCTTCCCTTCTTTAGCTGAAATTCCCCCTCCTGAGTCTTCCATTCTCAAGGCACCTTTTAAATGTCTGAGAAATTCTGATTGGGTTGGCATAGTCTCTTATACCACCTGGTCTAAATCAGAATTATTAGCCATACTAAAGAACTTTCTAGACCCCAAAACTAATTCCCTTGAATGTGAATGACATTTTAATCTTATCATAAGTGCTTATTAACCTGATCTTTAACAACTCATCCCTCTGTTAGTTGAAAATGTTTTAGCTAAAGACTGCGTGAAATCAGCAGACTAGAGCCACCCCTTACAAGATTTTAAACTGACAGGAGCCATGGCTCTAGAAGTTGCACAAAAGCGGGCCAATAAATTGCTTAAGGCTATCCCCAAACTATTTCCAAGACAGATTAACTGGAAGGCCCTCAATAGATATACTCAAAGGAAGGACGAGCCCAGTACTTGATTATTTTGACCTGTTTGAAAAGATCTTTCAACAAAACTCAGGAATTAAGGAATTAAATTGTGAGACCCTTAACTTATTTAATTCAATACTTGTAGCAGGGCTTTCTGAAACAATCAGCACTTACTCGCAGTTACACAACATGACCTTAACTTGGCAGAGAAACACCCCCAAGAGATTGCCTCACTGGCAAAGAAACTTTCTGAAATTACTGAAAAAGACAAGGATAGCAGGGGAAACTTCCTGAAACCATTGAAAAAGACAAGGATAACTGGACTACCAAGAAAAAATTGCCAAACTAATGGTCCTGCAACTCCAACAATTTAATAAATCAACCCCACCAAATAGTAATAAAAATACGCAGGGCCCAGATCCAAAGACTTGCTTCTTTCGTAAAAGGCCAGGGCTTTTTTAAAAGGATTGCCACAAATATCAACAGTGGCTACAGCTCCACCCCGACAGGGCCCTGGAGTTGCGGGCTGGAGCACAAACATATAGGGATACTCCAGAGAAATAAAGGAGACATTTCCCCAATTAAAGATTAACCAATTAGAAGAAATAGATACTAAAATTGGGGGCAGTTACTTAGAGCTCTGATACAGGAGTGATCCTTTCGATCTTCAATCTGACACCCTTTCAATGTCCCCTCCCTGGAGTCAAGAATATGTTCAAACGGCAGGGTTAACTATTATAATAATCTTATAACAGTTCCCAAATCTTTACCAGTCCCTTTTCAGGTGGGTACTCAATCAATTTTTACTTGTCTTTTCTGCACCAATTCATGTGTTAGGAAGAGATTTTCTAGAAATCTACCAAGCTCATATTCCGTTTTCCCCAAAAGGGGAGACAATATTAGATTTAATCTCCTGAAATGATAAAGCAATATCAGAAAAGAACCATTTCCAATCCCCATCTATATCTTAATTTTATCCAACAATTCTCACCCAGCCCTCCAAAATCTGCTTGACTACTCTGAATACAGTCCTCCACTAACAGGGAAAATCTATTTGGCAACTCCCAACAAGACTCAAACACATCCTAATAAACCTCTGCCTAACATAAAACAATGCCCCCTAAATCCTAAGGTGCTCGTAGGAACTCAGCCCATAACAGAAGATTTTTTAGCTCAGGGACTCACTATCCCTTGTACTAGTCCTTGTAAGACCCCTATCCTCCCAGTCGAAAAGCCTAACAGAGGGGACGGTGAGGTGATCAAGACCTTCAAGCTAGTAACAACACAGTTACTCCCGGCATCTTGTAGTTACTAACCCACATGGCCTCCTATTTAACATCCCTCCTGAGACTTGTTTTTCCTTTGCTGTAGACCTCTACAGGTCCTTTTTCAGTATTCCAGTTGATTTGGAAGTTGGTATTTATTTGTTTTCACTTGGAAAAATCAACAGTATACCCGGACTATGTTACCCCAGGAGTATACTGAAAGTACCAGTTATTTCTCTCAAATTCTTAAGGCAGATCTCTCAGATGTTTTTCCCTAGAAATCTACCCTACTTCTAACAGATGATCTACTTCTATGCCCCTCTCTGAACAGGTCTGCCTAATAGTCTCCATTTATTACATACTCTAGCTCTAAAAGGACATAAGGTCGCTAAAGAAGTTTCAATTCTGCCAGCTTTCCTGAAAATTTTTAGGTCATCTCCTTACTGCAGAGGGCCTAAACCTTGACCCTTCCTGAATACAGCTTATGAGTATATTAGCTTTCTTCAAACCCAAAACTGAAAGACAATTTCGAGGCTTCTTAGGACTTGCAAGACTTGCCAAGGTTATGACACTTTACAGAGTTGTTTGTACAGTGCTGCCAATGTAAGCACACGGTGGCAAATTCACAAACTTAAGTGTCAGATTTTGGGGATGATGACAACTCTGATGGCCATTCCAGAAAAAGAGTTCCAAAACTGCTCTGAAGGGTGAACTAGGCACTGGCGTCGGTGCACAGCTCCCCAAGGGGAGTACTTCAAGGTGACCACAGTGAACATTCAGCAATGAGGAATGTAGCATTTTTTCTAGGATGAGTTCGAGAAATTAACTGTCTGACCTCATATATATTCCCTTATGTTTTAACTATCATTTTTGCTTAAAGTCTTCTACATTCTGCCACTTTCAACTTCCTGCATCCTAGTAATCCAACCTTTACAGGCTTTGACCCCCGGGTGGAACTTTGGTCTCCTTTCCCTCCACCACAGGATAAGAGGGACCCAAAGCAGGAGTTACTCTGGCAATGACAATAGGACTCAAAATAAAAAAAAATAAAATAAAATAAAAAGGATTTATTAATACCATTGCATTTTGCAAAGTTTGACGAAAAGGGGGAAATGAGCACTTATAAGACCTTTATGATAATTTGTGGTCCAACATTTGGATACTTTGCAGGTTAAACTCTAAAGCTGAGTACAAGGCATGACTTTGCTCTTCTGAGCTCCGAAACTGCCTGTGGGGTAAACAGCCCCCCTGCACTGGTTGTGCTATCTGATAAATCATACCCCCTGTGCAGCTGATAAGCAACACCCCCTGTACTGGAACTGCTCAACCAAAAGCCTTTGTTCTGTAAGCCTGAACCAAAACTAGAATATTGATAAATGCTAATCAGATGTTACCCGTGGTTCTTACCACTGAAAGTCCAGTTGTCCCATCAATCAGAAAATAAATGATATAAATTTATAACCTCATTTCCCTGGCAACCCTTCCCTTTAATAATCAGCTCCTTACAATTTACGCCTTTTAAAAACCCTCTTTCTATCCTCCCACCTCAGAGCATGTCTTCAGTTCATACCAAGGGCTACATTCTCTAAATCACATATGAATAAAATTCTTCTAATTTCTTCTGGAATTTTTATTAGTATTCTGAATCCCATAGCCTGTTTACTATTCCTAAGGTATGACACTCATTTTTCACCACCCTACTTAAATCTCATGCCACTGCCTCAGAAGGTCCTTCGGTGTCTGCTAACATTACTTCCTACTTTTGTGTCACTTCAAACATTCTTTCATGTCTAATTATTTTGACTGAAACATTCACTTGTTCACTCATTTAACAAAAATGTATTGAGCACCTACATTGGACCAGGAATTATGTTTGGCCTTAAGGAATACCATGGAAAAAAAGAAACAGTCTCAGTCCTTGTTCTTGAAGCTTACAAGTCTAGGGTGGAAGAAAGATGTTAATCAAACAATTATACAAATTGATGTGTAATTTCAAACTGAAATTATATAACATACTCAAAGACTACGGCTATAGCTTAGAGAACAAAGGGGAAAGTAAGGTTAGATTCGGCTGGAGGGAAGGCAGGGGCCACACCATGCTGGAATTTGCAGGGGAGATTAGGAATTGTGGTTTTTTTATCTTACAAGCAATGGGGAGGTACTGAAGTAGTTCAGTCAGGAGGGTGACACTATCTGATTTACATTCTGATAAGATCCCTTTAGCTAAATGGGCTGGAGACAGAAGGACAGGAATGAATGGGACCTCTAGTTAGGAGGGTACTTGAATAATCCATGTAAAAATCGGTGGTACTGAGATCAATTTAATCAAGAAATATTTAGGATGCCAAATCAACAAAACAAGGTGAGGGGTCAGACATTAAGAATGAGAGGAAAAGAATAATCAAGGACAGCTTCATGCTTTCTGGCTTATACAACTGGATGGATGGACAATGGTGACTGACGTTCCCTGGGACAGAACTTTTGGGTTGGGGGAGAGGGATAGAGATCATCAGCCCAGTATTGCACATACAGAATACAAGATAACCTTGCAACACCATCAGATCAAATAGGCAGCTGCATATATACATCAGGAGCTCTGAGAACATCTGGGCTGAGGTCAAATTTTATTTTTTTTTAATTCATTTTTATTGTTAGACTTATTGGGGTGACATCTGTTAGCAAGAATTACATAGGTTTCAGGCATACAATTCTACAGTGCATTGTCAACTTGATGTATAATAAGTTTACCACCTAATGTGATAAGGTCAAATTTGGGAGTCACCAGAAAACAAATCATAACTGAAGTAGAGAACACAGACGAGATCAGTCTAGGGAAAGAGTATGGAGTAAAAAGAGAAGGAGCCTAAGATTGAACTTGAGGAGCCTCAAAGTTCAGTAGTCAGGGAGAAGAAAATTAAAAATACCAAGACAAAGAAAGAATGGCCTCCTCAGGAGATATAAGAGAAAATTTGGGAGAGTGTGCTGTCAAGAAAATCAAGGTATCAAGAAGGTAGTGAGCAATAAAGTCACTGAGAGGAACGAAATAAAAAATTAAGTGTTCATTAGACTTAGCAGCATGGATGATGTCACAGGGAGCTTGGCGAGAGTTGTTTTAGTAAAGCAAGGGGAATAACACCCAAAGGGAAATGAGCTGAGGCATTAATGGGCAGAGAGGAATGAATTTGCACCCTCCATTCTTTTGTGAAGTTTAGCTATGAAGAGGGAGAGGTGAAATCAAACGATAGACTTTCCATTTGTTGTTGGTGCTATTATTTTCATTAAAGGGGAATGAACCTTAAGCGTGTTCAAATATTGACAAGAAGAAACACTTGAGAAGGTGGGGCCAAGAATAAATGATAGCTCCTAGGAGGAGAGGTAGGGGAATGGGTACATTTTGACTAGTACTCTCACAACATGTCCCATACTCCTCAAGCTCACACAATTCACTCATTCTCCACTACAACCTTACTCCTAAAATTGTAGTCATTACACAACAGCTCAAATTCCACATCCTCCCCTTCTGTGAACCTCAGTTGATTTCTCTAGCTCTTGGGATGCCTCCACTGCAACCCCCTGGTGTACTGTATTTTCCACATTTCTTTAACCACAAAATCCTTTATAGCAGGTTCTACAGAATATACATTGGGAAATAAACATCCTACTTCCTGTCTAGCTCATGTCCTACCCGCTTAACACAACCTTTCCGGACCATACCAGAACAAAGTAACACCTCCCTTGTGAAGTCCTAAACAATTATATCATTCAGCATGTTAAATATTTAAGATACTGGAATGTAACCTCCAAGAGTGTGGTAGGGCCTTGTCTGTCTGGTTCACCACTGTATCCTCAGTTCCTAGCAGAGCAAGCACCCAGGAAATGTTTACTGAATGAAGTAAGTGAAAGAGGATGTAAATTATTGAAGAGTAGGGACTATATCTTATGCCTATTTACACACAGTGCCCTACAAAGTAGACAATGAATAAATGTTCTTGATAATATGATAATTTATTATGGCTAATGTCACAATGGGAATTAAAAAGACAAAATTTGACAGTATACCTAACACTGATGAAAAAGAATGAAAAGCCTCTGTAATATTTCTTAAAAGATAAGAATAATTGCCTTCAAAATACTAAAACACTTCCCCATACTCCAGAATTTAAGAAAACCCTTAAAGACAATTGAACTATCTTTCCTCTGCTTGTGAAATTCTTTTATAAATTCATAACACTCTAAAATCGCAGCGCCTATAAGATTTATCTGAATTCTGGAGTTTAATATTTTCATATCTTGGTAACACACAGGAGCACATCAGTAAAGGCAGGAAGGATATTGTCAGTGGGAATCTAAATATCATCTCCATGTCTCATAAAGACAGAATCATCTCAATGTCATTGAAGTACCAGAGTTCTGGTGATAAATAACACAACAAATATAAGATTTGTGAAGAGGCAGCATACAAAACCAAAATCTAAAGAGATCACCCAGGGTCCTCTCAAACATAGTACACTCTCCGTTAACCGAAACTCTAGCAACTGGCACTCTCCTACCAGTTGCCTAAGATTTTGCCCGTTACTTCAGTTCCAGTTAATGGAGAGTCTACTTACATTTATCTGGCATCTACCAGTCCCCATGGATGCCAGTATAAACTTTGCTACAAAATTAGGCCCCAAAATATTATGAGGCAGAAACTGGTTCATTTTTCAACAAATATCTTCATTTCTTATCTTTGTACAGGATTTATTTTAAATTCAATCTCATGCTTCTCTCCCATATTTTATGATTACAATTTAAGTCAACTACAGAATTACTAAACTGGAATGAATAAGGTTATTTCTTCTGCATTAAAGACTTGCATACCAGTTGGTACTTTCAACCCTCTGAAATTTACTCTATCTTCTCTTTTGGGGATAAATGTGCAGACTTCAGAGACGAAATCGTAGACAAAGTTGCAAAAGGCTCAGGTTAAACCTAAGTAGCTTTAGAAACAAGAAGAAATCTTTCCTTATCCAGTGGGGGAAGGAAGAGAGAAACTTATTAAGTATAAAATAAAGCATAAATAAAGCAAGGTTATCATACAGACTCATCCAAATTTCATACTGTGATACAGAAGCAGTTCTCTAATAATAGAATTGAAAAATAACTCATCTACCAGTTATATGCATAATTTAAATAGTTAAAGCTGCTATCTACTCACATACACTAATCTCAACTTTATGAGAAAAGGAAAGAGATGCGCATGGCCAATTTTACCATGGCAATTTGGAAAAACATGTGACTTTCAAAATCTACAATCAACTGAACAAAATAACTAAAAAAAATACAAGAATGGAAAGTAGTTTTCCTTAGATTCATATTATTTCAAATAGAATGTCAGTTTTTATGAAAACCATTTTTTTACTTTTATACAAGAGATTATTATCAGCCTGGTTTCTGTGTTAGATCTTTATTCTTAAAAAAAAAAATCTGTCAGTTATATTATTTTCTTCTTGGAAAAGTGTTGCTACACCAATGTCTACTCTCAGAGCGGTAGCTAAAAACATCTGGAATTTACTACCTTCAGACTCGTTCAGCCCCAAGCGAGGTCAAGGACCATATACAACAAGTCCCTGTAGTGTCTTGGAGAATGATCCCAGAGGAACACATGTAAAATTAAAACAGTTGTACTGTCCCATCAAAGTCACAGAGAATCCTAGCATTTTTCAAGGCATCTGGAGGTGTGAGGACACAAAATTCTAAATAGCTAAATGACTAAAGACTAAATCCAGACCACAAATAGAAATATGGGGAAAATTTAAGCCAACCTGCAGATTTTGAATCTGGTCTGTCAGTTGAGCACCCTGTACTAGGAGACCTGAGAGAGGCCCTACAAAACCAACTGACAGCAGCCCTCCATCTGTGGAGAAATTATGTTCCACATTCACATTCTTCAACAGGAGTGAGTTTGAAAGATGGTGAGTCTAGGGTTTACAGCTTTTCAAAATTCTACATTTCCCAGATAAAACCTCTACCACACTGGCATCACCACGGATTTAACAGTAACAAAACAAGTAACCAAAATAATTCCAAAAATACTGAAATACAATAAAGACAGACCTGTGGCATTTCTTCTTGCTGCTTCAAAAAGAGAGCTCAAAACAGCAGCACGTGGAATCCCTGCTTCTAGAGGCCCCAGGAAAACAGGCTATGCCCTCACTTCCATTCAGAGTTCCATCTTCCCAGCACTGATGCAGACCTTCTGAGCAGAGCAGCAAAGTGTAAGATGCTGACTCCTGAGCAAAGTTCAGAATCTCAGGATTATTTTAAAACTTAATGCTGCAAGAGTTCAACTTGTCATTTATGGGGAAGCTATAATACATCACTAAGATCATACTGCCTCTATTTGCACGTTAAATATAAATTAAAAATATATACATACAGAGCACAATTCATTCATCCAGATATGAGGAAATCCAAAGTTACAATTCTCACAGAAACTAACCTTGGCAAACCCATACAACACTTCATATGGTAGTGACCCTAAAAGAAATTTCAAAAGAATAAGGCATATTTTAATCTCCCTATCTAATTTCAAAGAATAACTTCCAGCCAGATCAGAGATTAGAAAGCTGCCTTCCTTCAGGGATAGTGGAGCTCTTTCTTCGAGACAATTAAGAAAGACTGGACCAAGCACTGAAGAATGTGCTGATCGAAACAATCCTTGCCTGGCCTGAAGGACAGACAACAGAGTTTCTGCTGAACTCTCATTTGTAATTTGCTAAGACAACTATCTATTTGATGTTTAAAGCTTAATTATTTAATACTGAAAAGCATCTGCATTGTGACTCCATATTATAAATTTCAAAAAACATACAAAATTAAACAACTTAAGGATATAAACTACGTGTGGTTCAAGTATGAAGAAACTACAACACTCAGGTTACCTCTGAAAGGGAGGTGGTAGGATCAGAAACAGAATCACAGAGATTTTCAATGGCAATGAAAACTTTTTCTTAGACTAAGCGTTTGGGTACATGAGTATTCACTGTCCTATTATTTATTATATATACCTTATTTTGTAACTCCTCAGTATTTATAAAGACCACAATTTTAAAACAAACAAGACTACAGAATGCGTGTAAAGACATATGGAGTCTTTTAATTCTAGATTCCATCTCTGCAACTGAAAATCTGTTTGGTTCCACTATGCCTTTCTAAGTAGTTGCATTAACAAGGAGATTCATGGGGCAGGAAAGGCAAACAGCAAAGGAAAATGCACTCTGATCAAATTCACTGAGAACAACTAGCATTCACTCAGGGAGCTCCAACAAAGATGTCACTTGCCAGAACTCAAGAGTAAAAAAGTTTGCATAAGACAATTAAGAACCCTGCAGGAAAAATGATGTGATTTGAATAGTAAGGTATTTTTCCATTAATTATTTTTAACTGATCAAAATTCAATGGAACCCTAGTTGAAATCTTAGCTCTCAATTCTTTTGAGATATGAAAATTAGAGTGAGTCCAGCTGAGCACTTGCTGTGTCAGAGCCAATTCTGCATGTGATGGGCAGTTGTGAGTTCAAGGACAGTAGTTAAAAAGACCTAGAGAACTGACCATGCCTAGACTCTGCTCACAACACTATCTGAGCATTCTTTTCATTAGAACAGTATAAGATTATTCAATGACCATTAAGTTGAAGCAGGATTCTGGATGCCTGACAAAGTGGGATACTCTTAAGTATGGTAAACTGACTGCTGAGAAAAATCAACAAATGAATTAGCATAAAGTATGACAACTTCCTTGACAGGAATTTCATAAGCACAGGATTTAAGACTTCTTATACAACAAACAATGCAATCACAAGTACTAGTAAAGTAGAACTAAGGATGCTATAGTAAGAAAATGTTATTAATCAATCAGTCACCTGTGAATTAATCATGTGTAAGACTGTACTAAGTAATGAAAGGAAATTTTAAAAGGCACCATCCTGTGTCAGAAGCATACAGCAGTTAAAGAAACCAGATATAGAAAAAGTTATGTTGGAGTTCCCTGGTGGTGTAGTGGCTAGGCTTCAGCACTCTTAACGCTGAGGCCTGGGTTCAATTCTCAGCCAGGAAACTACCAAAAAAAAAAAAAGTTGTGTTAAAGCCAAAAGCACTCCAAAGTTCAGTCCAATCCCCCTAGTCATCTGCTTCCCATATTCACACCCAATTCAGCTGAACACATGCCTCACTCATCCAACCACACACACTGCAGAACACTCTTCTCTCCTCCTCTAATGCTGTGCCTGCCTCAGAGCAACATTGCAAAATCTGACCTGACCTTCCAGGTTCATCCTCAAAGCTTCCTGCATCCCTGGAAGTCTTTATAACCTACATACTCCCTTATGATCTTTCATAATTCTTCTCTTTCTATTATGGTGCCTTCCCTCCTCTTACCCCTATTCTAGTTCTATACTTGTCTTATCCCTCTACTGAAGCAGGAGCAATGGAAAGAACAGAAGTTGTGAAGAACCTGAATTTAAACCTGAACATTAACTATCTGACCCTGGCCAAATCAAACCACTTCACTTTCTTAAGCCTGTTTCCAAATATACAAAATAGGGAAATTATTATATATCTTGCATTACTTCTTTAATAAATATGGTATGTTTATGTGAGAGACAGAGAGAGAGAGACTGAGACACAGAGAGAGAAAGATAAAGAAAGAACGTAGAAATATACGGGAATAATAAAAAAAGATAGGAAAGTAGTAGTTACTAGAACTGCACCCCATATATTCAAAAAGTTAAAGGAAAGATTGAACAGATTAAGAGACCTCAAAGATATAAAAAAGATCCAAATCAAATTTCTAAAGATAAAAACTATGATGCTTGAGATGAAAAATAGGCTGGAAGCAATTAATAGCAGGTTAGACATTAATGAAGAAAAAAGGACTAAACTTGATAATATAGCAATAGGAACCATCCAGAATCAAAAACAGAATTCAAAAAATGAACCAAGAGCATTAGGAAGCTGTGGAACAACTTCAAGCAACCTAATTATGTGTAAGTGAAATCTGCACAGGTGAAATGGGAGGTGGAGAAAGAAAAAAATATTTAAAGAAACAGCTGAAATTTTTCAAAATTTGACAAAAACTATAAAACCACAAATTCAAGTAGTTCAATGACCCGAATCACAAGAAACATAAAGAAAACTATGCCAATAGACAATATTATCAATTTTCTTAAAACCAGTGTAAAGGGAAAACCGTAAAAGCAGTGGAGGGAAGGGATATACTACATACAGAGAAACAGAGATAAAGATGTCAGATTTCTTGTCAGAAACAAGCAAGGTAGAAGACAGTGAATCAAAACCTTACAGCACTCAGGGAAAAAACTGTCTATCTAGAATTCTTTATGCAGCAAATGCAGCAGTGCCAAAAAATGTATACATATTTTAAGAGATCTTATCTATGTGTTACATAAATACTAATGGTAACCACTTTGAGCACCTCTTGTAATTGCAGAAGTCAAACATGATTTGTATTCATCTTTTGTTACCAGTATATACTGAGTTATAAATTTAACAAAGTTTTTTCTTTCTTAAAATGTGTACACATTTTTTGGCACCCTCTGTGTATCTTTCAAAAACTAAAGCAAAATACAAACTTGTTCAGACAAGTGGAAGCTAAAATAATCATCACCAGCAAATCTATATTACCAGAAACATTACAAGTACTTAAAGCAGAAAGAAAATGATAATAGATGCAAACTATTCCAGAAAATTAAAAGGAAATCAATAGTACTTCCCAAGTCATTCAAGACTGCCAGCATTACTTTGATACCAAAACAAAAACAGTATCCCAACCACTTTGCCATCACCATAGACGCGAAATTTTTTAACAAAATTTCAGGAAATCAATTCCGATAATATATAAAAAGAACAATAAATCAAGATCAAGTAGAGTTTATCTCAGGAATAGAAGATAAAGGTTAGTTCCAATATTTGAATATCCATGTAATTCACTGTAGTAACAAATTTTAAAAAAAGGTATTTCAGTAGACTCAGAAAAAGCATGACAAAATCCTACATTCATTCTAATTTTAAAAAAGCTCTCAGCAAACTAGGAATAGAAGTAATGGCTGACAAAGAACATTTAAAGCCCACAGCTATCATTATACTTAACAGTGAAAGACTGAATGCTTTCTTTCTAAGATCAGGAACAAGACAAATATGACTGCTCCCACCATTCTATTTAACATTGTACTGGGAATTATAGCTAGTGCAATAAGAAAAAAATAAAGAATAAAGGAAGAAGTAAAGTTGTCTATATTCACAAATGACATAATCTTCATGTAGAAAACCCAAAGGAATCTATAAAAAAGCTACTAGAATAAGTTTGACAGAGAAGATTGAGGTACAAAAATCAATCTTATTTCTATATAGTAGAAACAAATATTCAAAACTAAAAAAACCCATTTTAATAGCATCAAAAATACATAATACTTAAAGATAATTGTGCCAAAAATATACAAGATTTGCCTAGTGAAAACTACAAAATATTGCTAAGAGAAATTTTTTAAAAACCTAAACAAATGGAGACTATAGCATGTTCATGGGTTGGACAACTCAACATTGTTAAGAAAAGATTTCTCCCCAAACTGATCTATGGTAGATTCAATACTATCCCAATTCTCAACCAGACTTTTTGGAAAAGTTAACAAGCTGAATCTAAAATTAATACATAAATGAAAGGACCTCAATGATTCAAAATTGGGGGGGAACAGCAAAGTTGTAGGACTTACACTATCTGACTTCAAGTCTTCTTATAAAACTACAGTAATCAAGTCAGTGCAGTATTGCTGTCAAGATAGACAAATAGATCAATAATGAAACAGAAAGTCCAGCAATAAAATCACACACATATAGATTTTCAACCTATATAGGTACAATCTATGCACAAGGCTATTTAGTAAAGAAACAGTCTTTTCAACAAATGGTTCTAGAATAGTTGGATTCCACCTGTAAAAAATTAAATTTGATCCATACTTTACCCTATACATAAAATTAACTTAATGTGGATCATATATCTAAATGTAAAACATAAAACTAAAACTTCTAGAACTCAGGAGAGTATCTTTGTGATATTACTATAACTTGGCAAAGACTTCTTAGATAAACCAACAAAAAGCACAAATTAATTGGACTTTACCAAAATTAAGAACGTCTCTCTTCAAAAGATACTATAAAGAGAATGAAGAGTCAGAGAAAATATTTGCAAATATTATGTCTGCAAAAGGACTTACATCCAGAATATATAAAGAAGTTCTAAAAGTGAGCAGTACAAAAACACAGAACCCAATTAAAAATTGACAAAAGATGTGAACAGACACTTCATCAAAGAAGCTATGCATATGGATAGCAAGTAAGTTCATGAAAAGATGTTCAGCATCACTAGTCATTAAGGAAATGCAAATTAAAACCACAATGAGATACCATTACAAATTAGAAGGTCAAAAATTTAAAAGACTGACCATACCAAACTTGGACGGTCTCTTTAAAAGTTAAGCAGTTACCTACCCATGTTATGATCCAGTCATTCATCTCCTACTTATTAATGTAGCCAAGAGAAATAAAAGTGTATGTCCACACAAAGACTTGTACACAAAGTTTCACAGCAGCCTTTTGTTATCAAAACTCATAAAAATAATATGTCCATATATAGGTGAATGTATTAATAAACTGTGGTACATCCATACAATGGAATATTACTCAGAATTTTTAAAAAATCAACTACTGATACTCTAAAATACGTGGATGAATCTCAAAATAATGATAGTGAATGAAAGAAGCATAACTATATACTGTCTGATTCCATTTACATAAATTCTAGGAAATGCAAATTAATATATAATGAGAGAAAGATCAGTGGTTGTCTGGGATGGAAGTCAAGGAGCCAGGAATATGAGGAAAGCTTTGGTTGGATGTTCACTCTCTTGTGATGACAGTATCATGAGTCTATACATACGTCAAAATTTAAACTGTATACCCTAAGTACGTACAGTTTATAGTGTGTCAACTATACCTCAAAAGATCAGCTTTTAACAAATATGGTTTTAACCAATAATTAATAATCCTTCATAATACCAATTGGGCCCTAATTCATTCATTAAAAATTATTAATGTGTATTTTTGTCATAAAATTCATAGGGCATCCTTACTTCCAAACAATTAAGAAAGACTGCTTTGAACTGGCAAAATTCAGTAAATCATTAAAAAAATTAGCATCTTATTGGAATAACAGGTCTTTGAACAATTCAAATATTTTTTCATTAAAAAATACAAAATAACTAAAAAGAACAAACCATATAAACTTAAGTCGGATTAAACAAACAAAAAACAATGTGCTATTATCTCCTTCCTGTTAGAGTTCCTGCTGCAGTTTCATATTCAGTCCTTTAAAACTAATTAAAGCTGACCATGGCAAAGAGAGAAAGGAGCAACTATTTCCCATGTGGTGAAATGCTCACTAAATGAGGTGAAGTTAAACAGAAATGTCTGGGGCTTCTCTCTGGATCCATCAGCATTCTAGACAATCATTATAAAGCTCTCTTCCTCATCGAAGCCTAATGGGAGACAGAAGCAATCCAATTTCATTAAAGGAAGCCTACAGAGGAACCAAAGAACAGGGTTCTTCAGTTAGCATTATATAACTTCCTGCCTCCTACTGGTTGGGGTACACAAGCCCTCAAGTCCACCATATACTCCAGAAATTACTTTCCTTCATTTGAAGGATTTTTTTAAGCCACAGAGAACAGGCAACTTCCTATTATATCAGCCTACTTCATTAGCCTTTTATTTATCATTCCTATAGTATTTATATTATTCTCATGCCCAGTGTAAATCAGAACCTGTTTTAAGAAAAAAGCTTTGGAATCAGAGAGACATGGGTCCACACTTTGGTTTTGACATTTATTGCCTTATGACTCAATTTTCTCAATAATTCAAATCATCTTTTTCATTGGACAAGAGATATTAAATGACACAATGCATGTGAATTACTTGACACATAGGAAGGGATCCATAAATTATAACCCCTCAATAAACCACAAGTTTAAAGGAAAAAATGTAAAGTTTTTTTGGACTAACTAACAATGGACTAAACTTGACCAATTCTAACCTCACCAAAAGAGTTGATCACATAATTTTAAATCTGGGGCATGAAGTCTTGCTACGGTTCCAAATAAAATGCTATCTGAAAAGTCCTCATTGTCAAATCTTTCTATCTTCTGTTACATGACACAAAGGACCATCTTGTGCAGTTCAACTACAGCCCCAGTCTAATAAAGACAGCAAGAATTCTGGCCAAGTCTCCCTGACATCACGAGTAATGACGCAGACGGCTGGATCTCAAAAGAATCTACAAACCCATTCCAGGCCCAAAGTTTGATTTGTACATGTGCTCAGCAGTATTTGAGTAAAAATGAACTTTATTTCCCACAACTTCCCATATAAAACAAAAAACTTTTTGAGGGCTAAAATAAGAGGAGATTCTAAAAGTTGGATTCTATAAAGCTGGTCTTACATTACAGGAAAGCAAAGTCTGGAATAACTGGGAAAATTACAAATAAAAAGTTTACAAATCTTCCTCAAACAAAAAAATACTGTTACGTGTTTTTTGCTCTTAAAATACTGAGCCATCTCCAAATCACTTCCAGTCCAATACCCAAAATCAATTGGTTCATGGGGATTCTGACATGAGCATCATAAAATGTGGTACAAATATGATTCTCTCAATGACATTTAGCAGCAATAAAACTCACAACGTAAACTTTTGCCTCAAAATAAATCAGTTAACCCCAAGAGTTTAATGCATTAGATTTTTCATTTCTGATGTGTTTTCTTTTTCATCATCAGATTTTCATCAAAATTTGCAGGGGAACCCAAGTGTACATTCCATAGGCAAAAACATGCAATAGAGAGAGCATTAGGAAAAGGTGAAGTCTTAACTCTGATGGCAAAAGTGAATGAATTATTCAACTGCCAAAGGACCGATGTAAATCTGATTAATATAATCAAGGATCTGAAAACAATAAAGTTCAAAATTTTATGTAGAGCCACCTTTGAGGCAATTAAAGTCCTAAAGACAATCAATTCAACAACAAATATTTCCTGAGTATCTAATATGCCTCAGTGTAACGTTATGGAGATACGGAAATGTTTCTGTACCTCAGTGGTGCTTCTGATTTAACCTAATTAAACAGAACACTAAGTCATAACATGCAAGCAAGCACAAAAGGCACAAAGCACAAAAGGCACCCACCCAAGAGCTCAGACTACATAGAGGTCTAGTCCCAACTCTCACTAGATATCTGTCCTTGAATCACTGAAATTTCTACAGGATTCAGTTTTCTCACCCAGAATAAGAGATGTTTGGACAGGATTACTTCTAAGGCTTCTTCCATTCTGGGTCTATTAATCCAGCTGAAGGACAAGGGAGATGAACTGGGCCTTAAAGAGCTCCGAGGATTCGAAGTGATTGATGGGAGAAAGAATGCTATTCTACAAAAGGAGCACAAGAATAAAAATGAACACATCTTGTATCATTTCACTTACGTGAGATATCTAGAGTAGCCAAAAATCAGAAACAGAAAATAGGAGGTGAGAGCCAGGAGCTGTTGGGGAGGAATAGAGAGAGTTGTTCAACAGGTAGAGTTTTAGTTTTGCAATATGACAAAGTTCTAGAGATCTGTTACACAACAATATAAATATAGGTAACACCACTGAGCTGTACATCTGAAAATGTTTAGAGGGTAAATTTTGTGTTTTTATTACAATTAAAAAGTCACAGAAATTAGTGTCCTAGAGGACACACCGATGCAAAAATATTTCAAATCAACTAACTTCTAGTGTCCAGTCCTAATCCCTAAAATTGTTTTTCTCTCAATTTAAGAAAAAAAAGATGGATATGTTGCCCCTCATCCTCTTCATGAACTCTGCCATCACTGGGTCTTTGCCCTTGCTGTTTTCTCTGACTAGAACACTCTTCCTTTCCCATGCACCTTCAGATTTCAATTCAAATGTCACTTCTGTGACTTCCCTAACTCAAATACTTGTCACAGTTGCAGATTTACATTCATGTGATTATTTGATTATCATATGCTGAGGACAAGGACCATGTATGCATTCACTCTCCCTATTTCCAATGCCAAGTACAGTGCCTAATACCAAGTAAGCACTTAAATATTTGTTAATTAAGTGAATAAATGGGCACTAACCCTATTAAGAAAGCAGTAAAACATCACAAAAGGTCTCCTTAAGAGTGTGCATCTTCACAAAATATATCTTTGGAGATGTCCAAAGCAATTGAGCCTAAAATCCCTACTCAACTCTTTAAAAAAATGTAAATTCAGATGCCTATACAGGAAATACTGCTGTATCAGTTCCAGACAACCACAATAAGGTAACACAATAAAGTGAGTAGTGCTGGTGAAGGGTCTTGCTTTCCATTTGTTTAAAAAAAAAAAAAAAAAAAAAAGGACCTGTAAAAAAAGGCACAATAAACAAGGTACGCCTGTGTCAACTTCTCTAGCCCTTGGTCTGTCCCTAACCAAATAACTCAGCACCAAAGGAAGATAGATTAAATATGCACACACACACACACCACAGATAAAGCAGAGCTACTAGTTGTTGAGTAACTTGTTTTTGGTATTTCCTGATATAGTGCCTTCTTCTGGAAATATATGTCAAATAAACAAAGAGCAACATTTCACAAGACTCTTAAATATGTATGAAACATTAATTCTACTTAAACTCTGGTGTCTCGTATAAAAGTTAAGATCAACTTGCAGAAGCAGATGAAAGAACCACTAAGTGGCAAAGCCCCCTGCTAGTACTCTCAAAACACACAAAAAATGCCAGATTTGTACTAAGAGGTAAATAGTTCAAGCAATGACCTTAGAAATTTAAATACTAAGAAAATGTCACTTGAGATGATTTCCCAAACCCTTAAAAATATACGGAAAGAAACTATTTAGGATTCCCTGTCTCCTCCAATATGAATACAAGTTGTAATCTATACTTTACAGACAAATCAAGAGACAAATAGTATTTATACTTTGGAGATATAATCCATAAACATATTCCTGAAAACTCAGACCCATACTGATCTCTTTTCCCACTGACTTTGCATTTAAACAAATGTTTTTCTATAGTTTTCCTAAAATTAAATGTGTGCAGTCTCATTTCATATATATATATCTATATATCTATAGATATATATAGACATATATATCTCCATCCTTTCAGGTGCATTTGACACTGCAGATGCTTAATAAATACTTGTTGAATGTAAATGAAATTATACTGTTTTGAATAATGGGTTTTGATATACAAACTCCTGAATTTTATTCCCAAATAATGTCATTCCCAAAAATTGTTCATACACCTCAGTTTTAGTTCTATCACTGGGTTAAATATTAAGTCGTTACTCCAAAATGTTCAAATACGGCTTACTTAGTGCCACTCCATCAAACTCAGTTCAGGGAGGTTTTCAGTCCCCTTGCCCGTTGCTTGAGTTTCAATTAACGGAGCGTTCTACTAACATTTATCTGGCATCTACCAATTCCACTTAACTGAGAGCCTACTACAGGCATGTCCAACCTGCCGCCCAGGAGGGCTTTGAATGGGGCCCAACAGAAATTCTTAAAAAACATGATGAGATTTGTTTACGACCTTTTTTCTTTAGCTCATCAGCTATCCTTAGTGTTAGTGTATTTTATGTGTGGCCCAAGACGATTCTTCCAATGTGGCCCAGGGAAGCGAAAAGGTTGGTCACCGGTGGTCTACTGCATATCACTTTGAAAAGCAAAACACAAACATCAAGTATTATAGTTAAGTGGCTGCTGTTCAAGGTTTCTGAGGCGCCCCATCCCTCACAGTCCCCAACATCTGTATCAGGACCCATGAGAGCGCGTCCACAGGTGACCTGAGCCCCGGAAAGTATCCTCTCTAGAGCATCCGGCTTTAACTCTGGTTTTCCTCACCGCGCACTACAATGGGCTACAAGAGAGGGCCAGCCGGTCCGGGACGAGGAGCCCGGCCTGGCCTCGGAGGCCGGGTGTGCCGGGAGCGGGGGGCGTGGGGTGGGCAGGGGCGAAGCCAGGGCCGGGGAGAGATGCCGGAGGAGGAGAGCGCCCGCCGGGGACCGCCGCAGATCCCCACGAAGAGCCAGGGAGTCCACGCTGGTTAGACTCGGGTCGGTCCTAAGAAGGGGTCGAGGTGGGGCGCGCGGAGCGGGGACGGAAACCCTCACCGTCGCTCCAGGGAGGCCGGCGCCGTCGCGGTCCCGCAGTTGCTAAGGAGAATGTTCTTCCGGGTCACGGGCGCGGCGTTATAGAGATCAACGGTGGCCGGAAGAGGCCAAGAGCGAAGCGCGGGGAGAGTGCGCGGCGAAGACGGTGGTCTGTGGTAGTCCGCTGCGGCGGGGCGAAAGGGCCGGCGGCGAGGCACAGCAGTTTCTCCTGCCTCGCCTGGCGGGGGCGACTGGCTGTAGCCAGTGGCTCTGAGACGCCTTCAGACCGGACTCCGACCGGCGCCGGCCCCCAGCCCCGGGGCCAGCAACCGGCGGTCGCTCTCCCGCCCCTGCTCCTGAACCCTCCAGTCCGGGCCAGCTCTCACCCCGCAGACAGCCCTGACGAGTCTCACCCCGCTCGTAGTCCCCGGGTGTAGCTACGCCAGCTCTCTCTTGTGACAGGGTTTTAACTCAATGACACCTACCTGCTCAGGGCTAGGTGCATGGCTGGCACTGGGGATGCAGAGGAGGGCACCCCAGGCGTGGTCCCTGCCCTCACAGCGCACTGGCTGGTGGGAGGGCAGGCATGCAGTACCCTGCATGATGGGAGGAGGGGAGTAGAGAAAGCTAGGAGAGCCTGCCCCGTTGCCGGGGGTGGGGGGCTATGCAGATGCTAGTGGGGAAAACCTGATGATGGAGACATCAACCAAATAAAAAGGGTAAGGAAGAGAGTTTCAGGTCGGAGTAGGCTCAGTTGAGAAACCCACTGAAAGGTCAGTGCGGCCTATCCAGGGAAGCGTGTAAAGAGAATGGCTAAGGATGGGACCTAGAAAACATCAATATTGTAGGTATGAACAAAGGAAAGGGGACCCGAAAGAGCAGCCAGGATGTTGGGTTGCAGGACTGCTGAGGATACAGCAGAAGAGGAAAGCATATCAGTAAGTGGGTGGTCACTAGTGCCTGCTGTGGAGATCAGGTGCCCAGTGGTGACCATAGAAAAATCAAACCTCAGAAATAACAGTGTTAAAGTCGACAGTGGCTTCAGTCTGTGTACTGAAGGAATCCACCACCATATGCTTTAAAAATCACTGTCATAGTTATTTGCAAATGTTACCATTTAATGAGAGGTTATCCTGGACAGTAGTCACTCTTAGCAGTATAAAATAACCAAGTACCTTGTACTTGTAGATGATGGGCCCAACGGGGCAGCTTGTATTCTAACTCTTGGAGCCATCACGGTAGCCTACCGCATTTCTCCCTGGCATGCTCTCTTCCTAATAGAAGCCCGACTTTTTCAGATATCAACACTCCTCCAAAGAGTCATGGCGGGGGGCCGGGGGGGGGGGGGGGGGGGGGGGGGGGGGGGGGGGGGGGGGGGGGGGGGGGGGGGGGATTTGCTCTCTGTGTGTGGAGGTGGGGATGGGGAACAATTTCAATGAAGGGTGCATCTTTTTCTCCCTTTCCAGTGCCGAATGCTGCACTCTGGATAGAAAACTTCTGATTGACTCAGGCCAGCCTATGAATTGTGTTAAGGAGTACACCATTAAGGTGCTGGAGTCCATCAGCTCAACCAAAAAGACAGATTCAGTAGAATTATGGCTGCTTAGGTTTACCCTTCCTTAGGGGCTGTGTGTGTGTATATGCACACGCACACATACTATTATTGAGTACATAGGCAGACAGAAATAATTTTATGCAGCATATAGCTAATCTCTACATATGTGCATACCCTAGTCTGAAAAGCAGGGATATAAAGCATAGATGTCATAAAATAATTATGTTTTAAAGTATTTAACTGGAGAGAAAACTCTTCAGAAAGCAAAAGCAAAACCAAGAGGACTTAAGTAAGGTGAGTGAATGATAAAAAGCATTTTTGAATTAGAATAGATATAAAGAAATAAACACCGGTCTGTTTTTGTTGAGTAAGTGAAAACATAGTAAAACACTAGGAAATTGAGTTCTTCAGAAAATGTTTCATTTGATCTCTTAAGTGAATTAAAAAAAAAATAGAGCATCCAATAGAAATCCTATATTGTTAAAGAAAAAACAAAGAATTTTATTAACTGAGAAAAATACAAAATAACACAATTACAACAATTATAAGATTACATGTAAGTGGACTAAATTCTATTTAAAAAACAGAATCACAGACTGGATTTAAAAGACAAAATCCACACCTATGAATCTTATAAGTAACATATTTAAAGAAAAGGAGATAGAAGAGTTTAAAAGCCTGGCTCATAAATCCTACTTGCACAAAAGCAAGGGTAGCGGGCCCCAGCTTGACTGATGAAGTTACGTTCATCCCAGGACTCCGGCGTACTTGGGCATGCCCAAGACACCAGTGGCAGGACTCCCTGAAAGTCTGTTTTCATGAGAAGCCAGCATCCTAGCAAAGAATCCCTTCTTCAAGTGAGGCCAAAGAGAAGCCCAAGGACGGCAGGTCAGTATGATGCTGTGTGAAACAAGGAGGCTGCAGGGAGAGGGAGCGCCCACAAAACAAGCTATTTGACCTAAGGCAACCCTGGTCTGTAGCTTTTCAACAGAACAAGGCACCAGCCGGGGAAGGGTGCTGTTGGAGCATGTTGGCGCAAACTCTCCACAATGCTCCATTCATTGGCCCTAAACACAGGCTCTGCCCCAGCCCCACTGAGGGATCGTTGGCAAGTCTGTGCACCTTTATTTCTACTTCTACAAAAGGAGGCAATAGGTGGAATTGATCCAAAGAGGAAAAATTGGGAAATACAGAGCTTTTTCAAGTGTACATTAAGCTTTCATTTCAAAAATTAATTGCAATTTTCAAGATAACGATATTCACAATAGATGGACAAGAATTTTACACATGCTTTCTCAGACTTCCATACAATAATAAAATTGGAGAGAAAGCCAATATACCACCTATATGCACATGACCAGGCACGAATGGAAGAAAGACTCAGTGATGGAACAATGAGTTGAAAAGGCAACACTCCATGTGGGGACTTTATTCTAAAGCCAAACAAACAAACAAAAAAGATACCAGTACACAGTTAAAGCTGTATTAGAGGAACTTTTGAATCTTCCATGCCTATGGTAATAAGAAAAGGCAAAGAAAAATAATCAACTAAATCTACACCTACATTTCAAAAAGATGTAAGTAACAAATTTAAAAGATAAAGTAATAAATATGAAATAAAAAAAATATCTGTTTAATATGCAAAAGTGAGATAACTAATATTTACAAACCACTAGCATAACCAAGAGAATACAAGAGAAACAAAATTCAAAAGGCTATATAAACACCCAAAAATTTCAATTATTAGGAAATAACCATTCAAGGTTAAACCCTGAGAAGTTTAAAACATTAAAGGAAATGAACAATTTAGAATAAAATGAACACAAGGAGGAAAAGAAAACTTGGGTAGAACAACAAGGAAAGATGAGCAAAAAGAAAAGTGAAGGAAGAAACAGGAAAACATTCCGTGAAGATTTGTAGAATCGATGAGTGAATTTTTAGGAAAAAATACCTAGACTTGATAATGTTCTCATTAACATTTGCAATATAAAAAAATAATCAAAAAATTGTATTTTGTGAAGCAAATACAGTCATTTCCCTCCTAGTTATAGAGATAAAGATGACAAAAGTTTTCAAAAATTTACTTATGCATAATTTTACCACTTTTGCACAATTGTTTTCATTTTATTCCCTTTTCCAGTACTAGTACTATAGATTTATGTTGCACAGTTGCAGGATGCAAAGGTATTGTACAAGCCTTCTTCTGCTATAAACTGTATCCTAATATTTTTTGTTTCGTTTTCTTTTACCTTGTTTTTTTACTATACAAATGATAAATGTTCATTGGCAATAACTTAGATAATACATTTGATTTTTAGGAAGCAACTAAAAATTTATGTGTAATTCCACCACCCAGAGATAAATAGATAGATATAAATAGACAGCTATTTTTATTTGATTGAATATACTTAGTTCCCTGCTGGTGTAGTGGCTAAGGCTTCGGCACTGTCAATGCTGCAGCCTGGGTTCGATTCCCAGCCAGGGAACTACCCACATTTAAAAAAAAAAAAAAAAAAAGTAGAAACATGATTAAATATACTTTTTCGAAATTTTTAAATTGAGATACAAGTCACATTAACTAAAAATTCACCATTTTGAAACGTACAATTCAGTAGATTATAGTATAATCACAATGTTGTGCAATCATCACCACAATTTTAGAACATCTTATCCCACAAAAAAAAACCCATGTCCATTAGCATTCACCCCTATTTCCCTCCCATCATCCCAGCCCTAGGCAGCTACCAATTTATTTTCTGTCTCTAAGGATTTCCCTGTTCTGGACATTTTATATAAATGAAATAAGACAATGTGGTCCCTGTGACTGGCTTCTTTCACTTAGCGTAATGTTTTGAAGGTTCATCTATATTGTAGCATGAATCAGTACTTCATTCTTTTTTTATGGCTAAATATTTCATTGTATATACACAACATTTTGTTTATCCATTCATCAGCTAGATTGTCTCTACTTTTTTGGCTGGTATGAATAATTCTGCTATGAACATTCAAGTAAAACTTTTGCATAAACATATGTTTTCAATTATTTTATATACATATACATAGGAGTGGAATTGCTGGGTCATATGGGTTGGACCATTTGGTAACTACACCATTTTACATTCTCACTTCTATTCCAATTCCTCTACAACTTTAATGACATTATTTTCCTTTTTCTTATTATAGGTATTCTAATAGAGTAGTATCTTTATCTAGTAAAGTGGTGTCTCATTGTAGTTGCATTCCCCTAATGGCTAGTGATGATAAGCATCTTTTCATGTACTTACTGACCATTTGTGTATCTTCTTTGGAGAAAGGTCTATTCAAGTCCTTTGCCCATTTTTTATTTGGGTTATTTGTCTTTTCATTGTTGAATTGTAAGAATTCTCTATGTGTTCTGGATATTAGCCCCTTATCAAATATATGATTTGCAAATATTTTCTTCTATTTTATGGGTTGTCTCTTCACTATCTCAATAATGTCCTTTGATGCAAAAAAAAGGTTTTAATTTTGATGAAGTCCAAATTATTTTTTCTTTGGTTGTTTGTGCTTTAGGTATCATCTCTAAGTAACTGTTGTCTAATTCAAGATCATGAAGATTATACCTGTGTTTCCTTCTAGAAGTTTTATTGTTTTAGCTCTTACATTTAGATATTTAGTCTAAATTACATTTTAATTTAAGTTATATATGGGGTCTACCTTTCGAGGGTCTTTTGCATGTGGTTATCTAGTTGTCCCACCACTATTTGTTTAAAAAAAAACTATTCTTTTCCCATTGAATGATCTTGGCACCCTTGTCAAAAATCAATGACCATAAATGTCTGGGTTTATTTGGGGGCTCTCACCTCTGTTCTATTGATCTGTCTTTATGTCAGTGTCATACTGTCCTGGTTTCTATAGTTTTGTAGTAAGCTTTGAAATTTAAAAGTGTGAATTCTCCAATGGAATGAACTTTAACATTGTTTTGTAACTTTTTCACTTCAACAACTTGATAATATTCACATTAACATATAGATAAAATTCTGTAGCATTAATTTAAATAAATATGTAGTATCCGACATTATGAATTTTCCAGTAGTTAGTCGACCAAAATTACACCATATTGTTACATACACAGGTTATTTCCAACCTTTTGTTATCGTAAACAATGTTTGATAAGCATCCATGTGACTAAAGCTTTGCACATGCATTAAATTATTTCCTTTGAAAAATTATATTTGTTAATTTCAAAGACTGTAATATTCCATTAAGTTTATACACTATGATTTCACTCAGCCTTTAAGCATTGCAAATAATGGCATAGTAACATTTTTGTATAGTTGGTTAAGCTCCTTTTGAATAATTTCCTTAGCTAAAAATATATTAGCTTGAGATTTACACAATCAAAGGGTATAAACATTTTTATGACAATATATCCAATCCATATTTCAAATATACATTGTACCAATTTAATGCTATCCCAAAACATGTATACCGATTTCACTATAACTCTGTCAGAATTGAGTATTATACTTTTAAAAAACTACTTTAGTGATTGAAAATAGCACTTCCCTTATGTTTTAATTGCATTCATATGATTACTGGATATGCTTTTACTCCTCTTGGATGTTGTAAATGTATTTTCTTCTGAGTACATATATTGTTTTGTCATGACTTTAGAGAATCCTCTAAGGCCTTCAATTCAACTAATTTGTAAAATCTCTTGTGAAAGTGTAGTATTAACCATTTTCTGTTATTCTTGCTATAAACAATTTCTTGTTCGTTTTGCCTCATTTGTTTGTTGGTTTGTTTGTTGGTTGGTTTGTGTTTTGGTTGTTCCCTGGCTGGGAATTGAACCCAGGCTGTGGCATTAAGAGCCCCAAAGCCTAGCCACTACACCACCAGGGAACCCTGCCTCATTTATTTTTAATGTGTAAGAACAGAACAGCAGCCAGGACACTATGCTGGGATTAGCATATTTATTTTGAAAAAAAAGAAAAGAAAACTGAAGTTAAGCTGATTTTCAGTCCTTCAAAATTGACCTTTTATCCTGCTTGGGAGATATTAGTCCTTGACATTTTATGTTATTTGTTTTTAGAAGTAATACACTCATTTAGTGCAAAATTCAAAAGGTATTAAAGGGTAACTAGTGAAAAGATTTCCCCCATCCCCGTCCAGCAGCACGCAGTTCTGATCTCCGTTAGTACGTTGCTCCATCCCAATACCATCGTCCATTCATCCATCCCATCCGCATTTTCATGGTGCCTGCTCTGTGTGAAGGCAGGCAGGTCAGGAGTTCAGAGAGGTTGGAACCCACCTCTACCACTGAGAACTCATGACCTTGGGCACCCCACTTGGTAAAGACTCAGTTTCCTCATCTGTGAAATGGGGATAAGGTACCTGGCAGGGGCCTGGGTCCTAAGGGGTGGAGGGGCTCTTGGAGGAGGCCAAGACAGAGATGCTGGTGCATGTGGGGGAGTGGCAGCCTGCAAGCTGGTCTCTCCCTCCGTCCCTTTGTTTCCTCTTACCACCAGGGAGCTTCCATCTGTAAGGTCACAAGGCTGTCCCCAAACCAGTGGGCCTCAGGAGGAAGCTGAGAGATTCCCCCTGCCCTGACCCCCTCACTGACAGCTCGCTCCCTCCACCAGCCCAGTGTCTGAAGGTGCCAGCACGGTAGGCCCCAGAGGGACCCTCACCTCCTCTCTAGGCACAATATAGATGTGCTTCATCCAGCTCACAAGAGCTAGGCTAGCTGGATCTTGGGAAGCAGCTCCACCAAGAACTGGGGTCTTAGTGGAATCCCAGCTGCAAAGCTCATAGCCTGTAAACCCAGGACATCCCCAGAATGGCCTCTTGGAGTCTAAGGTTTTTCTCTCGGAACTGGCTGTGAGGAACCCACAGAAGGTCCATCTCATAGCCTGATCCTGTGACCAGTAGGAGTAACAGGGTGAGCAAGCAGTGCCCAGTGCAGCTGCAGAAGGCATCCACCGGTTAACAGATGTCTTCTTAACATCTTTTACCTGATTCACATATGGAAACTTTTAACAATATGCTATTATTATTTTACATCTATTTGTCTCATCCTGATAGTTGAGACCTGCCTCAATAAACTTAGTCTATCTCTGAACCTCCTGTTACTTGTTTTCAGCCTATCTAGTCCTTTACCTGTAACACATCCTTAATTGGCATTTATAACACATTTTTCTATCTAAGAGGACATACATGCCTTAAGATATTTCTTTCCAAAAAATCTTCTTGACCATTTTCCTGAATTTATTGTTCCTGAGAAAATTCAAAATCAGTTTTTCACCAGTCACACAGCCATTGAGATTTTATTTGAGATCATGTTGAATTTATACAGTATTATGGGGAGAATTAACATCTTTACAATAATGTATGTTCCCATGGAGACACATGATACAGTTCTTCATTTAGTTAAGTGTTCCTTTACATCCCATAACATCAAATTATGTTTAATTTTTGATACAATTATTGTTAATGAGCTTTCCAGATGTATTTGCTAATGAAGTATTATGATCATGTAGGAAAGCATTTTATTTTTAACTTTTAAAATGTTGTTGTGTAGGGCCACTTTTATATTTCCTTTAAATAGTCATTTCATTCAGCCCAATAATAGGAATAAGACTTGGAAAACAGGAGACCACTTATTGTTATTTGCCATGATGTGATTGTATGCCAAAACAAACAAACAAACAAAAACCAGGAGAGTAGAATTAACAATTAGTACAATAAGAATATTTACATATTAGTGCAAATTTAAAATTAATATGTAAACATGAATACATTTATGTATATATCAGCAATAACCAGTAATAACGGATAATTTTTTTAAATGCTCAGTAAGAAAATAACATTTTTTAAACCCCACTTATTATAACCACAACCCTACAAAAGCCAGGAATAACTTAATAAAAATGTGTAAGACTTATATGAGGAAACTTTAAACCTATGGAAAATGGAAAGGCACACCTTGTACTTGGATGGGAAAACGCAGTATTGAAAAGGTGTCAAGTTGTTTTAAGTTTATGTGTAAATTCAACAAAATCCCTTAAAATCATAGCAGAATATTTGGGGGACCTGGATAAATTATTTTACTGGTCTTCTGGAAAATAAATACGGAAAAAGAGTAAAGAAAATTCTGAAAGAATATCTTGGGAGTGATATGCCATACTAGATGTTAAAACATATTTTAAAATCACAGTGAATGAAACAATATGGTCAGAAATAAGCAGGCAAAGGAAGAAAATAGAGTCCAAAACTTTATAGTGAGAATTCAGTGTGAAAAAAGCAGAACTTTAAATTGCTGGGAAGAACTCAACCAATGTGCTACCAACTCCATAAATGGTGCTGGGGCAACTGGCTACCTCCTGGGGGGAAAAATACTTGTATTCTTCACTTCAAGCCCCAATAAATTCCAGAAAGATCCATCCATAAATTTTTAAAAGTAGAATGTGCTGAAATAAAAAGTACAAAAGTATTTTCTTTTCTTTTTTTTATTTATTTACTTTTTAAATTCATTTTTATTGTTACACTTATTGGGGTGACATCTGTTAGCAAGGATTACATAGGTTTCAGGCATACAATTCTACAGTGCATTGTCAGCTTGTTGTATAATAAGGTCACCACCTAATGTGACTTCTCTTTCCATCACCTTATATTTAGCTTCCCCCCTCCTCTCCCACCCCCTCCCCTTTCTCCCCTCCCTGACCCACTCGTCCCCAAATAAACATTAAACTATTGATTGTGTCCATGGGTTATTTGTTTGTTCATTTCTTTTTTCTTTGCTTTCAGTTTTATATTCTGCATATGAGTGAAGTCATACAGTTCCTTGTTTTTTCTGTCTGGCTTATTTCACTGAGCAAGATGATCTCCAGGTCCATCCATTTTGTTGCAAATGGCAATATTTCATCTTTTCTTACAGCTGAGTAATATTTCATTGTGTATATGTACCACAGCTGCTTTATCCAGTCATCTGTCGCAGGGCACTTTGGTTGTTTCCATGCCACCGTGAACAGCGCTGCGATGAACATTGGGGTACAAAGGTTTTCGGGTTCTTTGGGTAGATCCCCAGAAGGGGGATTGCTGGGTCATATGGTAGCTCCATTCCCAATTTTCTGAGGAACCTCCACACTGCCTTCCACAGTGGTTGTACCAAAAGTATTTTCTATAATCTTGTGTTAGAGTCACTGAAGAATGAGAATACTTGCCTCTAGGACACTTTTCTAAACACAGATAGACTAATCTTAATCAACAGTTTTTTGCAAAATATTTTAAGCAAAACCTGATGGTGCTGAAGGATGATGTCCAGGACGAATCTGGAGGTGCTTTGATGGAATGCTGATTTCCTGCCCATTTCTATCCTGGGATAAGCATCCTCGACTTTCTGATATTTAGGCATGCCTGCTGCTTCCCATCATCCTGATAACATTCTCCTCCCATCCCTGCTCCTCTCCCCCTCCCCCAAAACACACATCTCCATTTCCACCCTGGACAAAACTGTCCTTGCTACAAACTGCTTTTAGGTTAGAACTGGTGAGATTACTGCTTTGCAGAGGCTAAGGGGGTCAAGTTACTTTTAAATTCTAGTAGGAACTGTTTGGCTATGAGGCTTTCTTAAAACTCTTTCAGACATGCTTCAAGGGAGATATACGAGGCCTAACAATTAAGTTCGCGAACTTGCCATCGTGCTCGTACATTGGCAGCACTGTGCAAACAACTTGGTCAGGTGTCATCACCTTGGTGTATCTGTGTCTCACAGCTGTGTTTGTGTCGATGTGTGGCGGTGTCTTGCTGAGTGGTGTTCATTATTGTTGTGTTTTGGGTGCTGTCGCGAGAATGTCAGAGCTTGAATTAGAGTAATGAACAAATATTAAATTTCTTGTTAAACTTGGCAAGAGTGAAAGTGAAATCAGGGACATGTTAGTCCAAGTTTATGGGGATAATGCCATGAAGAAAATAGCAGTGTACAAATGGATTAAACGTTTTTCTGAGGGGAGAGAAAGCGTCACTGATGAAAACATTCCAGAAGTTCACCAAATTGTGCATCAAACTCATCAGCTGACTGTGGGAAGCACAGCAGACCAAGTAAACATCAGTAGAGAAACAGGAAAATCTTAGCTGAAAATCTTGGCGTGAGAAAGGTGTGTGCAAAAATGGTCCCAAGGGAGCTCACTGAGGAACAAAAGCAAAGGAGAGTTGAAGTTTGCCAACACCTTTTGGAGAGGCAAGATGATGTTTCTGGCCCTGTTATCCTTGGGCCCAAACATGGGTGTACCAATATGACCCTGAAACAAGGCGTCAAAGTGCACAATGGAAGTCAGCCAATTCTCCACAACCAAGAAAGTTCTATCAGTCCAAATTAAGAGTCAAAACTATGTTGCTAACCTTTTTGGATATCAGAGAGATTGTTCATTATGAATTTGTAACAACTGAACAGTCAAGCTGCATAAAAAAGTTAGACGAAAATGACCTAAACTTTTCACCAACAACTCGTGGCTCTTGTATCACGACAATGCACCAGCTCACAGGGCACTGTGTGTGAGGGAGCTTTTAGCCAGTACACAAATAACTGTACTGGAACACCCTCCCTACTCTCCTGATCCAGACCCCAATACCCAAAGATGAAGGAAACATTGAAAGGAAGACATTTTGCTGATATTCAAGACATCAAGGGTAATACGACAACAGCTCTGATGGCCATTCCAGAAAAAGAGTTCCAAAATTGCTTTAAAGGATGGACTAGGTGCTGGCATCAGTGCACAGCTTCCCAAGAGGTGTATTTTGAAGGTGACCGCAGTGATATTCAGCAGTGAGGTCTGTAGCACATTTTCTAGGATGAGTTCGCAAAATTAATGGTCAGACCTCATATCTTCTCTCACTGCTTATTAACAGATGATCAGTAAATTACACACACTTTCATCTGAATGTATGAGCATCTCTGTTAAAGGATATTAGGCAGCCCAAACCGGCCGGCGAGCTGACCCCGAAGAGATACCAAAGCTAGTGTGGGAAGAAGTCACAAGTTGTCTCACTCTGGCTCTAAAGTCATGACTCTTCCGTCTTGGAAGAGAATCTCATTGAGGCCATTGGGAATTCATAGTGTGAATTGGGGCAACTTTGGATGATCCTTGGCAGTTCGCTTTTCCCAGCTTTATGATATCATTTGGTTTACCAGGTGGTTTCAATAAACAGAGCAAACACACTTCTGTCAGCCTCCCAAACGTGTATGACATAAATTTTATTAATGAGTGCAAACTGTGGAAGCAGACTTTCTGGTTCTAAGTTCTCATTCTGCCATTCCTAGCTATGTGGTCTTAGACAAGTGGCTCACGCTTGTTGTGCTCAGCATCCTTATTTATGCAATGGGGTGAAAAAGCTACTAGGATTAAGTAAGTGAATAGTTAGTGTCTTAGTAAACACTTGGCACAGCACCTATTCTACACAAGCATTATTTTTAAAATATCCAATGTGATAAATCATTCCTTCTGATTTTCCTCACACTCTATACTCTTCACCAGTGCCTGCACTGATACTTCTCAGAATGGACAACGGTGTAGGACCGATAGGGATGTTGTCACTCATGAAAGGTGATGATCAAAGAGCATCATGAAAGTCTACTCATGCATGGTAAAAATCTCTTATTTAGATGTAATTTATGACTATTTTGTTAGATTGGGATAAGTTTATGTTCGCACATCCTAAAAGTTCGCTGTTTCTACATATACAGAAAATAGAACGTATAAACATTCTATTAACCTACCAAGGGAATGAACTGTTAACATTGGCACATTATATATGTGTAGCTAATGTAATTGCAAGCACATATATTATTGATGAAAAATAATTCAACGTTGTACCTGAGATGGCTTAGCTCAAGCCATTTTTTTATGTTTTAAAGACTTCTTACTTTCTTCACGCCCACTAGAATGGCTGTAATAAAAAAGACAGATAAAGTAAATGTGGCAATGATGTGGAGAAATCAGAGCACTCATGCACTGTTGCTGGGAATGCGGTGCAGCCATTTTGAAAAGTTAACAGTTCCTCAAAGAGTTAAACACGGAGTTACCATGTGACCTAGAAATTCCACTCCTAAGTATACAGTCATAAAAATGAAACACACATTGATGCAAAAATTTGTATGTATATGTTCATAGCAGCATTATTCATATTAGGCAAAAGGTAGAAAACAACCTAATTGTCTATCCGTTGATGAATAGATAAACAAGATATCCATGCTATGGAATATTATTTAACCATAAAAAGAAATGAAATGCTGATGAGGTATGTTATAACATGGCTAAATCTTAAAAACATTATGTTAAGGATTCAGACACTTAAGACCAAATATTGTCTGATTCCATTTATATGATATGTCCAAAATAGACAAATCTATAGACACAGAAAATAGATTGGTGGTTGCCTAGGCCTAAAGGGGTACGGGATTTCTTTTTGGGGTGATGAAAATGTTCTAAAATGAAGTATGATGATAGTAGCACTCTGGATATACTATAAGCCATTGAATTCTGCATTTTCCATGGGTGAATGGTGTGGTATGCGAATTATATCTCGAGCTGTTTAAAAAATTCTTACTTTGTTTTAAACAGGTGAAAAGTACCTTGTATATTTAGGTTTACTTATTACAACCTCCAGTCCATTGTATTTACTGATCCTTAAAATAATCACACTAAATTTATTTTTATGCTGACCTTTAATATGGGATTTGAAAAGAATTATAAAGCCAGTTTCCAAAAAAAATTGGAAGAGTTGGTTCTTTGTTGAAAACTATTTTCACCATTCAAGTGAATTTACCCCTGGGTATGTAAACTTGTCCAAGGCAAGTAAGGGAAGCTCTCTTTTTTATAAGAACAATATCATAAGGAGGTTTCTCCTGATTAGCTAAACTCACAGCTCTCAACCAGATAAAGTGACCTTTCAAAAAGCAATCACATTTATTCAATTTCACCTGGAGGTTTATGGACTTCATGAATCCATTCCTAGTTCTCTCCCTGAGAAACATGAATATTTTTCATAATATCACACCCAATGTAATGGGAAAGTCATGAACTTGGCCTGTTTCACATATGAGTAAAATCACATTTACATTCATGCCCAAATTATCCTGACTCTGGGGTCTCCTGGCCTTACCAGCAGGAATGCCAGTCAATTTGGGGATGTAGTCTTTCCCAATACATGAGGCCGTCCTGTGGTGCGTGGATGCGTCCCGAATACCCACGTGCTTCTCCAGCTGCGTGCTGCGGAAGTGGACATGCAGACAACTCCTCAGGAAGAAAGCAGCCAACACTCAGGCATCCATCCCGCCTCCGCTCCCACGGGCCTCGCTGGCTGGCTTTGGGACCCCGTCCCCCGCCGCCCCTGTAGCCCCCATGTCCTAGGTAAACCCAGCTCCTGGCTCTGCTGGCCGTGGTGCCACCACAGAAGTTCCAGCAGTGCCTCAGAAACACAGTCCCTGCTCCATCATCTTTGCAGCCACCGTGAGATCAGCCCCCGCCTCCAGGGTCCCTTAGATGAGAGGAGAAGGGAGAAGCTTCCCCCCATGTCACCAGGGTATCCAAAAAAAGCACCAATACCCCCAAGGCAAGGCAGCTTTTCCAGTTCATACACAACCAAGCCACCTAGGCCTGCCCGTGGTGCCAGCACGCATGGGTGATCAGGGGACAAGAGGTGAGCTCCTGCCTGGAGGACTTGATCCCCTCAACTGGGGCAAAGAAACACCAGTGTGACCACAGGCTGGGGATTTCCTTTCAGGACTGCTGGAAGTCCCTATGCTGGTTATTCCGTACTCACCCACCCGCTGAGCCTCAAATCCGTCCTCGTCATCCTCTGGCCTTCGTGGCCATGCTTCTGGCAGTGGCTGCTTTCGGAGTTAAAAGTACTGGTGACAGCTGTCCGTCACTATCCTCTATTAGGTTCCCAATCATGTGTGTCATCCCTTCACTAAATTCTCTCAGTTAAATCCTTGGATTTGCCACGAACCTGGCTCCAACTGCCCCCCAGGACTCTTGGGGAATCCTAACGCAGAGAAGGGGCTCCTCAAGATGATGAAATTGACCATCCTATCAGAAGGACAGCTGAAGGCTGAGCCACATTTAATCTGATAGAGAAAAATAAGAAAATGTAACATTTCTTTGCACCATTAGTGTTGTACAGCAAATCACATTGTGACCCAAATTTGGCCCTCTGTGAGCAATTGGGCTGTCACTTGGCCACTCAGAATCCTCTCATCACACTGTGAGGAGATTTTAGGTGCATAAGACTGTTTAATCACCTTGATTAAAGCCCTCTCCTAGGCTTGGGGTTCAGTGGCAGAACCAGTGAGGGTCTGAGCCCCTATGTGCTCAGAGAGGAGCTCAGTTCCTGACACAGATCTGAGGTTGGTGCCTTGACCCTGCAAGTCCCCAGTCCAGGCTGTTTTAGTTACAAAGGGAGCATTGATCAGATATAATCTCAAGTGGATTAAAATAGTTGGATTCTGCCCTCCCTTCTCATTAAGTTGTATTTAATGATTTGATATCACTTTTGGATAAGTTGGATACTCTCCCCTCCGAACTGCAATCCACAGAATGCTGTGCTAGAGAAAGTGAAAAAGTAAACCCATTTCTGTGACCACAATGCAATAAAGTTAAAAATCCATATGAAAGTAAAATCAATTTTATAAAAGCTTATAGAGTCATAAAAACATTTATATGGAAAAACAACTGTTTAAGAAATATTTTTATTTGAGGCAAAACCAGAGAAATACCTGTCTACCAGCCTATAGAACATATGTGGCACTCGTCAAAACTTTATGGTAGAGCAGATGTGAACACATTCATTTGAATTTAATAAACAAATAACAAATAAATATTAAATAAATAATTTAATAAACAAGTGAAAATAAAATGATGAAAGAAAAATTATCATGACATTCATATGGGAAATGGATAATAATGACACATGAATAGCAAATCCTTACTCATACCACTTACCACAGAACATTCCAGACAAGTTAAAGTTAAATGCACACAGATATACACACATATAACCATTAAAAAAAAAACCACAACAGAATATAAAAGTGTGTGCTCACCCAATCTGCTGAGACACTGGTGTCAGGTCAAGCGTGTGTTTCCGAGCAGACAGACCTCAGAGTTTCGGTCCCACCTGAGGTGCTTACTCAAATATTTAACATCTCTGGGCTCAGTTTCCTACCTACGATGTGGGTAAAAATACCCAATTCATCAGACTCGAACCCCCTTTGTGGTCCACACTTTTGTCCTCTGCAGTGGACATCCCCGGGCTGGGTACTGGGGGTGCAGCGGGGCGCCTCCAGGAATGGATGGCCCTGGGGAGAAAGATGTGAGTCAGGTTAACAGGCCAAGCATGACATTGAAGAAAAGTACAGGAGGCCAGGAGAACATAACCCATGTTTTAAATGTGCAGACAGCTTTACATAAACATAGAGCAAAGCAGTGGTGCGGAAGAACTCTCTGTGGTAAACATGAAAAATAATAATATCAAAATTTTTAAGCAAGTCCTTAGAAATTAGAGGAAGACAGCTTACGGCCTCTCTGAGGGTCTCCGGCAAATACAAGCATAGAGGCAGCATTAGCAGAGGAGCTGGAAAGCAGTTCCTCTGATTAAAGAAAGAGGACGGGAGAGATGGAAGGAAGGAAGGAGGCGAGGGAGAGAGAGAAAGGAGGGAGGGAAGGAGAGAGGGAGGAAGAAAAGGGAAAAACTCTATTTGTATGGAGATGTTTTTACCTGTGTAATAAGTAAGCACACAACACTAAAAATAAATAAATAAACAAATAAAGCCCAAACCCTGACCGTGACCTCGTAGATCCATGGAAAGGTTATACAAAGTAACATTCCATGAAAAAGTTCATCTCGAGATGTCACGTGCACTGAGCTTCCAACCAGGCACAGGCTGTGCTGGGAGGCTCTGACCTGGGAGAGCAGAGGCCAGGTTGTGTTATACTGATGCAGGGATTTGTGTATTTTGCTGGTTGGTTTGACATTTCGGGGGGCGGGGGGGGGTTGCACTGTAATATTGGGTAAATATTCTATACAAAAATAAAAATTAAAAAAGGGGGATCGCTTAAGAAGAAACCTTCGTCACTCCACCCAAAAGAGTTCAACACTGCCCAGGTCATGTCAAGGCTGGATTCCTAGGGCCCAGTCTCCACTTTCCAACTACGTGAGAGCGGATGACTACCGGAGGGCAGAGGCCCGGCAGGACCGGCATCAGGAGCTCCTCCTGTGGGACACAGCTGCCCCTGGCTCCTAGCAACTGAAGGCCCGGGAAGCGTCTTATCACATGAGCTCATGTGAAAGCCCCTTGCCTCCAGGTCTCCAGCAAACATTTGCCATTCCTCCTTTCCTGTCACCACCCAGCTCTGCACTGGTGCCCATGATCTCATTGCAGCCGGGCAAGTCCTCTTGGGTCAGATAACTGCCAGAGGCGGCCCCTTCCCCACCCCCTGCCCCTGCCCTGTGCCCCCAGCAGACAGAGCTGCCCTGACTCCCACTCCCTGTGGTTCCACATGGAACTGAGAATTGTATGAGCTCAGAAGTCCTGGGGGATGGTACGGGCCCTCCCCCTCCCACCCACCCCACCCCAGCTCCTGCCCCAGCCCAGCCCTCCCACCCCGTAGTCATGGCCTTGCCTTGATCTGGAGACTGTTGGGCCACTGTGAGTCCAGGCCCTGCCCACATCTGAGCCACTCTCATGTTTCCGTCTCAGGCCCAGACTCAGCAGCAGCCCTAGCCCAGCAGCCACCTCCCAGGTGGGTATTAGCCAGACACTAGGAAAGGGGACTCAGAAGGCTGTGAGGACCCCTACACCAAGGCAGAAATGGAGGCTCTGCCCAGCCCAAGTTCTGGCTTCTTTCCTCCGGCAGCCTGAGGGCCACCCCCGAACCCCCTCGGCTGGTGTGAGCGTTTCTCTGATGGGTCAGAGCTGGCTCATCCCTTCGATCTCACACGGGAAGAAGTCAGAGTGCCAGGACCCCCTGCTGGGACTCCAGGGGGAGTCTCGGGGGTCCTTCCCTCAAGGACAACTAAAGGGAGAACGCCCACCTCCACCCCACCAGGCTTGCTCTCTTCCCGGGTAGGTCACCCCTTGCCCTTTCAGAACCCATCCCAGCCAGCTCTGGCCCCAGCTCACCTCATTCGTGCTGGCCCCCTGAGAGGGCTGGTTCCCTGATCCTAGAGCTTCCCGTCTCCCCAAACCTTATGGCTACAGTGTTCCCAACCGATCTGGCCCTGTCCTCTCCGGACTTCCCAGAAATTAAAGTAGGAAAGAATGGGAAGGGGGACAGTGCAGTCCCAGCGAAACGGCTGCTGACAGATATGACAAAGGCCTCAGAACTCTGACACCCCCCACCCCGAAAGTGGCCATGGGTGGCGGAGGAGCTCTGTGCGTGCCCCTGCCAAGCCACAGACCACGTTCCCACGGGAGCCCGCTCAGTGCAGGGTGGAGGCAGCTGTTCCTCTCAGCAGATGTTCTCAGACGAAGCCGGGGCGCTCTTCCCCAGCCCCATCCCCATGACTCACTGGGGCTCAGCCAGCTTGGCCTTTGGGCCCAAGTAGCTTGCTGGGCAATCGGGTAGCCAGTCCACAAACGGGACAGCTGGTCACTTAGCTGGTCACTTCCTTCTGTGAGGGCAGAGGCCCCCTTTGTCCCTGCTGCCCCCTGAGGACTAGTGTGGTGCTAGCCTTCAGTCCCTGTGCATTTATTAAGCACCTACTGTGTGGCAGGCAGTGTGCAAGGAGCTGACTACTGAGATAGACACAAGAGTTCCCCCGAGAAGCTGACAGAGAGAAGGTCTCTGTGGTATTATGACTGTGACAGTGACATGTTCAGGAAGCTGTGGGACACCGAGGTTGGGGCCCTCCCAGACACCCATGGGAACCAACAGGTCCAGGAAGAGCCTCGGTGCTCAGCATGGTCATTACACACAAAAATCCCCAGGCCGTCCCACGCCATTTCAGGTCCCAGCAGGTCCTTCTGCAAAACCAGCCGTCCTGGAGGGTCTCCTGCACTGGCAGAGCTCAGAGACAGTCCTGAGGGTCACACATCCTCTTCCGTGAGCCTCACCTCCCAGAAGGTTCTCAG
Organism: Lyroderma lyra; assembly: GCA_004026885.1. Classification (NCBI taxonomy): domain Eukaryota; kingdom Metazoa; phylum Chordata; class Mammalia; order Chiroptera; family Megadermatidae; genus Lyroderma; species Lyroderma lyra. Next base: position 296,862 of record PVJL010000912.1, read on the forward strand.
TGAGCAGCCCTGGCCATGCCCCCCTAATCTGACCTCTGCTCTGCAGTCCTGTGGTCATCTGGTCTTCACCCAATGCATTTTCAAGGGGATTAAGAGAAGGGGGCATGCCCACGGTCCAGGTGGGGTCTAACACCAGGAGGTGTGGGGCCAGGATGTCCAGAGTATGACATTTAATCTTTCCAAGTCCAAGATCCCTCAGGGTAAAAAGAGGGGGCAGCACTCTACCGTCTGGTCTCCTCGCTGTGGGCACTGTTCTCTGAAGCCAGGCGCCCCCCCCTCCCAGCCCAGCCTGCAGACTCCAGGCCCCCTCACCCCCCATTCCCGCTCAGCCACCACCCAGCCTTCTGGATTATCTCAACACATCACTCACCACGCTGTGTTTCTCTTAGCTCCGTGCAGCCTATTCTGCTGGAGAAACACATTTGGATCTAATGGGGTAAGAAGGTGCTGAAGTTAGAAATATTTGCTCAGTTTAGTAATATGTATGAGCATATGTTACATTCATTTCACCAAAGTTAACTCTCCCCCACCAGGCTATGAGCTACGGTCGGGAACTGTCTAATTCTATAGCGTCAGTGCGATATTTTAAATCATCTCATAAAATAACTGAAAACATGATTTTTCAGGACAACGCGTCCAGCATAGTTTGCCTGGACCTAATCATCGAACGTGGTCCTGATGATTTCCTTTGCTATTTCCATAGGGGAACCACCAGGTCCCTCTTATTTGTGCTTCTTTACATGTTGTCCCCATTGCCCTTCTAGCCACCACTGAAGGTACAGGAAGAAGTCCAGATGTCCTCACTGCCATATCAGAAGCGGTCTAAGGGCAGTGGGGCTCTTGCAGACTGGTTCTTCAGGAATGACATGACCCAGCACGGAGACTGTGGGTTGCCCTGGGGATCATTCAGGGTACTTACTTGAAAGCAGCAGAAACTGACTCTGGCTGAGTGAAGTAGAAAAGGCATTTATTAAAAGGGCATTGGGTGGTCCAAAAGGCTTGGAAACAACCCATCAAGGACCAATCAAACTACAGGATGCGTCTGGTGAGGCCCTCAGCACTTCCCTTGCCGCCAGTGTTTATAACACTGTGTGTCAGTGACAATGCTGATACAGGATAGTGGATGCCATCACCACTACCACCGTGCCCTAGGAGCTGCTCCTGCAGTGTAACTAACAGCATTCTGCATGGCCCTGGCTGCTCTGAGACAACAGCCCCCAATTTAAAACCCAGAGATGCCATATCTGCCTGGGGGAATCCAAGTCACACACCCACGCACAGTCGGCAGCGATGGCTGGTCAAGCAAGTATTGGCATTTCAGCTTCTCAAGCAGGCTAAGAAGACAGGCAGCAAAAGACGGCTAACACGTGTCCACTACTCACAGAGACTGTCTCCCCTCCTCACCACCTCCAGGGAGCCCGAGATCCGCAATCAGCTGCTTGACCAGAAGTTCTGAACCCTACCGAACTCTTAGCTAAAGCCTCCTCTCTTAAATTATTTCAGCCGCGAGGCAAAACAGGCCATTATTTGAGGGGTAGGACCTTTCTTCTTGCCTGGCCTGCACTGGGACATAGGGATCTTCCCCAGTAATCCAGGAGAAAAGATTTGTTGTGTGATGTTGTACATTGGGGCCAGAAAGAATTCACACAGACACAGGGGTGGTTTTCAAACAATTTATGGGCTTTAGGCTTTTTTTTTTTTTTTTTTTTTTTTTTTTTGGCTTTGGGCTTAAAAGTATTTTCCAATCTGTGTGGAGCCCAGATTGCAAAAAGTATGCTCCCTCTAATCCTCATTAGCATCTGGCTAGTTGTCTCTCTCTAGCCAGTGCTTTCGCGTCATTCTCATTTCAGAAATTCACTGCTCACCAGGAAGTAGTTGGTGATCACACGCTCCTGGGGCAAGAATCTACAGCGGAGTCTCAGGCCTAGTAAACCCAGAGACATGGCTCCTCGAGGTGACGGGTGGCCCTGGGCCCTGGCTGGCCTGTCCCTGAACCCTTCCCTGAAGGTGCCAAGTTAAGAGGCGCCTGTAAAACACTTGAGGCCCCTTCTATCCACAGGGAGAAGCCCGCTTCTTTGAAGACTATGATTTCCATTAAATCAGAAACACTGTCTCAGAGACCAGATATCAGATACCCTCCTCCAGGTACACACCAAGAAGGTGGGCTCACTGCATGGACTCCCCAGAGCAGCAAAGAATGACTCCCTGCTTGGAAAAGCTCCAGAGCCCAGCCAAGGCAAGCCAGGTCCCCAGGCACAGGGCCTGGCAGCAGCCCCATTCCTTCTGCAAACATCTGGTGCATGTGCCACACTGAGGTCGGGGTGCTGAGCCACCCTCTGCTGGGAGGACCCCTCTCCCTCACCATCCTGCTCACTTTCTCAGGGTTTAGGCCTCAGCCTCTACTGCCTCACCTGCCTGTTGATAGCTACATGGGGAGCAGGTGTTCCCCCCAGGAAGCTGAGCCTGTCTGTTGAGCCTATCTGTCTTTTATTTGAAAAGAAAACAAAAAAGAAGAAGGAATAAGCTCTGACGTCATGGGCCTGCGTAGGACAGCAGGGTTGGAGGCCATCTGGAGCAGGTGCTGGCAGGGCCCCTGGGAAAGGAAAAGGAGAGCAGCTGGCTCATCAGGTGGGGGCGTCCTGGGGTGAGACGAAGACCTCATGGCACGATGAGGTTAAGCTTTCCCGGAATTTCTGGCCCAGGAAGGATAGATGACGCCTTTGTGGCCTACAATCCCTCTCCTACGGCCAGGCCCCATAGGGCTGGACTCCCGGAGCAGGTACCAAACTCGAGCAGCCCTGGCCAGGCCATGGCCTCTGTGTCCCCCATAGGGCCCACCATCAAACAGTCCCAAGGAGTCTCAAGGGTGCAGGGTCACCCCCTTTTGAGAGTGATTGTACAGTAACATTCAGAACCCTCTTCTGCCACAGCTGCTTCATCCTGCCTTCATCCAGGGGTCAGAAACCTCTCATCCAGCCCCCTGATTCCCTCTGCACCCCCATCCAGGAGGTAAAAACGGCTTTTTTCCAATTATAGGTGGTGAAACTGGAGGCCTGCGGAGTGATGGGACTTGGCTAGGGTCCCGCTGCAATTTCCCTGCCCAGCCTCCATGAGATCTGCTCACCGCCTGTTCAGTGTCTTCTCTGGGAAGTTATGCAGCTGGAAGGGGGCCTCTAGGATGAAATAATTGCAGAGAAAACAGATGGGCTGCTGAGCAATCCTCCCCTCCTGTGTGCCTAAAAATCCTCCTGTTTGGCCCAAAGGCCAGGAGGGGGCGCTGTTTCACAGGGAGGGCAAGCTCTCCTTTGTTTTTCTTTGACTGCACCCCTCAAGCTTGAGTGCACTCCCTGTTCATCCAAAGGGAGTCACTCTGTTTTGCATCTAGATTTCCTTTCTCTCCTCCTGCTGGGTCCCCTTTCCTGGCTCAGCACAAGCTTTCCCTTCTCCAGGAAGCCCGCCCTGCTAGTCCAGACTAGGGGAGCTGCCCTCTGTCCCTGCCACCAACCGGATGGAACTTTGCAAGCTGCAGGGATGCTCATTGGACACTTGGGGAAATCAGTGGGTGGAAAAGTGACAAATGACAGGATCCCCTACAGAACTGCCAGGCTCCTGAGGCATCTGTGGCCTTTTCTCTCCTTTGCAAGCAGTTTTCACACTGAGCATTCAATAAAGTGCCACGAACAGCTCAAGTTCAGCTGCTCAGTGGGTCCACTTTCCCAGGCTCCTGGGGTCAGAGCAGAAGCAGACCTCATTGGGACAAACAAGAAAAAGGGACCTGAGTGCCCACTCCCCGCCCAGAGGGACTTAGAGCCCCCTTGGCAGCTTCCTGTGCAAGAAAACCAAGGGGAAGAGGAAACCTGCTGTTGTAGACAGTCCTGTGCGGACCACCTCCCCCCTCAAAAGTCCCTCCAGCCGGGTTCTCACCCTTCCACCTACCCCACCTCCCAGGCCCCAGCTCAGCAGGAGCTGCTACACAGCCTGCCCCAGAGAAGCCTGACTCCACAGTTCACTCTAATTGAATCTCAAAGCTCAGCAACAGGGAGACCCAGATAGTTACTGGGCTGTCACATCCAAGAGACACAGCAGACAGGAAGATTCAGCCTGCAGACACATTCAGGCAGAAGGAGGTGACCCTAGAGCACTGGAAGCTTCCAACCTGTCCTTAATAAGGGGTTTATATTGCTGTTGACCACGGAAACCAGCCCAGTGCCTTCTCTAAAGTCAGCTGCCCTGCTCCTTAGGCCAGTGTAGAGCAAGTCTCAGAGAAGTCCAGGTTGATTACATTCTTTTGGGGACCCACAAAGTCCCCCGCACTGGCGCCGCACATCCCTTCACCTGCTCACTCTGTTCCTCAGGCAGGTCCAGCGAACTCTGCAAGGGGAGGAGGTGGCCGTGCCCCATGCCGAGGGCGGTGGTCAGAAGAAGCGCGACAAGACTCCCGGGGAGGGGGGTGGGACGCCAACCTTAAGGGCAACCGGTCGCGACTGCTCTGGGACCTACACGTAGACACCAAGTCTAGGTCGCCCTGGACCCGCCTCCTGCAGGAGGCCAATGCGCGCAAAAACCAAGACAACGAGAAGGGCTCGTCCAGGGGCTGCTTCAGCCTCAGATGAAACAGAGGTGCCACTGTGTGGATCATACCCCAGAGAGGCAACCTGGGGGCTGCATGGAGGTGGAGAGTCAACTGACCAGAACTCAGAAAGGATGCCCTGGTCGTGTCTAGATCCTCCTCAAAAACGGGAGATTTTTCTACCCAAACTCAGGCCTGTTTTCTAAACAAAGGGACCTAGGGCACAGTCGGTTGGTGGGCAGTTTCCGAGTCAGTGTGCCAGCGTGGGAAATCGCCGAGAGGGAGCGGTGGTGCCGGTGCCTCCCCGCTCTGGTCGCAGGCTCCGCTGTGGAGCCACCGCATAGCCCCTGATCCTCTCTGCCCCTCTTCATTCCAGCTGTCCTCCCGCCACGGTGCAGCTTCCCCTCCCTGAAAAGGGTCAGTCTGGCGCCTGCATCCCGCGGGGTCGTTTGAGCGCCTGGAAACTGCCCTGAGCCCTGGCTGTTGCCCCCTGGAGACCCGCCCAGTGCCTGGCTCTAGAGTCAGTCTCTGCAAATAAAGAAGTCTAGGAGAAGTTTCAGACTGGTGACATTCTTCTTTGGCCAGTAGGCAAAGAGAGGGACTTCCCTCACCCACCTGGAGATGCCTCCCTCCCAGTCCTGCTGGGAGACAGCGGTGCCTAAATTCCTGCACCTCACTGGATTCATGGGATGCTGGGTGCTCCGCCTCCTCGGCCTGTCCGGAAGGGACCCCTCAGACCCTGAGGGATAGGGACGCCCTGCCCACGTAGAAGGAGTGCGAGCTGCAGAAATAAGTAGCCGTGTCCAACAACTATGATGGGGACCTCTCTGGGGCAAAAACACAAAGGTGACCACCTGTCCCGGTTCCCGGAAGCCAGGCTGGGCTCTGGGCTGGGTAAAACTCCCGCTCCAGCTTGTGTCGATGCACAGAACGCTGGAGCAGACACCCCCACCCTGCGGATCCTCGAGGAGGTGCAGACCGGGTCAGGGGCGCACTGGTCGATGCAGACAGAAGCCACCTTCCGTCAGACTCTCGGACGTTCTGCATGGCCGACCCGGGCTAAGTGCGCCCTTAGAGCCACACGATGCTACCGCACCCCGGCATGGGCACCCTCACCTCGGGCCTGCCCTCGTAGCCCACCTCGTGCCCTTTTCGCTCTCAGACACAGCCGCGAGCGAAAAGCTTGCACGCTGCGCTGTAGGACTTGCGCTCCCCGCTGCGGCCCCGGGCAACGCCTCTCTCTCTGCACCCAGACATCCGACCCCATCCTCGGCCTTCCCAACCCAAAGGCATGGTGCGATCTGAACTCCTCGCGAGCGGGTGAAAGATGGAGCCCCGGTGCCAGACCTGCACCTGTTAGGAGCCCGGGAAAGGGTTTGGCAACAAGGCAGATCTGCGTGGGTTTCGGCTGTGCCAACTTTCTGGCTGTGTGACTTTGGGCAAGTGACTTAATTAATTCCTCTGAGCCCGTCTTCGCACCTGCAAAGAGGGAAACTGATCCCCTTCCAGGAAGAGGTTGTGTGGTGAGGTCCAAGCGTGTGCGCAGGACACCCGGAGCATGGACACTTGGCATGCCAGGGCGCGCGCTTGATGCAAGTAGAGGTACCCCGTGTGCGCCGTTTTGCAGCTCTGAGCGCAGCCGGGAGAGAGCCCGCCGAGCCGCGGGTTCCCTCGGGGATGAGATGGGGGTGGGGACAGAGGGGGAGCCCCCGCGGCCCCCTCCCGGCCCTCGGCGCGCGTGCCATTGGCCCCGGCAGCCCGGTGGGCGGGAGGATGACATCAGCGGCAGGTTGGATTATAAAGGAGGGAGCGGAGTCGCGGGCTCAGAGCGCACCCAGCCGGCGCCGCGCAGCTCTGGGACCCGCGTCCGCACCGCAGCCCGGCCAGCCCGCTCCGCGCCCGCCTGCTCGCCTGCCCTCGCCCTAGCCGGTGTGCGCCCCTCCATCCCGCCGGCACCATGCACCTCTCCCAGCTGCTGGCCTGCGCCCTGCTGCTCACGCTACTCTCGCTCCGGCCCTCCGAAGCCAAGCCCGGGGCACCGCCGAAGGTGGGTGCTGTCGCAGGGGTGTCGGGACTGTGAGGGGCTGTGTGGAAGTGCTGGGGGCTTAGGAGGACTCGATCCGCAAAAGGGAGGGAGCACAGAGGGCGGGAGGGCGGCCCTGTCCTCTGGGATGTGCGCGGATGAGAGCTGGGGAGCCCCCGAAGCCTGGATGCCGGGGTCGACGTCCCTAGCCTCGGGAGAACGTCGACAGATGCCCAGCCCCTGCCCCACTATGACCAGCCGGGCAAGAGGCGAAGGAGGGGAGGGCAAGGGACTCCCCGAAGGAGCGGGCATCGGCGGCCGCGTGGCAGGTGGATGCAGGGCCGAGCTGTCCGGCAACTATATGGACGCGCTCCGGGCTCAGAAGAGACAAGCGGCGCTGCCGGGCGCGTGGGGCTGGCGCTTCGGGGGCCCCACCAAGTCCCCCGCGCTGCCGCCGCGCGTCCCTTCACCTGCTCGCTCTGTTCCTCCGACAGGTCCAGCGAACTCCGCAAGGGGAGGAGGTGGCCGTGCCCCATGCCGAGGGCGGCGGCCAGAAGAAGCGCGACAAGACTCCCGGGGGCGGTGGCGCCAACCTCAAGGGCGACCAGTCGCGACTGCTCCGGGACCTACGCGTAGACACCAAGTCTCGGTCGTCCTGGACCCGCCTCCTGCAGGAGGCCAATGCGCGCAAAAACAAAGGCAGCAAGAAGGGCTCGTCCAGGGGCTGCTTCGGCCTCAAGCTGGACCGCATCGGCGCCACGAGCGGCCTGGGATGTTAGTGCGGCGCCCCCTGGCGGCGGTGAGTACCACCAACCCGGGCCGCCCGGCGCTGCCGCACACCTAGCTCCCCCGCAGAGCCCGCCAGAAGGTAGCCTGAACCCCCTGCCCGCAGGCGGGTTCCTCTGGTCCCACAGCCCTGGGACTGTTCCTTCTCCCAGCAGCCTTTGGCGGGGAGCCAGGTGATTCTGGGCACCCCGATCAAATGTGCGTGGTGGCATGTCACCCTTTTTATTATCCCATTTTACAGATGGAGAAAGTGAGGGATGAAGTTAAGAGGTCAGGGAACTTTGGCAAGGTCAGAAATGGCTCAGGATGGATGAACCTCCGGCTTCTTCTGGAGAAGCAGAGACAGTTTGGTGATGTCCCATCCACCACTGGACCGTAATCAAACTGGCAGCACTGGCCCCAATTAGTCAAATGGGGGTATCGAGGGAGGATGGTGGGTTTGTGGGAAAAGAAGTGGAAGGTTGTACACACAAACCCAGGGTAAGTTTATCTTCCAACCACTGTATCATGGTTCCAGGCACTAGGCAGTCCAGAGGTCAGGACGCCTCCTGGGTCCGTTGTTCCTGAAGTGGGACAGACGTGGAGAAATACCTTGCCCCTCACAGGAGAGAGACTAACCCTCTGTTGGCATCACCAGAGAGCTCTTCTGCCCCCCAGAGCATTCTGATTCTTGTCCCTTCTCTAAACAGTGGCTGTGGGCAAACTGGTCTGTCCAGGGTCCTGATGCTGCTGAGCCCGTGTGACTTCAGGATGGAACCTCAGTGTTTGCAGCACTATTTCAGGGCAAAGAAAAAGAGACTAAAATAAATCTTATTTTTGCCTCAACCTCAAACTGAATATGTCCCAAACTGAGTTCCTCACCAACCTGCCCACCCCCATCATGCCTGGGCCCCCGCCTCCCACATGGTCTCCTCACTCCACACCAGGGCTGGAAACCCCATTCTACCTTCAGACCCTGCCAGGTGCCACAAGAGGGCGGTGTGCTGCTGCAAAGGTCCTCACCTGCGCCCCTTCCCTCCTTTCCATTCTTGCTGCCCGTCAGGACCCAAGGAAAAACCACATCCCAACCTCGGAAACTGGCATTCTAAGAATCTGACCCTCCTGGTTTCCAGCCTTTTCCTGCAGCCTCGTGCTGCCGTTCCCCACCCCAGAGCCTGTCTGTCCCACTCCAGGCCAAGCTGCTCTCTCACCAAGAAGCCTTACCTGTGTCCCCGCTGTGTTTCCCCAGAGGGTAATAAGAGCACCCCTCTTTGAAACTCTCAAGCACAGTGCCTAAGCTTGTTTTTTATAGTTGCCAACGTAAGGAATGTCCAAACCTTTAGAGAATTTTTGTAAGAGTTTATTTGAGCCAAACTGATGACGTTGCAGAACGCTTGCTCCAGAGAATGACAGTTTCCGTTTCTTTTATACTTTTGGAATTAAGGAGGGAACGTAAGGAAGATGACATGAAGGTGGGCAAAAGCAAGGCAGGGATTAGATTACAGGATAGTTAACAAATTATGTGCTCTCTTGAGGGTTGTTATGCTTCCAAGGGGTCTGAAAAAGAGGCATTGCAAAGATATGTTAACCTAGATACCCAGAAACAATAGACAGGGCTTGCTTAAGGCAAAGATAAGCCCTTCTACGGAAAGTATAGGCCTGAGGCGTGACCTATCCAGTTAGGGATTTATGAGCACATCACCCTCCGAGGTTACTGTCCATGGAACCCCTTCTTCATCTATAATTCCTCCTTTTGGTGCCTTGATAACCAACCTTTTGGTCAGACAGTGTGACGTCATAGTGCTAGGAAGGCTCGGTAACAAAGTCCTTTTGTTGACCTTTGGGATGGGGCAATACCGTAACTGTGAGATGGGAGTTGAGGCTGAATTTTCCTGAAAAGGGGACGTGCAGGTAAATGGAAGGCAGTCAGGTCTTATGGCTTTCATTGTGAAAAACACTCTGGATCATTTCTGTCCTGTGAACTATCATGATCCAAGTTTTGCTGTGTGTCCCATTGTTCTGTATTTTGCATCTAGTAGAACATTTACATAAGACATAAAAAGAGTATTAACAGTTATCTTACACATCTTCAGTAATCATAAACAATCAGACTGTATAGAAAAATCTGAAGAACAAGTATAACTATTATTAGGACTAATGTCATTAGCAGACAAGTAAAGACAATCAAAACAAAATAGATCTGAGTTCAACATCCATCTGTAGGCACACAGGCCTTGCCGATGTCTTGTGAGAGCCGTGTGCCTCTGGTGTCGGCGGCTTCTCATCCTAGAGGAGTCTTGGATGTTTTTTGTAGGCAGAGGCAAGTGTCAGAAACGGGGATAGATGTCCATTCATGCTTAGGCGCCTGCTAAGGTCCCTTCCCATGAGGTTGGAACGTGTCTTTTGTTTTGTATCCTTTCCTAAAAACAAAATCTCCAGGTTACAATCAGTGATCTTCAAAGTCTTAGTCTCCTGGGAGCTCGCTGTGAAAGGACGTGGGTTACTAATTTGGCATTTGCTTGAAGTGACTTTATCAAACTTTGACAATAGTGTAAAATGTCTTCTTTCAACAATGTCAGCTCCTAAGTTCCTTCATCTAATTTAAGTCCAGCTTAAATGCACTATGATGCATGAAGGAATGCAAAAAACAAAAAATGGGGTTTGCCAGAGAGCCTAGGAGAACCAAGCAGCTGTCTTGGGTTTCCTATAGCCTCAACTATTCATTTAATTTACAACCAATATACCGTAAAAGGTTTTTTTAAATTTTATTTTACAATGCTTCCCATGCAAAATAGCATAAAAACAAATCTTTTAAGGTGTTCCAACTGCCCTTCTGGAATACTGCAGAGTCACTCCTACTACTTTCAATTACATAAATTGAGATTTTTTTAACCCTTAAAACCTCAATTTGTAATGAAAACTAAGAAGTCAAATTTCTGATTTTATTAGTCATTTTATAACCTCTAGAAACATAATTTATAGACCTCAGTCAATTATTTACATGGATTAAAACAACAAACTTTATCTTTTATTTATTAAAGATTAATCTTAGAACAAATGAATTTGAAAAGCATTTTGGTTAGTTTCTATATTTCTGACAATTTTAGAATATCCAATCCTTATAAGTGCTTGCCTTCAAATCAATTAATTTTAATTTATTAAATTAATTTTAACAATGCCATCCAAAGGTAGAAAAGTATCTAAAACACATAGATGCAAACAGACACCCTTAGCCATGAGGAAAACTCACTAGTTTATAAAAGAACAGTTGATTCAAATTGTGTTTTGGCAGTTGGGATAAGTAGACACAATTTGTTTGTCCTTGACAAATCAAGTTCCAAGTGACCTTCCCCCTTTTAAAATAAGGACAGCTGTCTTTTAATACCTCAAAGAATTGGATTGCCAACATCATAGTTTGGTTCAATCTAAATCCTCTTTTTGAAACTTTAAGAGACCAATTAAAATATGCTTTCCGTTCATTCTGCCTACTTTTATAGCCAGCTTTTTCTAATTGTGCCAGCAAAAGAGTCATTTAGAAGTACCAAAAGGCTCCCTATTTCAGCCACGTTCCTGCAGAAACATCAGTGGGAGGCTGTCATGGGGCTTGTCGGCTTCAGACACATCCTTTCCCTTATTAATTATGAGATCTGTAGAGTCTGAACAAACTTCTAGGGAAAACCAGCCTTTATATGCATATCTTTGGACGAGCCAAATGTGATGAATATTCTCATAGGACTGCTTCACGCCCTAGAGGAAATTGTTCCTCAGGCAACCCTACAAAGATTCTTAATCACCTAAAAAATGCCCAAGCAAGAGCCAGCCAAAGCGTACAGGATGCCATCGAAACCGTGACACTTTCCAAGGCATGGGCCCCTCTCTATGGATGAACCCATTCCGGGGTGCCCTGCCCTTCACAAAGAACTCTCCCCGGCACTCCTGCTGGCTTCTCTGGATGGTTGCATTACCTCAATAGATGCCTCACAGACCAATATCCATCACTCCGGATTCAGGGATCTGCAACAACTATCATCACCCCATTTGCTATTCGGATTGAGGAAGGAAGTCTCCTTTCTCTTTTGGAACTAAAGAGACTTCTGTCCCTCATTGAACCACCAAAGGTTTTGTTCAGACTCTCAGTAAGCAATCCAATTTAAAAAAACTAAATTAAATCAGCCACACATTTTTCTTCTCCTTTCCCTGGGTTATCTCAACCTTTATTCACTTTGAGGATTTTCTAACAGCAGCTCAAGTAAAGACAGGACCAGCTACGTAAAGCAGGGAGGTCTGGGATTCTGAGAGAAAACTCACCCAAGTTTACCCAGTGCAAAGCGGGGAGCAGTGGGGCACCATGGACCCGTGGTGTGTAGCACCAGATCTGGGTCCACGGGGTGGTCCTGGGTGGGCTTCTTCTGAAACCTGCTGACTACGCCAAGTAAGTGTTTACATAAGAAACGTCCAAACCCGTAGAGAATTTTTATAAGAGTTTATCTGAGCCAAACTGATGGCATTGCCAGGAAACAAGATCTCAAATATTCCAGAGAATGAGTTTTGCCAGTTCTTTTCTGCATTTGGATTAGGGAACGTACAGAAGAGGACATGGAGGTGGGAGAAAGCAAGGCAGGGGTTAGATGATAGGATAGCTGACAAGAGTATGTGCTCTCTTAAGGGTGGTTACGCTTCTGGGGGCCTGAAAAAGAGGCATCGCAACAGTGTGTTAACCTAGGTGCACAGAAACAACGGGCAGGGCTTGCTTACGGCAAGGTAACGTTTTACTAGGGAAGTTGTAGTCCTCAGGTATGACTACCCAGCACGACTTCCCAGTTAGGAATTTATGATCAGATCACCCTGTGAGGTGACTTGTGGTTAGATTTATTACAGCACCCCTTTTTTTGTCAACACCGCAGAGAACACTTTTTCACCTGAGCTGTAATTGCCTCTTCAGATTAACTATGAGCCACCTGACGGTCAGCTGCTAACAGAAGGTGACCTGGACCCGAAAGCACCCCCACAGAGGCTCTTACAATAGTGTGTCAGTGACCAGAGAACCCTGCCCCGTCCAGCTTAGGAGCACCACTCTCGCACCTGCCCAGGTTTTAGCTGGCGCCCTTCCTCTCTCGGCAGCCGGACTGCACCAGGCTGTGTGCTCCTCCCCACTTCTGTAGGGACTTTGTTTGTCCGAGAGCTTGACTCTTCTCTGCACAGGGAGAGGCACTTCTGGCACTTGGGGCCCAGACTTTCGTAGCTACCGTTGTAATGGCTTTGCTCTCCTCCCTCCAGTCTAAACAATGAAGAGATGGAGACGCGGGCCTCAAACTTTCCACTTGTGATTTAAGCACCAAGCTCAAACTTTAGAATCTAAACATGTTATCAGGAGGTGAAATGAGGGCCTGGGAAGTACCTGGCATACATGTCCCCATCGGGTCCTTGTTCTTAGATGTGGCTGTCTGTGGCTCCTGGGTGATAATGCAACAGGTAGTGAGAGGTGCTGTGCAGGAGGAATCCAGACTCCTAAGACTTCTCTACTCTCTGACCAGGGAAGTTTGTCAACCTCCTGAAAGTTCTCTTTTAGCTGAACACCCACCTCCAGCACCCTTAACCTGCTCAACCCCACCCTCAGCCCCGATCCCCATGAGAAGGCATAGCATCCCTCCCCTGGCCTGCAGCCTCCTAGTGGAAATGCCCAGGATATTCCACTGTCGGAGCCTAAATGAGAAAGACAGCTTGGTTTTTCACATAGTGACAACTCTCCTGAGGTTGTGGTTATTTCTCCACTCAGGAGTTGACATTGACTTGGAGCAGCCACCATAACGACTGTTGCTGATGGTTATGGTCGTGGTTATAAAATGCTAATAACAAGAGACAGGGTGTGGCTGATGCCTGAATGAACACCTTGCCCACAGGCCCCAGGGACATCACAGACATCTGTCAATCTGTTTAAACACATTGGAAAGCCGGAGAAGGGAGTTGGGGGAGAGTTCATCGAGCCATTGAGGTCCGGGGTCCCTCTGCATGTGCTGTTTGATGGGAGGGCACGACACGGTCTCAGGAGGGTGCCTCTTTTGGCCGGGAAGCACCCACACACATTAACAAAGACTGGGTACAACCCTCATCAAATGACTCTCGTAATTCTAAACCCAGCAAACCCAGCATGACCATTCATTCCTCAGGGCTACACTTCTGAAGGAGACCCTTTCTGAGCTGAAGGAGGAAGTGTTATTTACTGAGTGACAGCTGTGACCCAGACTCTCTGCTGATGCCCAATGTGTGGCCCCTTGTTGAATCTTAAAGTCAGCCCTGGGAGGTGGTTATTATCTCATTTTATGGGTGAGGAAAGCGAAACTCAAAGCTCTCCATGGCCACCGGGAAGCAAATGTCAGAGCTGGTGTTTCAGCCCGGAATTCCTGACTCCTGAGATGTTTCTTTCCCTCCACCGTCACCCAGACACGTAGAGCCCTGGTGAGCACCTGACTGAGGTTTGTGTTGTAGCCAGAAAGGGAGAGAGGGGCATTTCCCACCTCCCCCTCACTGTGTCTCACCGCATGCCAAGGGCAAGGCCTGCAGTTAGCCTGAGGGAGAGGAGGACACCAGACCTGGTTGCACCTGTGCTGGAAATGCCACGGTCACAGCAGGAGGTGAGATGAGGGCTTGGAAAGGACCGGCTGGAAGGGGCCCCTTTCCCTCTGCAGGAAGTCCTTCCTCAGGGCCTGCAGGGCACCGGTGGAGGGACACTGGTCCATGCTGCTTCAGGAAAGGGGAGGAAGGGTCTGGAAGTAGCTGGCAGGCTGGACTTTCAGCTAAGGTGTCAGAACTGAGTGTCCCATGTCCCCTCTGTGTTTCAGGATTGGGAACTTGCTCCGTTTTGCTGAGGTCATCCTTGGTCATCTGGAAGCACCTGCAAGGCAATGTGGCTTTTACATTTCTTTCTTTTTTTTCCCCCTGGTACTGGGAATACACAACACCAGCTGTTTTATTATTATCTGGGGGAGGGGGGTATGATGTTATTGTCTGTTTGTTTGTTTGTTTGAAAATGAAAAATAAAAAGTTATATATTATATATATTATATACGTGAAACACACACACCTACACCGACATGATGACAAGGAACAGTTTTTAAGAGACTGACAAAGCCAGCTGTAAACATTGCTGTTTGTAAATTCATGTCATGCATAAATGTATTTATGTTGTAAAGCTATTTATATTGTTTATAAAGAGATATTTATAAAAATTTTATTTATGTAACTAAATGAAAGAAGTCAATCATTGTAATGTTTTTGTCTTAACTAGATGAAAAATGTAAAAAAAAAAGTCATTCCATGAACATCCTGAAAACTGTCTTTATTTACTCATTGCATTTATATTTTAGGAATTAGTCTGAGGAAGAGGAAGAATGTTAAAAAACAAAGCTTTTTGCCTCTAAACAGATCTAACTGTGGGTTCCCAATTCTGGATTTCTTGGGATCAGAATCCCTGGGGAATGTTGTTAAAAATACAGATTCCTCCCCACACCCGAGTCTCCTGGGATGGCGTTGGCCTGTGGATTTTGTCCCAAATGATTCTGAGCAGCTTGGCCAGGTGCAGAAGCTCTGCCCAGAGCAGCTGAGCGCTGCGAAGTCAGAAGTGACAAATTCAATTGAAATTGAATTTAGCTGACGGAGGGGCTGCTGATTCTGTTGCACCTGCTCGCTGTTCTTAAAGGAAAGGAAAACCTAGAAGCTCCCCTTCTGTTTGGGGGAGAGTTAGAAGGCACATCTGGCAGCATGATAGGCTTGCTCACGGAGGCACGGAGGCAGGGGCGGGTAGTTCTCACCTCGTGGTAAATGCCGTGGTGGGGGTGGGGAGGAAGAAAAGGTACCATCGTCTCAGGTTCACACAGCCCGGGGAGACTCCTAGGGGCCTGTGGCTTTTCGTTTCACTTGAAGCCGCTCACAATTATGGTTCCTAGGCCCCACGGGCTTTGACTGCGAAATTGAATATTTAGAATCTCTTCCTGAAACCAGCAGGAAACTGTCAAATAAGTCTGAGATAATCTTGCTACATCCCTGGTAAGGTGATACTGTGATGTAGCCTTCCCCCTACGGCTTCTGTCCCTTGTTTGTTGAAAGCAGGGACCTAAAGAGCCTTTCGGGCTGGTTACAGCAGGCGGGCCCAACCCCACTCAGGGGAATTGGGAGCAGTGTGGCCCCAAGGTCGTGGGGTCCGCAGGCCCAGCGGAGCAGTCCCAGGGGAAGATCGGCATGACAGGGAGGTGGCCAGTGGCCGGGCCTTTCTGCTGGCATCCGAGCCTGAGACCTTGGTCCCCAAGTCGCCGTCCAGCAGCAGGTGGGTGGGCGGCTAACACAGTGACCTCACCCGGGTAGGAAACCGATGTTAAGATTTGTTATAGCCGAGGAAGGTTCTAGCCCTTCCCGCCTCCTCAACTTCCGCAGTGGACATCTCGGTGTCCCTCCGTGGTCCTAGCTCACTAGTCCGGGACATGGCTATCTTCCCATGTTTCAAATATGGCTCAGAACTCAGGTACCCCGTCGGTCAGGCTGAGGGGTGCCGCAGAGATGGGGAGGGGGTGGGACGAGGCAGGTGGGCGCACTGCGGGCTTTGCTGGTGGCGAGGAAGGCACGTCATCCCAAAGCCCAGTGACACGGGGGTGGCAGATCTGGGATTCACGGAGCCACCCCCAGGAGCTACATAAAGGTTTTCCTTGTGGACAGTTTCTGGGTGGCCAGGGACCTGGGGCTACTGGGGCCTAAGCTGCACAGGCCAAGACCCTCGCAGCCGGTGAATTAGGCCTCGAACGACCGAACACGCGCCACCCTCTCTTGCCAACTTGAGCATCTCCCCGCACCCCCTGGTGGCGGGGGCCCCTCGACCTGCTGCCTTAGGATGTTGCTAGACAGCCGTCCTCTGCCATCCAAACTTCAAGTTCTGGGTGACGGGCACGTGTCCTCCCAGACGGGGGTTTCTGCTGGAAGGCCAGGAAGGATTGACAAATACCCCTTAAGTAAGAGGAAAAAATTGGCTTTTCCCAAGAGCTTCCCGTCCTACAGCCTGGGTCCTGGCCGTCCCCTTTGCCAGGAGCATGTCACCGCCGAAGCCGCCGGAGAACCCGCCGCCCCTCTCCCACAGGGGTGACCACAACCGCCAGGACGAGCTTGGAGGAGCGGCCGCAGGGACGGGGCCCTCTGGGGCCCTCCGGCGCAGGGAGGCAGGTCTGCGGCATTAGAGCGCCGCCTGCACGGGGCCAGCTGGGCAGGGCAGAGGCAAAGAGAGTTTTGGGGGCTGGAAGGCCTTGGGCTTCGGGGAGACCCGGAGGAAGCCATTCCCTTCCCTGGGGCGCTCGGTCACTGGGGAGTCAGTGTGGGGCAGGGGAAGGAGTCACCAGCCTGTTCACTTGAGGCTCCCGAGTACTGAGAAGGGTCTCCCGACAGAGAAGTCCCGTGGGGCCCCATGGGGAGCCAGTTTCGCCAGGGGCTGCAGGGAGGAAGCTGTCCCCGAGCTGGAGCTGGGTGGAGGGGGCATCCTGGGGGGGCTGTGCCACGGTGCAGGATGCATCGCCAAAGCAGGGCGGAACGGGGGAGAAATAGCCCACCTTCTCTCCTCGCACCCAGTCTCTTGCTAGTGCATCCAATGAACTAAGCCCCCCAGAAGGCAGCCAGCAGGTGAGCCTGGGCGATGCGGCCTGCGGCAGGCAGCCTGCCAGGGCAGGGGGGCCAGAGGCAAACAGGTTCGCCAGCACCAGAGCGCCCTCCTCTGGCAGGCACGAGGCCTGCAGCAGGGGTGGGGCTGACGGCGCCCGGCTGAAGCCAGTCCCTCGCCTCGATGGCAGGAGACAGAGGACTGGCTGGGTCCAAAGTGTGGGAACTGGGTGACTGGGCAGCTCTGGTTCCGGGAATATGAACCCACATTCACAGTTCCACCGAACTCGTCTGGTGGGTCAGCAACTCTCCCCCAACCCCGGTCATGCCCCACTGGGAGTGCCAGTCAACAGTGTCCCCTCCTTGGTGGCAGATTGCCTGATTCTCTCTCTCTATCTTATCCTGGTCCAGGCCCTGGACAGATACTGCTTCCATAAGCAAGAGACAGGAGCAGAGAGGGTACCCGCGAGTCCCTGCCAGGCCCCCCAAGGGCAGACCTGGACATGAAGTAACCTGCCTGACCCCAATGCTGGGAGGCTGCCCTCCTCCACCCACCTCCCCTGGCTACTCTTTGTCCTGTTCTAGAATTTGAGCTTGCTTTTTCGCATCCCTGATTTGATCTTCTACTGCACCGATTCTGTTCTTAACAGCCTCCAGTGTGGCCTTTGAGTTCACCGTTGCATTTTCTGCAGTTTTTTTCATGTATTTGCAAGTATTTCGGATCTCATTCTTTTCCCCTTTCATCCCATCTTGTTTCCTTTTCATCTCACTCTGCTGCCTTTTTATTTTAGCTCCTCATTCATAGAAACCATGTCCTCCTGCATTCTATGTGGAATGCACCGCAATTTCCTGAAACTTTCTTCTGAATGATCCTGCAGATATACAGAGGTGCCAAAAACTTGTATACACATTTTAAGAAAGAAAAAGCTATTAAAATGGTAATACTCAGTATATACCGATAACAAAAGATGACTACAAGTCACATTTGACTTCTGCAGTTACAAGAGGTGCTCAAAGTGGTGAGCATCAGCGCCCAGACACTTCTGATCACGGCGAACTGCTGCCTGAGCAACGCTGACCACAGTGTCCCCTTGTGTCACTGCGCATGCCGTTTCAATTTCCTCCCGAAGTGCCACTAGTGTAGCCGGTTTTCTACGGTACACCACGTCCTTTAAGGTCCCCCATAGGCAAATGTCAAGGGGTGTCAGGAGAATGTGGGGGAAACTCAAATGACGTTCTCAAATTTCAAATAGCACTTCACAATGGTCTTGCGCTCCTTGAACAACAACCGTGCTTCTGCCATTTTCTTTGACTGTCCTGCCTGTCACGTGGTGACGCTAGCATTCATTTGATGAACCCCATCTTTTGAGAGAATGTCATACTACACATCGCTACCGTAATTCAATTCAACTTCTAAAAGTAATACGTAGATAACATCTCTTAAAATGTGTATACTTTTTTTGGCACCCAGGTATTCCAGAGGCCTGTCCTCTGCCCATCCTGAAGGTATATGAACGTCACATCTCACTCAGTTATTTTATTGGCTTTTCAATCCGTACTAAGTTGGAGAAAGATGTTGGGAAAGTGGCAGAATCTCAGAAATGGCAGGGAAAGGGCCTGCCTGTCTTACAGAGGATTGCCTAGGAGGTCACAGAGGAGCTTCTGGTTGGCACAGAGCCTGGGGCTCTGGGTGGAGACAAGATCGCTGGGAGGTGGGTGCTTGCTCAATCCTGTTTGAGGCATCCGGTCCATGGGCCATAAGCCAAGGCTGGGTTAGGCATTTCTCTCTCTGGCACCTTATTAACGTCATTTCTGCCTGATTCTTCCTGCTTCTGGGATCCCATCTGTCAGCCTCGCTTTGGAATGCTGTGAGTTTGGGTCCATAGCGCTAACTTCCTGTATGTGTGGTTCTCTCCAGAAACAGCTTTGGGGCCAGGCAGGACCTGTCTTGCTAACAAATTACAGGTAGATGTGTGAGGAGCAGAAGTGTGCTTATGTCATTAATGTCTTTCCCTTTTTCAAGAGACCAATATAACAAGCTCTTAAACTAATTTCATTATTTTGCTATTTCCTAATCTGTTTATCTTTGCTTCTATATTTTTTACTTAACAATGTTGTTCATACTGGTTTTCTTAACTCTTTTCTGTACCTTTTCTAAATTCTTAATTGAACATTTATTTCTGAGTATGGCGATATTCATATCCAAAGTTGATATATGGCAGTCTCACTTTTTTAATCTTTTAAGTAGTCTGTTGAACTGATTATTTTTAATCAACTAATTCCAAGTGGGATTTAATTTTTGCTGAATTTATATTATTAATTGTAGTTTTATTGAGGTTAGGTTCAGTTCTTGCACACTTTCTGCTTTATTAAATTATTCATTTCTATGTTTTAACCAATTTTTTGTTTGGTTGGTTTGGTTTTTTTATTTGCGTGTTGCGGTGGGGGGGGGGGGGGGGGGGGGGGGGGGGGGCGGGGCCCTGGCTGGGAATCGAACCGAGGCTGTGGCGTTGAGAAAGCTGAAGCCTTGGGAGTTCCCTGATGGTGTAGTGGCTTAAGGCTTCGGCGTTGGCGCTGTCAGCGCTGTGGCCTGGGTTTGATTCCCAGTCAGGGAGCTACCCACATACCAAAAAGCAAAAAAAAAAAAAAAAAAAAAAAAAAAAAAAAAAAAAAAAGCTGAAGCCTAGCCACTACACCACCAGGGAACCCTTCTGCTTGTGTGTGTGCGTATGTGTGCGTGTGTGTTAACCAATTTTGTAAATGTTTCATGAATATTTTGAAAATAAGATGAATATCTGTTTATACAGCTCAAAATTCTGTAAACATTTAATCCATTTCACCTCTTATATTACTAAGTCCAAATCTTCCGACTCTATTTGTTTCACCGAAGACTGATAATTAATATTGGGAAAATGCACTGTGATTTTTTTTCTATTTATCCTTATACTTTAGTAGTTATCTATAGTAGTTCTTATTTATTCAGTACATAAAGGTTCAATATTAATATATGTATTAGATAGGTTTGGCTGTGGTAACAACTTTCAAATCTCAGTGGCTTAAAATAGTGATTTCTTTCTGAGCAGCCCCCAGCGCGGCTCCTTACCGTAGGAGGGCTCCGTGTTGCACCTCTAAATCAGGAATGTTTCCTCCATTGATGGGGCACAGAAAAGAGCATGCTGGGAAGTCCAGTAAACAAGGGTTTCCAATCAGACATGACACCTGAGACTTACACTCACACTTGAATGGCCAAAAGAAGTCACATGGCAGAATTACGTGGAGGGTCCTCCCTTGTGCCTGAAAATGGAGGAGATCCACGTCACAGGGAACGGGACCCCGCCTGTACCGTTACGCGCCTACCACTTACAGGGCCGCTCACTTCCCGGTGAACTCTATCTTATCTGATGTGAACATGATGCGATCTACTTCATTTTTAGTTCTGCTGGATGTCTTTGTCCAAGCCTTAGTTCTTTCCCTTCCTTTATTTTTATTTAGGTGTGTGTATGATAAGGTATGGAATTAAAGTATATGTAATTGGAGACATTTTTCCCTTTTAATAAGGAAACCTAGATTGTTCACATTTATTGTCATTATTGCTTATGCTTGGGCAGACTTCATCTGCATTATGACTTGGTGTTTTCTAAGGTTCGTTAATTTTTTTTGTTCTCTTTCATTTTGTTTTCTCTGTAGCCTGTTGTGCTTGCTTTTCTCTTCAGCGGTGATTTGGAAAGTAGATGTCCTGTTTTTAATTCTCTTGGTGGTTCCATTTCGTTTTTCATGAAAATTATTAAACTCATGTTTATATTATTATCAAAATCACAAACAATAATTTTGGGCTCCTTCACAAAGGGGACAGAGAATTGAGTCCTTTAGCTTCTCTCCCTGCCTCCTCTGCCACTTCTGAGTCTCCATGAATGTAATCTGAGGACACTCTCCTGAACTGAACCATTAAAACCCCCAAAGCATCCTCTCTCTAAAACTTCTTCAGCTTTCTTTTTGGTGCCTCATTTCCATAAGCTATTTGGACTTTCCATCCTAACCCTCTTCCCCAGAGGGAGCCCCATTGCACACTAATCTCCTGGTCTAGTCTGGCTTCTCCACCCACGTGTCCTTCGTGACAGCCTGGGCACCCCCAGTGAGTGCTGAGGGGGGTGTGCATGTGTGTGTGCGTGCGTGTGCATGCATGTGTGTGCGTGTGTGTGTGTGCGTGCGTGCATGTGTGTGTGCCTGTGCACATGCGTGTGTGTGCGTGTGTGCGCGCGCGTGCATGTGTATGTGTGCGTGCATGTGTGCGCGTGCGCATGTGTGTGTGCCTGTGCACGTGCGTGTGTGCATGTGTGTGTGTGCGCGCACGCGTGTATGCGTGAGTGTGCGTGCATGTGTGTGTGTGCGTATGTGTGCGCGCGCACGTGCATGCGTGTGTGCATGTGTGTGTAAGGGAGGTCTGGGTGCTGTGCGTCATGCTGGAATTCCCCAACACAGGCTCTACACTGCATGGTGAGAGGAACGTGCTGCTGTCATGCCTCCTCCCCTGACTAGGGACCTCAGATCCGGAGCTGGAGAATGGACAGACCTGTTATCTCCAGGGCTGGCCGGCTCTCTGAGGCATCCCTCCGAGGTCTTCGTCCCCTTCGTTTTATCTAATGTGGAGCCCCGTGACTACCTTTAGGCTTGGGGTGTAAGATAGAAATGAAGTTCCAGATGTCCTATTTGTACAGTCAAGGAGGGTCAGGGAAGCGTTCTGCGCCTGGATGGACACCAGAGGATGTGACCGCTCCAGAAGGATCAAGGGCTCCCCTGGGACAAAGATAAAGGCTGTGGGGGCATCCGTGGGGCGTGTGTGGATTGGGGCGCTGACTCCAGGTGTGGGTGCGCAGGGTGAGGTGGAGGACCCCAGGGCAGGTGGTGCTTTGGGCCTGGAAAGGCTGCTGAGGGGCCCCCTCCTCAGACTCACTCGCTGTTGGAGTCAGACAGTCTGTGGATGCCGTTCTGGCGTCCTCCCCAGACACTGAAGACCCAATGCGGCTGTGACTTCTGGGTGGGAGCCAGGCAGGCAAGCTGCAGCAGGGGAGCCTGGGCTCAGACAGCCCGAGACAGATTGGGAGCCTCTGGAAACGCTGCCTGCCGGAGGGCTGCGGGGCTGATCACAACGACCTCCTTTCCGTGACAGAGCAGCCACCTGCAAACTCGTAGGCTTAAGCACCCCATCAGTAAAACCTTAGGTATAATTACTTATTTGTTCATTAAATACAAGCACTTTTTATAGGTAAGAAAATTATTTATAAGATTATATATATTTGCTTATACTTTCTTCCCAGGCCCTGGGATGCACACCCCCCACCCCCAGGCAGAGAAGGCCTGTTAGGGGGGTGCTGTCAGCTCCTGCATGATCACTGAAAACAGAGGAGGCTGGGCCTAAACTCAACCGAAAGGTTTGAGTTATTTTTTGAGGCTGGAAATGGGGTGACATCCGGTAGGATGTTTGTCAAAGTGGTAACAGCTATCACATTTTCTCTAGATGAGGGGCTTCAAGTGGCTCTGACGTTTATTTTTTGTACTTTTTTGTTGCAGTTGCATTGTTCACAATGAAGAGGTGGTATATGTATGTGTGTGTGTATGGGTAGGTATGTCTACACACACAGGTTCACAGCAGCATTGTTCATAATAACCAAAAAGTGGAAACAACCCAAAACTCCATCATGGTGAATAGATAAATAAAATGTGGTATATATCAATAAAACAAAATACAATTTGGCAATTTAAAAACACAAAGCACTGATTCATACCACAACATAGATGAACTTTGAAAACATTAGACTACGTGAAAGAAGCCAGACTCAAAAGGTCACATTCATGGAAACAGCCAAAGTGTCCTTTGGTAGATGACTGGCTAAAGAAGCTGTGGCACATATACACAATAGAATATTACTCAGCCATAAGAAAAAATGAAATAGGGCCATTTATGACAACGTGGATGGACCTTGAGACCATCATGCAAAGTGAAATAAGCCAGACAGAAAAAAACCAAGAACCACATGATTTCACTCATTTGTGGAACACAAAGCTGAAAGCAACAAAGTGACAAAAACTCATGGACACAATCAACAGTTTAGTGGTTAGTAGTGATCTAAGGGTATGAGGGGAAGGGTGGGAGAGAAGGGACAGGATCTCAAATACACGGTGATGGAAAGAGAACTGACTCTGGGTAATGAACACAAACACAACACATAGACGATGCACCGTAGAATTGTACACCTGGGACCTATGTAATCTTTACTAACCAATGTCACCGCGATAAATTTAACAATAAAAAAAAGTGATATATTGTATGACTCCATTTACATGAAAGGTCCAGAAGAGACAAATCTAACCGAAAGTACATCTGACTGGTTGTCTTGGGCTGTAGGGTGAGGAGAAATAGGGAGGAATTGCTAATCAGCACAGGTTTCTTTTGGGAGTTAGGAAAACAGTCTAAAGCTGATCACGGCGATGGTTGCACACTCTGTGAATATACTAAAAACTATTGAATTACACAATTTAAATGTGTGAGTTATACAGAATGTGAATTGTATCTCAATAAATCTGTACCTTAGAGAGACAATAAGTTTATTTAATTCAAAAGGGAGAAGAATTTGAAAAAAGAAGACGCAGAATAAACTCGGGCGCTCAGGACCCGGCCCTGCGCACGCTGGCCCTTTCCCAGGCTCGGTGTTTGCCAGGCCACACGCAGCGGTGGGTGGATCAGCCCAGGCGTCAGGCAGCCTGGCCCTGCTTTCTTGGTTCCTCCCTGCCACCTGGGAGCCTTGGCACGTGAAGCCTCAGCACCCTCTTCCATCGAGTGAGGCCAATGGTCGTCCCACCTCGGAGGTGCTGCAAGGGTGACAGAAAAGGAGCACTGGGCTCTTTGCTCTGTGCCAGGCAAACGGAGCTATGACCGCCATATAACCGAGTGCACACACACTCACGCACCTGAGGGCCGAGGCTTCCCAAACTGTGAACAAAACCCCAGGCCCATTAACAGTGATCACCAAATGACCACAGCCTATTAGATAGTGCCACCCACTCGGAGTCACCCCCTGATCCCAGGGAAATCCCAGAGGCACCACAGTGGGTGGTTCACAGGCCCTCAAAGGGGACACTGGCCACTGGCCCTCAGGGATACTGCTCTGTTGGTCACATAACTCCCACTGGGGCCACCCTGAGCTCTGGAGCTGGGTGGAGGAAGCTTTGGTCTCCAAGGTCTTGGTGAACTGCTCCTTCAGCTACTGCCACCCGAGCTCAGGCCCTGGGCCTTGAAGTCAGTCCACGCGGGTGGGGAAGGGAGAGGGGAGGGAGGGGGTAGATGACCCCAGGCCATCCCCTCCTTTATATCCTCATCTCTGTCCTTTGCATTGTCCTTACAGCCCACCCAACACCTCCTAATTCCCCCCTAAACTCCTTCTTCCTCCTCAGCCTAGCAGAAAAGGCCTTCATGCTTCAACACCAGCTAACAGATGATCAGAGGGCCATTAGTTCCCCGTCCATGAAAGCAATCCCACCTGGGCAGAGTCAAGGCGCTCTGCCATACCCCAAGGTGGCTGTGAGCCCCTCAAGGGCAAGGATAGGTCTTTCTCATTTCAGTGTTTCCAGCATGCTGCTCAGTTACGGACACATCCTAGATGCTCAACGAAAGTTTTGGAAGCAGAGTGCAGGCGGGAAGGCTGTGGATGGGAGGTTGGGTGCCTCTCATGGGCGAAGCCCCACAGGGACCCCAGGGGGACCCACATAGAAGGAGCAGAGGACTGTGAGCAGGCCACATTCTGTTCTCGGCAGGTGAAACTAAAGTGGCTGACTAGGGGTGTCGGCTTCTGTCCCTTGAGAGGGTCTCAGAAACAGGGACTGCTCAGGGCAGGTCTCATCTAAGGAACATAATAAAGGAGAGATGTCCCTAGCCCAGGGCTTCCTCCCTGCACATCTCAATGCTCAATAATGACAGAAACGGCTCCTCGATCTCTGTCACTGCCACCATCAAAGTTTTAAGACTTCCTTCATGATCCTTGAAGCCCACTCCTCAGGCTCACGGTGTTGGGTGCCTTCCGACAGCATTCCCACCCTGTGGTCTTTCAGGGGATGAGGACGTCTCCCTGAGCCTTTGCACTTAAGACAAACATCTCAGATTTGGGTGGCTATCAACCCTCTTGACCACCTCTGAGCCCCAGTTTCTTATCTGTAAAACGGGGGTGATACCTAATTCAGAAGGCTGTGGTAAGGTTTGGATGCCCCCATAAGGGTCTTAGGTGTTGGCACAGTTGATACATAATAAATGGCAAAAAGAACAATAAAATGTGCCCGGGCTATGCTGGCAAAGTGCACCGAATACAGGGGCGAATAGGAAGCTCTCGTCTTTTCCAGGTTGTAATTATTTCAAGTGAAAACATGTTCCACAGAAACAGAATTTTAGGAGAGTACCTGGAACCATCTCTCTACGTGGAGAAGCTTACACTTGCCTAATGCAGAAGCACACGTGTCTACCCCACTTTCCAAGGCCACGCGAGGTCTGGCCCCATCTTGCCCCTGCTGTGCTGCCATCCTGCTCAAGCCACCTCTGTCTCACGCCTGGACAAGAGATTCCTAGTGGGTCTCCGTGCTTTCAGTCTTACTCCCCTCTCTCCCCCACACAGAAGCCCAAGAGACCATCCCCACCCTCAGGGCCTTTGCACTTGCCGTTCTCTGCCTGGACAGCCATTTCCCTGGATGTTTTCATGGGGCATTCACTTACTCAGATCTCAGATGCTAACTTCTCAGGCTGGCCTTCCCTGACCTTCTTATCTAGAATACCTTCACACCTTACTGCCCCATGCACTGATTACCCCCTTCCCTTGTTTTACTTTTCTTTTGACATGATATTATGTGTTTGTTTATTTGGTTATCATCAGTCATTCTTTATTCCAAAAAAAGTCTGAGGAGATATAATCTGTTGCAAGTCCTTAGAGAATTCTAAAAGCAATGGCAGGAGAAACCGCAGCCTGCTGGTGCCCTCTTGTGGTACAGTGGCAGGACTGCATGGGATTAGGACAGATTGTGGTTCTC